>CAJQZP010000254.1:0-59461 GCA_907164705.1 Parnassius apollo | reverse complement strand
GCCATCATCCGCTCGCCCAGATAACAAAGGATCTTACTCACTGCCCCATACACTGCTCAAGGAAGTCTCTAACTGTACATTCTATCTTGTACAGCTCGAGGACTCTCTTTAGCCATGTATGGGGCACCGAGTCGAATGCCTTTCTGTAGTCTATCCAGGCGGCGGAGAAGTTCCGACGGTTGCGTTTCACCACTTTGCCAATGACCGCGTCAATAAGGAGTGGTTCCTTGGTTCCACGACCACCGCCCCGACATCCATTTTGAGCGCGCGACATCACCTGATTTAAGTCCAGATGACGAGCGATTCTCGCGCTCAAACTGGATGTTAGTGTCTTGTATATGGTCGGTAGACACGTGATGGGGCGGTATTTGCTCAGGTCTATGGCACCCTGATCTTTAGGAACCAAATGAGTGATCCCAGTAGTGAAGAGGCTTGGGAGCGACTTCTGCTTGAGAGCCTCTTGAAACTGTCGGGCGAGCACAGCGTGACACACCATGAACCCCTTCAGCCAGTAGTGATGCAGCCCGTCAAGCCCCGGACTTTTCCAGTTCGGGGCCCTACGGACCGCCTCCGCTAAGCCATGCGGCGTTATGATGACGGGGTCCATGGGCATAATACCCGCACACTGACTCGCCACAACGTCCAAAAGCCCTCGTTGTGGTTTACGGGCTCTGACCACAGGCTGCGCCAGAATGCTACCGTGTCGGCCTGATTTGGTGCAGGGCCCGTTCCACTTACTATTGGTCGCTCCAATGATTTATAGAGCCTCTTCCGATCACTCTGGAAGAGACGATTCTGGTTGAACCGTGTCCACCTCTCGGTATATCGCCGAATCCGTTTTCCCCAAGCAGCTATTCTAATAAAGTTTTATTATTATTATGTGGGGTATCTATATAGTTTTCTCATCTGGTTGGGATGTATAAATATATAATTATAAATGAAAACGAAATGATAAATACACATAAATATCAATAAAATAAAATAAATACAAAAAATACATAAATAAATAAAAGCCCAACCAGATGGAAGCCCTCGACAGGGGAGACCAAACGGCCAAGGGTTAGGGGGAAAGGGAAAGAAACCGGCGGACGATGCGGGCAGTATCAAGGAGCACCGCCTTCTGCATTTGTGCCCGGAGCGGTCCGTCACGGAGTCCCAGTCGCCTCAGATGATCAGAGAGGCTAACTGGGATTAGCCCATTCGCAGAGACGACTACAGGAATAATTTCGGTCGGCATACCACCCCACATGTCGGTCACCTCGTGAGCCAGGTCCAGATACTTTTATTGCTTATCTGTTTCGGCTTTCACGAGGTTCTCGTCATACGGGATGGTAATATTGACCAAAAATATCCTTGACTGTGCCCGGTCCATCAGCACAATATCAGGCTTATTCGCAAGAATAGTCCTGTCTGTGATGATGGCCCGGTCCCAGTAGAGCCTGGCGCGGTCATTTTCGAGCACGGCTTCCGGCAAGTACTTGTAATACGGCAATTTCCGGTCCACGAGACCGTATTTCAGAGCGAGCTCCTGGTGTAGAATTCTGGCTACTAGGTTGTGCCTGTGCAAGTACTCAGAGTTAGAAAGCGCCGAACAACCGGAGATGACATGCCTAAGTGATTCACCGGGATGGCGACAAGCTCGACAGACTTCGACGGTGCCATCCTTTAGGATGTATCTCCGATAGTTGTTGGTCTTAATAACCTGATCCTGTATTGCACAGACAAAACCCTCGGTTTCCCCGAAGAGATCACCAAAGCGTTGCCAGTGGAGGGAGGCTACTGTATCTACGAAAGGCTCATGTAGAGCCTTGTAGAACCTCCCGTGGAGCTCCTTCTCCTTCCATACGGTCTCCCGGTCGGAAATGCTCCGCACTGCCGGGTCTTGCTATTGCTCGTTGGCTAAGGATAGAGGGGTAAGTCCTTTATCACAAGAAATGACGTCCTTATAGAATGGATCATCCGATCTCGCCAGGAAGTAATAACGGAGGCTGCACACTTCGCGATTATGCATGGTGAGCGCGCTCAAGAAGCCACGACCACCATGCTTCCGCGGCAAATACAGCCTCATTACCGACGATCTCGGATGATGCATCCTATAGGACGTCATTGTAGTGCGGACTTTTCTATCCAGGGCGTTAAGTTCGGTCTGAGTCCACCTGAGTATGCCAAAGGTATACATGAGGACAGGCATGACCCAGCCGTTATATGCGTGTGCCTTATTCACACCGGACAAAAAGGCTGTTAAGCACTTTGGTCAAGCGTGCATAAAACACGTCGCAAACTGACTGTTTCATACCAGTCTCATCGATACCGATGTTTTGTGACATACCCAGGTATCGGTATGTTTCAGCCTCGGAAAGGGTCCTTAAGTTGACGGGCATAGATAAGTCTACGCCCTCAGAGTTAGCAACCCTTCCCCTTTCAACATGGAGGACCGCACACTTATCCGTCCCCAGCTCCATTCCAATGGAATTGCTAAATTCACAAGTGATGTTTAGCAATTCCATAAGATGGGAGCGACTGGAGGCGAATAACTTGAGGTCATCCATATAGAAAAGGTGGGTCACTTTTGTCCCTCCTTTCCGTAGCTGAAATCCCCTCCCGGAGCCCCCCAGTAAGGTACT
Source organism: Parnassius apollo (assembly GCA_907164705.1). NCBI lineage: Eukaryota > Metazoa > Arthropoda > Insecta > Lepidoptera > Papilionidae > Parnassius > Parnassius apollo. Next base: position 56,837 of record CAJQZP010000254.1, on the reverse strand, counting down.
GGGAGGGTTCAGAGAGAGGCAGAACCAGATTGGACTCAGACAATCGCCCTGGAAGATACCCCTTCTGATCCTTATGTGGTTCTCCGCAGCCATCATCCGCTCGCCCAGATAACAAAGGATCTTACTCCACTGCCCCATACACTGCTCAAGGAAGTCTCTAACTGTACATTCTATCTTGTACAGCTCGAGGACTCTCTTTAGCCATGTATGGGGCACCGAGTCGAATGCCTTTCTGTAGTCTATCCAGGCGGCGGAGAAGTTCCGACGGTTGCGTTTCACCACTTTGCCAATGACCGCGTCAATAAGGAGTGGTTCCTTGGTTCCACGACCACCGCCCCGACATCCATTTTGAGCGCGCGACATCACCTGATTTGAGTCCAGGTGACAAGTGATTCTCGCGCTCAAAATGGATGTTAGTGTCTTGTATATGGTCGATAGACACGTGATGGGGCGGTATTTGCTCGGGTCTGTGGTACCCTGGTCTTTAGGAACCAAATGAGTGATCCCAGTAGTGAAGAGGCTTGGGAGCGACTTCTGCTTGAGAGCCTCTTGAAACTGTCGGGCGAGCACAGAGTGACACACCATGAACCCCTTCAGCCAGTAGAGATGCAGCCCGTCAAGCCCCGGACTTTTCCAGTTCGGGGCCCTACGGACCGCCTCAGCTACGTCATCCGGCGTTATGATGACGGGGTCCATGGGCGTAATACCCGCACACTGACTCGCCACAACTTCCGTCCAAGGGCCCTCGCTATGGTTTACGGGCTCTGACCACAGGCCGCGCCAGAATGCTACAGTGTCGGCCTGATTCGGTGCTGGACCCGTTCCACTTACCATTGGTCGCTCCAATGATTCATAGAGCCTCTTCTGATCACTCTGGAAGAGACGATTCTGGTTGAACCGTGTCGACCTCTCGGTATATCGCCGAATTCGCTTTCCCCAAGCAGCGATTCTCTGCTTCAGGTCGTCTATGCGCTCCGTCAGTTTTTTTCCGTTATATCCGGCTGGGACAAACTGACATTTGTCCCAGCAAACGCCATCCTGACGGTGCGCACAATTCTTGGCCTGTTGTTGCCTGATCTGAAGCATATCAGTCTGCCGATGAGAGCTCTAGCCTTTGCGATACGTTCCTCAATTCTTCTTCTCCATGCTGGGATAGCGCTACTATGGCCAGTAGCGCGTCCAGCCGTGGAAACCTTGGCGCCTATGATACGGCAGACTGCCAGCGCGGCGCCAAAAAGAATTGAGTTCGTCTCGCAAAGGTCCCGGCTGGCTTCCAAATAGGTAACCAGCATTGGGTTCAGAGCCCTCACGAGAGCCCGATTCCGCTTGGTTAGGGCTATGCGGGGGAAGTCGCGGTCGATTTTCGAGAGGCGTACTGCGCGTTTCCACAATCGCCTCTTCCAATATGCTCCTCATATGCTCTAATTCCAGTTCCTGGGCGACTGTTCCATCATCGTTCGAATCAACCACAACTGGGGTATTCACGGCGGCATCCACGTTTGCGGGTTGCTCTACCATTTGTGGCGCCGCATCCTCAGCCGTAGCATTCTCATCCGACGACGGAACAGCCTCACGTCGTAGCCGTTTGAGTTCGGCGACATCAAATATATTTGAGCGCAAGATATACCGAACTCGGTCTGCCAGGTTTTGCTCTGTGACGGTTAAAGATGGCTCCAGCTCAGCAAAAAGACGATGCATCCTAGTCCGATACGCCAAACATCCAGTTTCTTCCCCTTTTGCCCTAAAGTACGCCCGCAGTGCGTTTGCATTCATTTCTTGTGACCAACGCATGCGACGCGCTCCACCAGTGGCGGGTGCCGCTTGCTGAGTCCGAGAAGACCCAGCCGACACCAAGCATTCTGGTGGGGATGATGGATGCGGAGGGCCGGTAGGTGACCGTGCAGCTCCTCGCGCTCGGCTGGCGGCCCGCATGCTGCCGCGTCCAGCGCCAGCTCCAGACGCGCCCCGGCGACCCCCAGGCAGCGGCCCTTTGCGCACTATCTTTTTTATCCATCATCCATTACTTGGGCGTCCATTAACGGGAGACGCCCAGGCCCGGCACCGTTTCGTGTGTAGCCATAAGCACAAACGGGCCTTTGCACCCTAAATTCTGCCGCGGCACGGCGCTCACACCTCTCGCAAGGCGCTGACTGACTGCGTTGACGTAGCAGTTTTGTCACGTAACTGTTACGTCAGCGGGCGATGGGGTCGTCAATTCCCTACGCCTTATTATTATTATTATTAGGGGTATCTATATAGTTTTCTCATCTGGTTGGGTTCTATAAATATATAATTATAAATGAAAATGAAAAAAATAAATATACATAAATATCAATAACATAAAATAAATATAAAAGAACATAAATAAATAAAAGCCCAACCAGATGAAGGCCCTCGGCAGGGGAGACCAAACGGCCGAGGATTAGGGGGAAAGGGAAAGAAACCGGCGGACGATGCGGGCGGTATCGAGGAGCACCGCCTTCTGCATTTGAACCTGGAGCGGTCCGCCACATAGTCCCAGCCGCCTCAGATGACCCGAGAGGCTGACTGGGATTAGCCCGTTTGCAGAGACGACTACAGGAATAATTTCAGTCGGCAGACCACCCCACATGTCGGACACCTCGTGAGCCAGGTCCAGATATTTTGTTTGCTTGTCTGTTTCGGCTTTCACGAGGTTCTCGTCATACGGAATGGTAATGTCGACCAAAAATATCCTTGACTGTGCCCGGTCCATCAGCACAATATCAGGGTTATTCGCAAGAATAGTCCTGTTTGTGATGATGGCCCGGTCCCAATAGAGCCTGGCGCCATCATTTTCGAGCACGGCTTCCGGCAAGTACTTGTAGTACGGCAATTTCCGGTCCACGAGACCGTATTTCAGAGCGAGCTCCTGGTGTAGAATTCTGGCTGCTAGGTTGTGCCTGTGCAAGTACTCAGAGTTAGAAAGCGCCGAACAACCGGAGATAACATGCCTAAGTGACTCACCGGGATGGCGACAAGCTCGACAGATGTCGACGGTGCCATCTTTTAGGATGTATCTCCGATAGTTGTTGGTCTTAATAACCTGATCCTGTATTGCACAGACAAAACCCTCGGTTTCCCCCGAAGAGATCACCAAAGCGTTGCCAGTGGAGGGAGGCTACTGTGTCTACGAAAGGCTCATGTAGAGCCTTGTAGAACCTCCCGTGGAGCTCCTTCTCCTTCCATACGGTCTCTCGGTCGGAAATGCTCTGCACTGCCGGGTCTTTCCATTGCTCGTTGGCTAAGGATAGAGGGGGTAAGTCCTTTATCACAAGAAATGACGTCCTTATAGAATGGATCATCCGATCTCGCCAGGAAGTAATCACGGAGGCTGCACACTTCGCGATTATGCATGGTGAGCGCGCTCAAGAAGCCACGACCACCATGCTTCCGCGACAAGTACAACCTCATTACCGACGATCTCGGATGATCATCCTATAGGACGTTATGGTAGTGCTGACTTTTCTATCCAGGGCGTTAAGTTCAGTCTGAGTCCACCTGAGTATGCCAAAGGTATACATGAGGACAGGCATGACCCAGCCGTTATATGCGTGTGCCTTATTCACACCGGACAAAAGGCTGTTTATTATTATTGTGGGGTATCTATATAGTTTTCTCATCTGGTTGGGTTCTATAAATATATAATTATAAATGAAAATGAAAAGATAAATATACATAAATATCAATAACATAAAATAAATATAAAAGTACATAAATAGGTAAAAGCCCAACCAGATGGAGGCCCTCGGCAGGGGAGACCAAACGGCCGAGGGTTAGGGGGGAAAGGGAAAGAAACCAGGAAGAAAAAGGGAAAGAAATAAATAATAAAATAATTATTATTATTATTATTTTGGGGTATCTATATAGTTTTCTCATCTGGTTGGGTGCTATAAATATATAATTATAAATGAAAATGAAAAGACAAATATACATAAATATCAATAACATAAAATAAATATAAAAGTACATAAATAAATAAAAGCCCAACCAGATGGAGGCCCTCGGCAGGGGAGACCAAACGGCCGAGGGTTAGGGGGAAAGGGAAAGAAACCGGCGGACGATGCGGGCGGTATCGAGGAGCACCGCCTTCTGCATTTGAACCTGGAGCGGTCCGCCACGTAGTCCCAGCCGCCTCAGATGACCCGAGAGGCTGACTGGGATTAGCCCGTTTGCAGAGACGACTACAGGAATAATTTCGGTCGGCAGACCACCCCACATGTCGGTCACCTCGTGAGCCAGGTCCAGATATTTTGTTTGCTTGTCTGTTTCGGCTTTCACGAGGTTCTCGTCATACGGAATGGTAATGTCGACCAAAAATATCCTTGACTGTGCCCGGTCCATCAGCACAATATCAGGCTTATTCGCAAGAATAGTCCTGTCTGTGATGATGGCACGGTCCCAATAGAGCCTGGCGCGATCATTTTCGAGCACGGCTTCCGGCAAGTACTTGTAATACGGCAATTTCCGATCCACGAGACCGTATTTCAGAGCGAGCTCCTGGTGTAGAATTCTGGCTACTAGGTTGTGCCTGTGCAAGTACTCAGAGTTAGAAAGCGCCGAACAACCGGAGATAACATGCCTAAGTGACTCACCGGGATGGCGACAAGCTCGACAGATGTCGACGGTGCCATCCTTTAGGATGTATCTCCGATAGTTGTTGGTCTTAATAACCTGATCCTGTATTGCACAGACAAAACCCTCGGTTTCCCCCGAAGAGATCACCAAAGCGTAGCCAGTGGAGGGAGGCTACTGTGTCTACGAAAGGCTCATGTAGAGCCTTGTAGAACCTCCCGTGGAGCTCCTTCTCCTTCCATACGGTCTCCCGGTCGGAAATGCTCTGCACTGCCGGGTCTTGCCATTGCTCGTTGGCTAAGGATAGAGGGGTAAGTCCTTTATCACAAGAAATGACGTCCTTATAGAATGGATCATCCGATCTCGCCAGGAAGTAATCACGGAGGCTGCACACTTCGCGATTATGCATGGTGAGCGCGCTCAAGAAGCCACGACCACCATGCTTCCGCGGCAAGTACAGCCTCATTACCGACGATCTCGGATGATGCATCCTATGGGACGTCATTGTAGTGCGGACTTTTCTATCCAGGGCGTTAAGTTCAGTCTGAGTCCACCTGAGTATGCCAAAGGTATACATGAGGACAGGCATGACCCAGCCGTTATATGCGTGTGCCTTATTCACACCGGACAAAAGGCTGTTAAGCACTTTGGTCAAGCGTGCATAAAACACGTCGCAAACTGACTGTTTCATACCAGTCTCATCGATACCGATGTTTTGTGACATACCCAGGTATCGGTATGTTTCAGCCTCGGAAAGGGTCCTTAAGTTGACGGGCATAGATATGTCTACGCCCTCAGAGTTAGCAACCCGTCCCCTTTCAACATGGAGGACCGCACACTTATCCGTTCCCAGCTCCATTCCAATAGAATTGCTAAATTCACAAGTGATGTTTAACAATTCCATAAGATGGGAGCGACTGGAGGCGAATAACTTGAGGTCATCCATATAGAAAAGGTGGGTCACTTTTGTCCCTCCTTTCCGTAGCTGAAATCCCCTCCCGGAGCCCTCCAGTAAGGTACTGAGAGGGTTCAGAGAGAGGCAGAACCAGATTGGACTCAGACAATCGCCCTGGAAGATACCCCTTCTTATCCTTATGTGGTTCTCCGCAGCCATCATCCGCTCGCCTAGATGACAAAGGATCGTACTCCACTGCCCGATACACTGCTCGAGGAAGTCTCTAACTGTACATTCTATCTTGTACAGCTCGAGGACTCTCTTTAGCCATGTATGGGGCACCGAGTCGAATGCCTTTCTGTAGTCTATCCAGGCGGCGGAGAAGTTCCGACGGTTGCGTTTCACCACTTTGCCAATGACCGCGTCAATGAGGAGTGGTTCCTTGGTTCCACGACCACGCCCCGACATCCATTTTGAGCGCGCGACATCACCTGATTTGAGTCCAGGTGACAAGTGATTCTCGCGCTCAAAATGGATGTTAGTGTCTTGTATATGGTCGGTAGACACGTGATGGGGCGGTATTTGCTCGGGTCTGTGGTACCCTGGTCTTTAGGAACTAAATGAGTGATCCCAGTAGTGAAGAGGCTTGGGAGCGACTTCTGGTTGAGAGCCTCTTGAAACTGTCGGGCGAGCACAGAGTGACACACCATGAACCCCTTCAGCCAGTAGTGATGCAGCCCGTCAAGCCCCGGACTTTTCCAGTTCGGGGCCCTACGAACCGCCTCAGCTACGTCATCCGGCGTTATGATGACGGGGTCCATGGGCGTAATACCCGCACACTGACTCGCCACAACTTCCGTCCAAGGGCCCTCGCTATGGTTTACGGGCTCTGACCACAGGCCGCGCCAGAATGCTACAGTGTCGGCCTGATCCGGTGCTGGACCCGTTCCACTTACCATTGGTCGCTCCAATGATTCATAGAGCCTCTTCTGATCACTCTGGAAGAGACGATTCTGGTTGAACCGTGTCGACCTCTCGGTATATCGCCGAATCCGCTTTCCCCAAGCAGCGATTCTCTGCTTCAGATCATCTATGCGCTCCGTCAGTTTTTGCGTTATATCCGGCTGGGACAAACTGACATTTGTCCCAGCAAACGCCATCCTGACGGTGCGCACAATTCTTGGCCTGTTGTTGCCTGATCTGAAGCATATCAGTCTGCCGATGAGAGCTCTAGCCTTTGCGATACGTTCCTCAATTCTTCTTCTCCATGCTGGGATAGCGCTACTATGGCCAGTAGCGCGTCCAGCCGTGGAAACCTTGGCGCCTATGATACGGCAGACTGCCAGCGCGGCGCCAAAAAAGAATTGAGTCCGTCTCGCAAAGGTCCCGGCTGGCTTCCAAATAGGTAACCAGCATTGGGTTCAGAGCCCTCACGACAGCCCGATTCCGCTTGCTTAGGGCTATGCGGGGGAAGTCGCGGTCGATTTTCGAGAGGCGTACTGCGCGTTTCCACAATCGCCTCTTCCAATATACTCCTCATATGCTCTAATTCCAGTTCCTGGGCGACTGTTCCATCATCGTTTGAATCAACCACAACTGGGGTATTCACGGCGGCATCCACGTTTGCGGGTTGCTCTACCATTTGTGGCGCCGCATCCTCAGCCGTAGCATTCTCATCCGACGAGGGAACAGCCTCACGTCGTAGCCGTTCGAGTTCGGCGACATCAAATATATTTGAGCGCAAGATATACCGAACTCGGTCTGCCAGGTTTTGCTCTGTGACGATTAAAGATGGCTCCAGCTCAGCAAAAAGACGATGCATCCTAGCCCGATACGCCAAACATCCAGTTTCTTCCCCTTTTGCCCTAAAGTACGCCCGCAGTGCGTTTGCATTCATTTCTTGTGACCAACGCATGCGACGTGCTCCACCAGCGGCGGGTGCCGCTTGCTGAGTCCGAGAAGACCCAGCCGACACCAAGCCTTCTGGTGGGGATGATGGATGCGGAGGGCTGGTAGATGACCGTGCAGCTCCTCGCGCTCGGCTGGCGGCCCGCATGCTGCCGCGTCCAGCGCCAGCTCCAGACGCGCCCCGGCGACCCCCAGGCAGCGGCCCTTTGCGCACTATCTTTTTATCCATCATCCATTATTTGGGCGTCCATTAACGGGAGACGCCCAGGCCCGGCACCGTTTCGTGTGTAGCCATAAGCACAAACGGGCCTCTGCACCCTAAATTCTGCCGCGGCACGGCGCTCACACCTCTCGCAAGGCGCTGACTGACTGCGTTGACGTAGCAGTTTTGTCACTTAACTGTTACGTCAGCGGGCGATGGGGTCGTCAATTCCCTACGCCTTTTTATTATTATTATTATTAAGTTTAGCCAATTCGAGCTGTTTAACTCGAGTTTAATTTAAGTTGCGTAAATTTCCACACGATTTAACTCGAGTCGAGTTTTTGTCGACTTGGCACTTCCATGCTACAATTATTTTAAATATAACAACTCCTTTTTTTTCAGATTTCTTGATTCAGTTTTCACAAAATTTTTAGGCTATTTAAAATATTATATTGGTATCTTTTTTTCAATGTAATACCATTGAGGCCATTTTAAGCAGCCCATTTTATTCTTACCAGGTCGTCACTCCATCTAGTGGAGGGTCACCCTACACTACGCCCACCGGTACGAGGCTGCCACTCGAGAACCTTTTTTCTCCAACGGTTCTCGGTTCTTCGAGCTATATGGCCGGCCCAATGCCACTTCAGCTTACTAATCCGTCGGTCTATGTCGGTCACTCTGGTTCTACTGCGGATATCCTCATTTCTAAGTTTATCACGCAGAGAAACCCCGTGCATAGCCCTCTCCATAGCTTGCTGAGCGACTTAGAACGTCCTTATACGGCCAGCAGTGAAAAGACCACGTCTCGGTTCCGTAGGTTATCACTGGCAACACGAACTGGTTGTACAACTTAGTTTTCAGGTTTTGAGGTATACCTGACGAGAAGATGTGTCGTAATTTCCCGAACGCTGCCCAGCCGAGTTGAATCCGTCGATTGACCTCTCGGTCGAAGTTGGACTTACCTAGTCGGACTATTTGTCCCAGGTTTATCAACAGGCGTAGTGCTCCCAACAACTACCGGCATAGGTGTGACATGGACATTAAAAATGATCTTTGTTTAGTCCATGTTCATCTTAAGACCTATCCGTTGGGAGGCACTATTCTTATTGTTATTATTATGAGGTCATTGAGCATAATGCTTAAGACCTCCAGCGATTCTGCCTTAGGGACTATTTCGTCGGAAAATCGAAGGTGAGTGATGTACTCGCCATTGATGTTAATACCGTATCCTTTCCAGTCCAGTAGCTTGAAAACGTCTTCCAACGCAGCGGTGAAGAGTATCGGGGATATAACGTCACCTTGTCTTACACCTCTCTGCAGTTGGATAGGTTTCGAACTCTGGTTCTGTACTCGGATAGCCATCGTAGCCCAATTTCATTCCTTATGAGTTCCTCACGTGGAGAATCAGACCCAAACAATGTGTGTGATCTTATTCTCAAAAGTGACTTGCCACAGCTGATACATACATGTCCATGACTAATAATTGGTGTATTTTCCTGTTCGCTAGTTGGATGTCGTATTTGATTCCAGGCTGCAGTCTAACATACGTGGCATACTACACTATCACTCGAAACTTGTACCTAATAAAAAAGCCATAATTATTATATCAATTGATATAATTATAAGACAACTCAGTTAATAAGCATTGCTGCAATTGTAGAATGAAGAAAAGGAAGACATGACACAATCATGATTGTAACTATTTACCTGCTGTGGTCGAACCTATTCTTGTATAAGATTTCGCAGTTCTGGAATTTCCAACAAATGCCTTCGTGTTTTCGCTATATTTAAACAATTTACAGAGCGAAAATGTCCTCTTGAATGAGTTACCGAGGGCTGGGAAGAAGTCTGGCCGGCTATGAAGCTGGGATCATTGTTAACAGTGGATATCGAGTCCAAGTTCGTGCAGAGGTTATTGAAGGAAGCGGGTGCGGGGTCCATGTTCAGGCCGTGGTCAGTAGGGTGGGAAAAAATGTCAGAGTCCATTTATAAGGCTTGTTCGTTACTTCGATAACAAATTCACAAAAATAAAAACAAACAAAATAACATGCAAATGAATTCTACATGTGACTATTTATATAGGTATAGATATAGTTGTGAACTGAATTGTGAATTGTGATTTCGTTCTAATGACAGGCCCTAGCTGTCAGACTCGATGTTGCCACTTAGCTGACATAAAATCGATGAAAAGATATCGATTTTTATTCGATTTATAATATCGTTAAAAAAAAACAATCTTTGAGGCGCTTTAAGTTCTGCACACTTTTTAAAATATATTTTCCTTTATTTATTTAAATGTATTTTTAAGAACAGTTAAATTGTGCAGTAGCGTTTTGTTAAGCTTTAACCTTTTGAGCGCCACGCCAAAAACCATTACAACAAAGCGCACAAGTACAAGTACGCCAAAGCGCCAAAACAAAATAGTGTTGCCAAGAGTTGATATATCGATAAAGTAAAATAACTTGTTTTTGTTGGTTTTTTATGCTATAAAGGACTCTTTATAAACTGTATGTTTTATTTAATCTTGTGCTGTCTTCCACTATTTTTATATATGTACTTTGTACATATAAACATAAAAAAAACAAACAATAACAATAAAATAGTAGTAAACCACAGCACTACTCTCCATCCTAATGACGACACTGTCACGACTGGACGACAACGGCGTAGCTGACCTTCCTTTTTGAAACATTCTTCGAATGTTGTGTATCGATTTCAAAATCGATCTAACCGAAATATACAGACATCGATTCATAATATTTTATGTGTCGGGGAAGGCGTAGGCCAAGTGAAGCACAGAAGAAAAGTCTTACACTCTTATGACAATGGGGATTTGATACGATGCTGATGCTGCTAAATGATTTTGAGACTGAGAAAGAAAATGGCACAACACAAAATGAAAAATTGCTCTTCACACCTTAAGTAAAAAAAAAAACATTAATTGTAATTTTGTATTATTATTAAAAAAAGGTACATAATTATTCATTAATCAACAATTGTATATAATTATTCGCACTAGGTAAATCAGCCTTATAATATTAAAATCTTGGTCATGGAATAAATAAACATAATTGTTCACCAATCAAAAATTCAATTCATCAATCAAAAATCAAAATTCGTCATCATCGACGCTTTCCAAAATCCGAATGAGTTCTGAGGAATCGTTCATGTTGCATTGCTCTACTTTTTCTCGGTAATCACTTATGACGTCATCAGGGTGTCGTCTATTCTTGATTACGGTGCCCAGTGAACTGATTTTGATGACGCGCTAAAGATGCGCTAGAGTTGAGATATTAGATTTATTATGTGAAGATGATCTGGTAACATTTTTTATTCATGTAGCTAATTATAGTTTTATGTTTCTAACCTTTAATTTTATTCAAATATCAATAATAATAGAAAAAAAAACCATTGAGCTGAATTTTGTATATTTTTCAAGAAATCTATGCCTCCCGCGTTTGACACTAGCGGTCAACCATAGACGACTTTGGCGTACTAGACATAGTATTTGCTTAGATAAAAATGCATTTTTATTACTTCAATGTTTCTTAGTACTTGTGGCTCTAGAAGTCTTGTTTTTTATACTCGCATGTTGCTGGGTTATTCCTATTTTGAGGAGTGCAGAATTAAAATACCTGTAATAATTTTCCAATATCTATATTTCATATTTTTGAGAGCCGGGTTTTTTGTCAACTATAAACGTCGTTGGCGCTCAGGGCCCGCAGGTGTTGATCAAGTATAGGCGACTTTGGCGCTCAAAATGTTAAAGGATTCATGGTAAATCAGCTTGAAACTAACTTGTTTCGTTATCATAACATGATTCTATTTTAAATGTATTGTTATAAACAGATAAGAATAACTTAACCGATCCTATTTGAAAACAGATAAGAATAACAGTTCTTATCTGTTTTCAAAGAAGATCGGTTAAGATTAACAGTTAAATTGTGCCGGAGTGTTTTGTTACTCTCTAAAGAATTCATTGGAAATCAGCTAGTAATTCACTTGTTTAATTATCATAATGACAATTAAACAAGCGAATTACTAGACCGTAAATAATCGATCGAAAAAAGAGAATCGATTTTTTTAAATGTGTTTTGTGATTGGCAACACTTTTTTTTTATTCAAAAACTAATGACATAATGATTTACCTAATTTTTATTATTATCTTTTTCGGTACTTTTAATTTGTGCAAAAATATTCCCATTGTTTGAGGATAAATGAATACCGCGATTAATAACCATAAATAAAGATATAATTTTTTAACAAATGCACATTGTTGGGCGTTCCATGGCCGAAAATGGGCAATGCCCTTTATTTGTAGAACCTACATATGTAGGTGGTAGAGCCATGCTGAAGCTATATTAGTAGTACATTTGTATCATGAATGGGTCGGCTCGACCAGGGAAGGACCACACTTTCACAGAAAACCAGCGTAAAATAGCAACGCTGATTTCGTATGATGAGTACAGAGAAGCGGAGACCTTTTTTACTGAAAACGAGGCACTCCATCTTAGTACTCACAGGTGACAACGCATCTGCATTTTGATTTGTAATCGAGGATAGATCTAGATTTAGATGAGTCACAACAACCACTTACCATCAGGTGGACAGTGTGCTCGTTTGTCACCTTTATCCTATAATAAAAACATTACCATTCATATTTTTTTATTCTGTCTTATATACAAACATGAGCGTTTTAACAATAAACATATAATGTAACAGCACTTTTAAAAGTAAGCAATTTAATCAATAAATTTAAAAAAAACAATTAACGTAAATTGCTTATTGCTTAATTAAACAGGCACGGCAGCATTTTCATGAATTTTTATTTTCACAATTTTTAGAAAGTCCATACCCAGCTAAGTACGAAGGAAAGTTCGTTAAACTTATAATATATCGAAGTGCTGAAGTTTTGGTACATTCTTTTAAACAGGTATTAATATTCTGATTGAGTAATATCTCTGTTGTCAAGATAAGAATATCTGTGAAATATTTCTCAAGCACCGCTGCGACTTCTTGATTTGATCTAGTCAATACATTATTAATTTTCAATTGAATTTTTGTATTACGAGGTTTTTATTTACCGATAAAGCAAATAAGCAGTTACTATAATTCTCTTAGGAAAAAATATTAAGCACATAATTTTGAATATGACTATTTTAAGCCATTTTTCATATTTCTAATAGTATATTATTAGAACTACCAGCTTATTAATATTTAATATACTGAAGTAAATTCATGTGTTGTTCTGAATAAAAGTACTGTTTGTCAGCAATATTCTCAATATCGCTACATGTGCGGAGGAACAATAAACATGTAAATTACTGTTAATGTTACAGTCTATCACTTCATGAAAGGGTTGGCAACCGCAGTTTTTTTATTTTTAGTCTTTATCAGGAGGACGCTGCCGCCCATCTCCTGATTTGTTTCCCTCTGTCGCCTCTTGTGGCACCCACGTCATAATATGGGGTTGTGAATATTCTTACACCGCCACTACACCATATACACATACACACACGTATATGTATATACAGAATGGGTCCCACATATATGCAATAAATGAAACCATATACTTGTTATCGCCTTTGCTGACGATATACAAAAAATGAACGTAATCGGTCCAGTAATTAGGTCAAAAAGTAGAGTTTTAATTTTAAGCAAATTTGAACACTTGGGTCACTAAGTCAATGAGTCAATGAACTTGAATCCTTGAACATAAAAAAAGCGACGTTGCCACGCAGTGCAAACTATTGGTATTGCGACATATCGACAGCGGTGTCTTTTGTCGGCATGCCACCCGCGTGCAACGTTGTCACTCTTCCAAGGGGTCAAGGTACGTTGTCTAAACAGAGTGTTCACTTTTACTGAATAAATATAATTCAATTCAATAAAAAATAATTCTTCGGCTTGTCAATTTTCTATTGAATATAGGCCACTTCCAGTAATGCGAATATTTTCCTTAATCGCCATTTTAGATAGGTGGAATAACAGGTGTTAACTAGGTGACCTTTTAGTGGAGACTAAGATTTTTTCAGAAATTTCTCAAAGTCGCTTAAAGAGCATCAGTATGTTTAAAAAAAAACAAAATCAAATAATTCAACTCATTACTTTCACTCGAATGAGCGTTTTTAGTCGTTATTTAAAATATTTTACTCATCTCTTCAAAATGAACACGAATCCGACTTCTACTAAGCAGGCCATTTCAGTTCTGCCATTAGGCTGCATCTAGCCTCTATCGATTCATGTTACTCGTAGTTTTCTTGAGATATATATGTTATGGACCAAGTGATTAATCAGGGCACTATTTATAATGCACGAGAAATATGAATTAATACTCATTTAAACTTCATTGTTTTTCACATTATCTGTTCATTATGAATATTGCTACGTAGCTGTTGGGCAATTTGATGTAACCTGATCTAATCTAACCATATTAATCAACTTTAAGAGAATAGCTTAATAATGTATTAAATATGAAATTAACAAGTGTAAATGTCTAGAAACGGAAAAACCACTTCGCAATATCATCATCATCATCATTACAACCATTCACAAGTCCACTGCTGAACATAGGCCTCCCCCAAGTAATGCCACAAAGTACGAGCTGAGCCACCTGCATCCATCGACTTCCTGCATGTCTTACCAGGTTGTTACTCCATACAGTGGGGGGTCGCACTACACTACGCTTACCAGTATGAGGCTGCCCCACTCGAGAAACTTTTTTCTCCATCGGTTGTCGGTTCTTTTAGCTATATGGCCGGCCCATTGCCACTTCAACTTACTAATCCGTTAGGCTATGTCAGTCTTTCTGGTTCTACTGTGAATATTTTCATTTCTAAGTTTATCACGCAGAGAAACCCCGAGCATAGCCCTTTCCATAGCTCGCTGAACGACCTTGAGCGTCCTCATACGGCCAGCAGTGAATGACCACGTCTCAGATCCATAACGTCACTGGCAACACGCACTGGTTGTACAGTCTCGTTTTCAGGCTTTGAGGTATACCTGAAGAGAATATGTGTCGTATTTTCAAATTTGTCAAATAGAAACAATTAGATATTTATTCCTTTGTGTTACAAAGAAACAATACTTTTTCTGAAAACCTTTATTCCATTGTGGTTCAGTGTTAAATATTTGATATAAAAAAATAAACCTAACCGGACCTATCATTTTATTATACTGCGCAATAAGTAACGGGAATTTATTCAAAATCTGGTCTATTAATTTAAAAAAAATAATGCCCATATAATCAATTGATTCATAACATTTTCACAACACGTAACAAAAACCCTGTGGTTTCCGTTAAGTGCGTTATTTAAACGAATAGAAATGACTTTATAAAAAACTACCATAAAAAATAATTTTTTTAATAGAATAAGGGAGACAAAAGAGCACTCAGTCTACCTGATGGTAAATGGAGACATCTACATTTATCCTCAGTTAAAGATCAAAGTGCAAATTCGTTTTCAACCCTGAGGATTAAGATTGAATGCCTCGATTCCAGTAAAAGGGGAGTCCGGTTCTTTACACTCACCACACGAAACTCAGCAGCAATAAGCTGATATTTTATTCTGGTATTCCGTGAGAATGTAGTCCTGCTCTGTGCAACAAGTGCAACAAGCATGAAAAACGGAGAATGAATGCAGGCCACATAGTAAATGGGACTCTTTACTATATTGTGGAATATAGTAAAGAGTCCCATAAATAAAATGATTGTGTAACCAAAAAGACATATCTGGCAAGTGACAATGTTGTTTTAATCCTTATTTTAATGAATGGTAGTAAAAGTTGGGTTTGGTAGAAGATGCATGAGAATACAATTGAAGTTTTTGTTTTCAATTAGCATTACAAGAAGACGCAAAATTTTTGAATTTAAGTCATAGCAGTATAAATTAATGATTATGAATACATATTGAATATTTTCGCAGAAAATTCAATTCGTTTCTCAAGTTTGAATAGTGTCTGATTGCTGGAAGAGAATTGTGAAAATAGAAATCTACGCGACAGTTTCACAAAATCCTAAAGCAATATGCTCAGATGTGCTGAGAATAATAGTAAGTTATTTTTTTAATTATACGACGTTTGTTTTTACCCGACTCAACTTCTAAACGACTTATAATAATTTGAAAAATGAGATATTATGAATATAATGATATTATTTGTTTAAGGAGTATTGCAGTGAAGATTAAATAAATAAATAAAAAGTGCTCGGCTTACTCTGTCCACTAGCGCTGCCATCCGTTACTGAATAGTAGAATATTGTATATTATATTAACATAGTTGGTAATTAAAAATAGCGATAACCTACGTGAAAGCATTTTTATAATACTTATGTTGTGTTTTTCTAGGATTCAATTCTTTCGATATTTCAGACACATATGCATTACAAAAAATTGTAAGAATGTCCTCCGGACCAAAGTTTAGTAAGTGTAGAGGCTTTTGCGTGGAACATGATTAAGGTACACGAGTGCGCGCGCCAGCACACGTACACTTTTTAACTCTAATATACTATACCCCTATCCTATAAAAAATCTTAATTATTCTATTCTATTCTATTTTAGGTCACCAAAGAGAATAGAAGAGAATATATTTTATTTAATATAGATTACAAGTATTTTTATAGGAAATCATATTTATTTTTACCAATGATTCGAACAAAACCTCTGTCATGGGAAGAAACAGTAAGAAAGCCAGCGAAACTATTCATAGTATATTATAAAATAAAAGCACAGGTTCCACAAATTAACTTATTTAAGAAACAGCTTGAAAGCGATCAACTCATTCCCAGGAGCTATTATCAACCATGTGTTGTTGAGCTCGTGATATTCCTTAGTACATTCAAGAGACAAAAAAATTTATATTATACCTAATATAATAGTCAAGTTCAAAAACACTTTTTAGTATATGAATTTCGCAGATTCCATCCAATCAGGCAGGGTGAGCCATGCTGGTCACGATGACTTTTTCAACGTGATATTATTTATCATCCATGTCTACGCATCATGAATATTCATTATACCAGTAAGGATTGCGTAATTGGTATCATAAAATGAAAATTTACTCTTTTCACTCTCTTTCTCAAGCCCTCTCTCTCTCTTACTCTATTTCTCTTTCTCTGTACCAAACACTGTGTGTGTGATACAGACATGCACACACACAATATTATTTTCACAAATTGCAGATCGAGCAACATTCAGGATAGTGTATTAGAAAACACCTGGTATTAGTTACAGGCCATCTGAACACTTTCGTGTGGTATTCGAACCCGCGGCCCCGCATCTCTTCAACCTAACGCTGAACCAACGTTATCAAGTGCCAAAACTTTTCAAATTATTTCTCTAGAATTACAAAACTTCAGGTTTTGGAACGATTATCCTAACACACGAATGAATGAAAAACTATCGCAATATGCGGTTTCTAAATTGCACTGTGTCAATCAGACATAGTAGCAACTGCAGTCCGGTTTAATTCATACCGTGATAATCAGATAGTATACCGTGTCCGAAAGAGTTGGATTTGACGTTGTTGCAAAAGACAAACCTTTAGTCGAACACCATGTAATACTGCTGACAACAGTGTATTTGTGAGCATTTTTTGGAAAAATTTATAAAATATATTGTATATTTTGTGGTAAAAACTAGCCAAAGAAAATAAAAAGCGAAATAAAACAGAGTGCTACTTGACAACTCAATCATCATCATCATAATAATCACTATATCAGTCTTATAAAGTCCACAGCTGAACGTAGACTTCCCACATAGATTGCCTTAGGGCCTTATTTGCCTATGTGTTCCACAGTTGCAACACTTTGCGGGCGGCAAGGGTACGGCAGTTTTTAAATAATTGGTGTTGTTATCAGGAAGATGTCGACATTTCCTATTTGAGTTATCCTCTGTCGCTTCTTACGACACGCACGCTATGCAGTAGCAAATACTTTTATGCCGCTCTAGATCTCGTAATGTTCACTAATAGTTTCACATCACACACAATATATATCACTTCAACGACCTTTTAAATTCAGTGCTGGTTAAAATATTTTGAGAAATAAGCTATCAGAAAATCATTAACTGAAAGTTTTACACACTTACCATACCACCCAGGACCGGATTATCTCAAAACTAATTCCACCATTGCTTATAGACGGATAACACCCAGGATCACCGCGGTTTCAGAAACAAGCATTTTTTCGTGATATACGAAGTTAAAGAAAAAGAGAGAAGTGCGAAACTTGTATTTTCCATGGGCGTCTACAGGGTTCAAACTGGCCTCATGCCATCTCATATTCACCGTTATGGGTAGGTGGAATGAATTAACTCCGAGTCGAAAGCGTCCCACTGATAATACTGTTCCAGTTAATCACCAGAGAGTGCAGCGTGCAGATGAGGTTCATATTAAGAGGAAATTTTACATTTTGGCTGTAAGTTACTGAATAAAATTGCATATAAAGTGATTGCATGCATGCATATGATTATTGCAAATCTACCTTGCGACGGGTGAAGTGCATTTTTGGTGAAATTCCACCGTTAAATAGTCCAGACAGCTGTCCATCCTTGTGAGAGTATATCTCTTCTCCCTATTCTTATAAGACACCTGTGTATTCCCGTTTCTTATACGGCACCGCACTTGCGCAACGGACCTTGAGTCCATTACGTGGAGACCATGAGATAAGAAAAAACGTGCCCCGGAAGCACCTTCTCGGCCCCCGCGGTGGATTTGCTGCATATGCCAACGTTTCGACCGCAAAGGGTGGGAAAAGGGATGCATCGTTATAGTGACACTCCCCTCCCCACCACCGTCGCATCAGTGGTGAGGCCCGGCCAGAATGTCCGTAGGTACGCTACTAGTTCACCTACGCACATCCGGGGAGAACTCAGCAAGTTTATGCAGAGCAGCCATCTCAGGCCACTGCTTCTCCATGGATAAAACCTCTAGGATCCTCTAAGTTCACCGTGGGTGACAAAAACACTATACTAACCTCCCTCCCCCTCGCCAGTACATTTATTAATAAAGCGTTAATTAAATAAAGCGTTTTAAGCTTTGAGTAGACAGAGTTTAATAAAAAATACACAATATATTCAAATATTTTTATTTATCCATTATGACTAGATAATAATATAATATATAATATTATATAACAAGTATATTTTAAACGTATTATTTATCTTAAATCACATTTACGTCCATTGAAGGAATATATAATAATAATAATAATAAAGGCGTAGGGAAGTGACGACCCCATCGCCCGCTGACGTGGTTATGTGACAAAACCGCTACGTCCGCGCAGTCAGTCAGCACCTTGCCAAGAGGTGTGAGCGCCGTGCCTCGGCAAAAATAGATGGTGCAAGGGCCCGCTTGTGCATATGGCCTCACCATGAAACGGCGCCGGGTCTGGGCGTCTCCCGTTAAATGACGCCCTGTATAGATGATGGAACTAAGAAGATTGCGCAAAGGGCCGCTGCCTGGAGGTCGCCAGGGCGCGTCTGGAGCTGGCGCTGGACGCGACAGCATGCGAACCGCCAGCCGAGCGCGGGGTGCTGCACGACCACCCAGCAGCCCCTCGCATCCATCATCCCCACCAGCTTGCTTGGTGTCGGCAGGGTCTTCGCAGCCCAGCAATCGGCACCCGCCACTGGTGGAGTACGCCGCATGCGATGGACCATCAATATGAATACAAACGCATTACGGGCGTATTTTAGGGCGAAAGGGGGAGAAATTGGAGGTTTCGCGTATCGGACTAGGATGCATCGTCTTTTTACTGAGCTGGAGCCATCTATTACTGTCACCGAGCAAAACCTGGCAGACCGAGTTCGGTATATCTTACGCTCAAATATATTTGATGGCGCCGAACTCGAACGGCTACGACGTGAGGCTGTTCCCTCATCAAATGAAAACGCTACGACTGAGGATGCGGTGCCACAAGTTGCAGAACAACCCGCACACGTGGATGCCGCCGTGAATATCCCAGTGGTTGCTGATTCAAATGATGATGGAACATTCACCCAGGAACTAGAAATAGAGCAAATGAGGAGTACATTGGAAGAGGCGATTATGGAAACGCGCAGTACACCTCTCGAAAATCGACCGCGACTTCCCCGCATAGCCCTAAGCAAGCGGAATCGGGCTGTCGTGAGGGCTCTGAACCCAATGCTGGTGACCTATTTGGAAGCCAGCCGGGACCTTTGCGAGACGGACTCAATTCTCTTTGGCGCCACACTGGCAGTCTGCCGTATTATAGGCGCCAAACTTTCCACGGCTGGACGCACTACTGGACAAAGTAGTGCTATCCCAGCCTGGAGAACAAGAATTGAAGAACGTATCGCAAAGACTAGGGCCCTCATCGGCAGACTGATATGCTTCAGGTCAGGCAATACCAGGCCAAGGATTGTGCGCACCGTCAGAATGGCGTTTGCTGGGACAAATGTTAGTTTGTCCCAGCCGGATATAATGCAAAAACTGACGGAGCGCATAGACGACCTGAAGCAGAGAATCGCTGCTTGGGGAAAGCGAATTCGGCGATATACCGAGAGGTCGACACGGTTCAACCAGAATCGTCTCTTCCAGAGTGATCAGAAGAGGCTCTATAAATCATTGGAGCGACCAATGGTAAGTGGAACGGGCCCAGTACCGAATCAGGCCGACATGGTCGCATTCTGGCGCGGCCTGTGGTCAGAGCCCGTAAACCACAACGAGGGCCCTTGGACGGAAGTTGTGGCGAGTCAGTGTGCGGGTATTACGCCCATGGATCCCGTCACCATAACGCCGGATGACGTAGCTGAGGCGGTCCGTAGGGCCCCGAACTGGAAAAGTCCGGGACTCGACGGGCTGCATCACTACTGGCTGAAGGGGTTCGTGGTGTGTCACACTGTGCTCGCCCGACAGTTTCAAGAGGTTCTCAACCAGAAGTCGCTCCCGAGCCTCTTCACTACTGAGATCACCCATTTGGTTCCTAAAGGCCAGGGTACCACAGACCCGAGCAAATACCGCCCCATCACGTATCTACCGACCATATACAAGACACTAACATCCATTTTGAGCGCAAGAATCACTTGTCTCCTGGACTCAAATCAGGTGATGTCGCGCGCTCAAAATGGATGTCGGGGCGGTGGTCGTGGAACCAAGGGACCACTCCTCATTGACGCGGTCATTGGCAAAGTGGTGAAACGCAACCGTCGGAACTTCTCCGCCGCCTGGATAGACTACAGAAAGGCATTCGACTTCGGTGCCCCATACATGGCTAAAGAGAGTCCTCGAACTGTACAAGATAGACTGTACAGTTAGAGACTTCCTCGAGCAGTGTATGGGGCAGTGGAGTACGATCCTTTGTCATCTGGGCTAGCGGGTGATGGCTGCGAAGAACCACATAAGGATAAGAAGGAGTATCTTCCAGGGCGATTGTCTGAGTCCAATCTGGTTGTGCCTCTCTCTGAACCCTCTCAGTACCTTACTGGAGGGCTCCGGGAGGGGATTTCAGCTACGGAAAGGAGGGAAAAAAGTGACCCACCTTTTCTATATGGATGACCTCAAGTTATTCGCCTCCAGTCGCTCCCATCTTATGGAATTGCTAAACATCACTTGTGAATTTAGTAATTCCATTGGAATGGAGCTTGGGACGGATAAGTGTGCGGTCCTCCATGTTGAAAGGGGAAGGGTTGCTAACTCTGAGGGCGTAGACTTATCTATGCCCGTCAACTTAAGGACCCTTTCCGGGGCTGAAACATACCGATACCTGGGTATGTCACAAAACATCAGTATCGATGAGACTGGTATGAAACAGTCAGTTTGCGACGTGTTTTATGCACGCTTGACCAAAGTGCTTAACAGCCTTTTGTCCGGTGTGAATAAGGCACACGCATATAACGGCTGGGTCATGTCTGTCCTCATGTATACCTTTGGCATACTCAGGTGGACTCAGACTGAACTTAACGCCCTGGATAGAAAAGTCCGCACTACCATGACGTCCCATAGGATGCATCATCCGAGATCGTCGGTAATGAGGCTGTACTTGCTGCGGAAGCGTGGTGGTCGTGGCTTCTTGAGCGCGCTCACCATGCATAATCGCGAAGTGTGCAGCCTCCGTGATTACTTCCTGGCGAGATCGGATGATCCATTCTATAAGGACGACATTTCTTGTGATAAAGGACTTACCCCCTCTATCCTTAGCCAACGAGCAATGGCAAGACCCGGCAGTGCAGAGCATTTCCGACCGGGAGACCGTATGGAAGGAGAAGGAGCTCCACGGGAGGTTCTACAAGGCTCTACATGAGCCTTTCGTAGACACAGTAGCCTCCCTTCACTGGCTACGCTTTGGTGATCTCTTCGGGGAAACCGAGGGTTTTGTCTGTGCAATACAGGATCAGGTTATTAAGACCAAAAACTATCGGAGATACATCCTAAGGGATGGCACCGTCGACATCTGTCGAGCTTGTAGCCATCTCGGTGAGTCACTTAGGCATGTTATCTCCGGTTGTTCGGCGCTTTCTAACTCTGAGTACTTGCACAGGCACAACCTAGTAGCCAGAATTCTACACCAGGAGCTCGCTCTGAAATACGGTCTCGTGGATCGGAAATTGCCGTATTACAAGTACTTGCCGGAAACCGTGCTCGAAAATGATCGCGCCAGGCTCTATTTGGACCGGGCCATCATCACAGACAGGACTATTCTTGCGAATAAGCCTGATATTGTGCTGATGGACCGGGCACAGTCAAGGATATTTTTGGTCGACATTACCATTCCGTATGACGAGAACCTCGTGAAAGCCGAAACAGACAAGCAAACAAAATATCTGGACCTGGCTCACGAGGTGACCGACATGTGGGGTGGTCTGCCGACCGAAATTATTCCTGTAGTCGTCTCTGCAAACGGGCTAATCCCAGTAAGCCTCTCGGGTCATCTGAGGCGGCTGGGACTA
Source organism: Parnassius apollo (assembly GCA_907164705.1). Classification (NCBI taxonomy): domain Eukaryota; kingdom Metazoa; phylum Arthropoda; class Insecta; order Lepidoptera; family Papilionidae; genus Parnassius; species Parnassius apollo. The sequence continues at coordinate 34,333 of CAJQZP010000254.1, read as the reverse complement.
CGTGGCGGACCGCTCCAGGTTCAAATGCAGAAGGCGGTGCTCCTCGATACCGCCCGCATCGTCCGCCGGTTTCTTTCATTTTCCCCCTAACCCTCGGCCGTTTGGTCTCCCCTGACGAGGGCCTCCATCTGGTTGGGCTTTTATTTATTTATGTACTTTTATATTTATTTTATGTTATTGATATTTATGTATATTTATCTTTTCATTTTCATTTATAATTATATATTTATAGAACCCAACCAGATGAGAAAACTATATAGATACCCCACAAAATAATAATAATCCCATCTTATGGAATTGCTAAACATCACTTGTGAATTTAGCAATTCTATTAGAATGGAGCTGCGGACGGATAAGTATGCGGTCCTCCGTGTTGAAAGGGGAAGGGTTGCTAACTCTGAGGGCATAGACTTATCTATGCCCGTCAACTTAAGGGCCCTTTCCGAGGCTGAAACATACCGATACCTGGGTATGTTACAGAACATCGGTATCGATGAGGCTGGTATGAAACAGTCAGTTTGCGACGTGTTTTATGCACGCTTGACCAAAGTGCTTAACAGCCTTTTGTCCGGTGTGAATAAGACACATGCATATAACGGTTGGGTCATGCCTGTCCTCATGTATACCTTTGGCATACTCAGGTGGACTCAGACCGAACTTAACGCCCTGGATAGAAAAGTCCGCACTACCATGACGTCCCATAGGATGCATCATCCGAAATCGTCGGTAATGAGGCTGTACTTGCCGCGAAAGTATGGTGGGCGTGGTTTTCTGAGCGCGCTCACCATGCATAATCGCGAAGTGTGCAGCCTCTGTCATTACTTCCTGGCGAGATCGGATGATCCATTCTATAATGACGTCATTTCTAGTGTTAAAGGGCTTACCCCTCTATCCTTAGCCCACGAGCAATGGCAGGACCCAGCAGTGCTTAGCATTTCCGACCGGGAGACCGTATGGAAGGAGAAGGAGCTCCACGGGAGGTACTACAGGGCTCTTCATGAGCCCTTCGTAGATACAGTCGCCTCCCTCAACTGGTTACGTTTCGGTGACCTCTTCGGGGGAAACCGAGGGTTTTGTCTGTGCAATACAGGATCAGGTTATTAAGACCAACAACTATCGGAGATACATCCTAAAGGATGGCACCGTCGAAGTCTGTCGAGCTTGTCGCCATCCCGGTGAATCACTTAGGCATGTCATCTCCGGTTGTTCGGCGCTTTCTAACTCTGAGTACTTGCACAGGCACAACCTAGTAGCTAGAATTCTACACCAGGAGCTCGCTCTGAAATACGGTCTCGTGGACCGGAAATTGCCGTATTACAAGTACTTGCCGGAAGCCGTGCTCGAAAATGACCGCGCCGGGCTCTACTGGGACCGGGCCATCATCACAGACAGGACTATTCTTGCGAATAAGCCTGATATTGTGCTGATGGACCGGGCACAGTCAAGGATATTTTTGGTCGACATTACCATTCCGTATGACGAGAACCTCGTGAAAGCCGAAACAGACAAGCAAACAAAATATCTGGACCTGGCTCACGAGGTGACCGACATGTGGGGTGGTCTGCCTACCGAAATTATTCCTGTAGTCATCTCTGCAAACGGGCTAATCCCAGTCAGCCTCTCGGGTCATCTGAGGCGACTGGGACTACGTGGCGGACCGCTCCGGGCTCAAATGCAGAAGGCGGTGCTCCTCGATACCGCCCGCATCGTCCGCCGGTTTCTTTCCCTTTCCCCCCTAACCCTCGGCCGTTTGGTCTCCCCTGCCGAGGGCCTCCATCTGGTTGGGCTTTTATTTATTTAAGTATTTTTATATTTATTTTATGTTATTGATATTTATGTATATTTATCTTTTCATTCTCATTTATAATTATATATTTATAGAACCCAACCAGATGAGAAAACTATATAGATACCCCACAATAATAATAAAATTTATTTCAGCAAATAGAATTGGTTTACAGACATTAGTGGCCGGATTCTCCTTTTAAGCAAATATATAAAATATATTATTTTTATATTTGAGTTCAACATTAACCAATTTATAATTAGTTGGCAACACTTATTCAATATTAACGTACAATTTAAAAATTAATAATTTAAATTAATTGCAGCGCTTTTTATTTCATAATTTTCATCTAGATTTCAATATATAACACTGCGATGGCCCACTATGATGGGCCAACGTGTGGAGGGCGTAGTTGCGTCGGATGGCTTATGGCGCGTGCGATGGTCTTGGGGATGGCGATGGTGTCGGTTTTTCCGTCGCACATCAAAGGTAGTGGGCCAGCGATGGCGGTACGCATCTACACGTGGCCCATTCCACGGATTTGAGCACTCGACGGTTAAGTGTGGACGTTCATGTTTTGTTTATTAATTAACGAATTAAAAATGTCAAATATGTGGTCTCATAATGAAGATATAAAATTTCAATCATAGAGCTACTAAAATCAGAACATATACATAATTGTTTATTAAATTATTAATTCATAATTGTTTATTAAATTATTAATTATTATTATTCGTGTTTAAAGAAAACTAAATTGACTTAGGATATATTTAGTTCTATTGCGATGGATAGATAACATCCACCATCTTCTTCTACGCTATTTTTGATAACTCTATTCTTGGACACATTAAGATAAAATCCGTACGTGTTGTATAGATATATTGCCGCAGCGGCTAATTCATCCACGTCCATCTCGAAAAACCTTTCGATCATAACTGAATGTCGCCAACGTGTAGTTGCGTTGCAACCATCGCATGGCCATCTCGCTGGGCCAACCCTGGTCCATTGTGTAGAGGAGCTATAAAATAATAAATTAGGTAAAAGATTTTCTCATAATACTTAGAGCATTTTTGATGCTCATAAATGGAGATATCCCATTTAGTTTCAAGTTAATCCATAGTTCGGTAGCAATGCAGTTCATTCAAGGCATTTTAGAGGAAATAGAATCTTAACTTTCTTGCTAATTACTACTGAGATGGTACGGATGTCCTTTTTAACAAGTTTAAAATTAAATATATTTCCAAATTAACAGCAGTCTAATGGTTAATGGTATGGACTGCAAAACTAACAAGTCATAGGTTCAATTCAACAATCGACTGTCTTTTGAAATCCAGCAGAAGCATTGTCAGTTGAGTTGGGAGTGGATATCGGAAACGATGTTCTTCATCATCAGCTTGCAGCCTCTGAAAGTCCAAAGCTGCACTTTCAAGGGCTGCTAGCTCTCCAGTTGTAGAGAGGATCTGCCTAAACCGTCACGCATGACAGGTGGATTGCTGATAGCAGCAGTACCAGATGAGAGCACCTTTGTTTGTGCTACCGCAAAACAACAATCAATTCAATACTTTATTTAAGTTGAAAATGTTCAGGGCATACGCGGCATTTGTATTTCAAAGCGATGATAAATGTTTTTTTTTTCTTAAAGCCACATCATCTTCTAACCATCATATGGAAATTGTGTGCTCGTTTGCCACTTACTTTAGGAAGTGTAATTATAATTTTGATTTTTTTTTTTGCAGTCGGCATTTAAAAAAAGTTACATACTAATAACGGAACATTCCATCTCACACCTCACAATAACACTTCCACACTCGGATTCTTAATAGATAATAAATATAGATCTATGCCACACCATTCACTTAGCATCAGGTGGAGAGTTTGCCTGTTTTACTTCTATAAAACGTCATCATTTTGCTGCTTACTTTAAACTATTCTGATGTTCGTATCAAAATTACACTACGAAATATTAAAAGTGTGTTTCAATATTTCCCTTCCCCTACTTCTTTGTGATCTAAAAATGGTACATCTGTATAAGTCAAAAGTGACATTTGAGGTAGAATCATAATGTCTGAACGTAAAATAAATATCTTCAAGCGGGATTAAACAAACAAATTTTAATCAATGCTCTCTCGGCCCCAACAAACCAAGTTATGTCCGTATTTACATAGTAAGTGAATATTAATCACGGGAGGTTCAGCCCAATCCTGTCTTACTTATTCCCCTAATAGTGATAATGTACATATATATCAGAGTCTCTAGATATGACATAATATTCAATGTTAAATTAGTCTAGTGGGAGATAACCGACTTCTATATTGTATGTGAAATGTTATGATTTTGTAGTATTTTAATGTAAATAAGGAAAAGGCCGTTTGCTGGTGGGGCAAGAGAATGGCTTGTGGCGCGACGATAGCGCCGCCACTTGACCCACTGCTTAGACTGAAGGTCGATGGTGCAGTTCAGTTCCCGGTACTTCATTGATGCCGGTGGGTTATACATGTGTGCGCAAAAGCAAGTGACGTCGGGGCAAAAGATATGTCGTTGTGACCTCTAATTCCGGTTCGTCCATAATTCCGGTGTATAATGTATGCCGTTCACTTGCAAGTGATTCGGTTAATTTCGCTTGTGGCGTGATGATGGAACCGCTGCAGGCTGTACCATCCAAATTTACCTCAGAGAGTTCAAGCGTAAAATTTTTAAGATCACTGGCAACATGCAGCGACTGTACACACTTGTGTTCAAATTTTGAGTACTGGTAAGCGCAGAGTAGGGTCCACTAGACGGAGTGACAACCTGATAAGACAACATGTAGGAAGTCGATGGATGCAGGTGTCTTAGGACCGTGATTTTGGCATTCCTTGGGTGACGCTTATGTTCAAAAGTGAGCCTCTTTAGGGCTGTAATTATAAAGAAATATGTTATTAAGTTATATCAAAATTAAGACCTATTTTACATTAAAGCTTACATTTTTTAACCATAATAAAAACTAAAAAAAATTTACGTACTGTAGGACTATGGTGACTAATCCTCGCGGTGTAGTGCCTAAAATGCTTCTTGCATTTCGTCGCTCAATGGATTAATTATTATTAATTTAAAAAAGATATTAAATTTTAATTTTAAATTAAATATAATGAAAATGTATGAGACAGAGTAGGATTTACTGAATACCAAATAAATTTGACAGTGAGACAGTCTGCTGCGACAGATACATGGCAACGGAGGCGGTGTCAAGACAGCGACGAATTTCCCAGGCGTAGTGTAAATTACACGCTGCCTGCGTGTTTCAGCGTAAGTAGTAAATTCGTGAGTAAACAGCTGTATAATTTCTAAGTTGTTTTTATTTTGTAGGATATTTTATTTTATTTCATAGACTTTTTGGAATTTCTCGCAATGTATTGCCAGTATAATAAAGACTTTTTGTGTTACCCTCATTGTACTGCAAGTCTGTGACATTATAATTTATTACGGTATAAAATAATCAAGGAAATTTTCATTTAAACTCGACTCTCCATGACAGGGGGAACACAATGCCAACCATCACGCGGTGTGAGTGTTGTATGCCTGATGTACGACTCACGCAGTGCTTAGTACGCAAATCACTCCTCTCCCCGGACAACCACAAGTCGAGTATGCCTGACGGAATCCCCACACTTGTGCTGAGAACGTGTGCTCCAGAGATAGCATCGGTTCTAACGCCTCTTTTACAGTACTCCTACTACCTAGGCATAGTCTCTAATTTATGGAAGACAGTTTTCGTGCACCCGATTCTTAAAAAAATTAACCGCTTTACCCAAAATAAAAAGGTTTTAAGATTTTAGTTTTTGATTTACAGTTTAGTAGGCGCGATCAATATATCTATAATCGCGTATAAATCGATGAGTAAAATCGCGGACGGACAGACGGACATGGCGAAATTAAAAGGGTTCCTTGTTGTTTAAATACGGGGCCCTAATTACTGGCTATATGAAATTGTCATGTAACATGAAATTGTCCTGAATTTTTCCCCATATTTATTTCGGGGTATTTTTATAAATTTGTTAAAAAGCATTTCAAAACATAATCATAGACAGTTTTTTTAACTTATTGTATAATTTTATCAATAATTATTCTAAAAAACTCGTGCTTAAAAATATAAAATGCTTTTCTTTTCCCAATATCATTTAAACTTTAAGTTCTTTTACTAGTTAACACGGTTCGGTACTAATAGTAATTACGGTTCCTATATAACCTAAGAATTTATCTGGTTTATATCACTCACTGCAACTTACTGCTGCCGAGCCTAGCGCAGTGCTATCTAGCCCTGTCTAGTGCTGCTAAGAGTAGCGTAGTGCTACATAGCATAGTGCAGTGACGCCAAGCGTAACGTAATGCTGCCTACATGCGTGGTGCAGTGCCATACTGCCGGGAGCAGCATAGTGGCTAAATGTTCGACTGCAGAACCGTGGGCCACGGTTTCTACTCAACACACGATTTTTGAACAAGTACTTGTATGACCCACAAATTTTAGTCCTGAGTTTTAATGTTTGTCCATTTATATACGTAAATTTCCCCATAACATATTTTTGATCGTTATCCAAATTTAAAATGCTTTAAAAATTTGAATTGATCAGTCAGAAACATCCAACATTGAATCGACAAAATAAAATCTCCCCATTAAATTGTTTGCTCGTTCGTTGTTTTTATTTCAGGTAACATAAACATTACTAAATGTTGATAGTACTGCTAATTTATTTTAATAAAAATTGAGATGATAACACCATGCCGTAGATAATTAATTACACAGCGTACAAACGTGGCTCCAATTCGTTGATTGACCGATATTGGAGCAGAGTGAAACGTAAGCACCATAACTGTACAATAAGTACATCATGCATAAATTAACTAAAGAAATGTATTCATCGCTCATATTAAAATAAAACTACTATTATCGAATTGAAAATATTTATGTTTAAATATTTTATAAACTCCAAGAATTTCTTTTGCTTACAGCTAAGATTCTATTCTTTCAACTTACATATTGAGTTGCGTGGTAAGCGCTGAAATGTAATTTTTCTTTTGCTCTTTAATGTCACACAGCCACGGCAGTATGCAGTACATTACGCTTGGGAAATTTGCGGAGATCTTTCATCGCTTCCGTAACTGTCTACCTAGCGGTAAGTTATTTGGTAAGAAATAAGTTTTAGCAAGAAAACTGTAGAAAAATTGTGCATATTTACTTATTTTAACGAGATAATCAACAGCATTGTCCTAATTATATCTCAAAAAATAATTTATATAGGATGCCTAAGTTCAGCAGTAGACTTGATAGGTGAATGTATGAATAACTCACAAATAATAATCATCAAAGTCCACTGTTGTATATAAGCCTCCGCCATTGATTGCCTCGTAGCGAGATAATTGGTTTTCATTAGAAATAGTTTCATGTTTCAATTCAATGTCAATTCAGTTTTCCTATCTCGCTTATTGCGACACCCACAGTATGAAATGGAGTAGTGGATATCGCTACAACTACAGTGGTAGCGAAAGAATATCCGCTAGTTCTATATAACTCACTTTAGTTCTATATCATGATATAGAACTAAATATCGATGGTTAACAGAATCAAGCGTTACTTTGCGGAAGTCCGTTATAATAAAGATTTTAAAAAATTATTCGCTAAGTACCACGTAATAGAATAAAATGATGTGTCTAACCTAGTTTTAGGAGCACCCCCTGCCCTCCTCTGCATCACAATTCTCAACAATACTACTCTAGGATAGACACACAACCGTTCAAAATACGGCGAGTGTTTTGCCTCTACACGAGGCGTTATCAGGTGAAGTAGACTCTGGGGTGGCTGATCACTAAGCTTAGCCATTATCATTAATAGCAGCAATTTTCGAAGGCCTGCAATCTCGCATATTTAAGAAATTATCATCATGTTCTCACACATCACCAATATGCAAATCACTATTATAATATTGCGAAATTGAAGTCATTTTTGTCTAAGCTGACATAATGGAAGTGTATTTAAAACACCTCAAACTTTCTGCACATAGTTTTATTGCGTATGTATAAATTACAAAAAATAATTTTTTAACTAGTTGAATGTTGACAAGTAAGTGAGTTATAATAAGAAAGTACGTGTAATTGCTCGTATAAGGGAGCGTCGATAAAATAGAGCGGGTTTGCTGGCGGGATGTCAACTGGAGAGCATACAGTAGCAGTTAGATGAGCAATAAATAACACTTCTTGAGAGTTTCTTCTTATTTTATTTCTTGATTCCTTATTATTACATTGCCGGATTTGGAATATTTTACCACGAAAAACGCCCCTTTTTTTATAAGCGGCTGTAACCAATCATAATTAAGAGAAAATCGCACACGGCATTAGTGAATCTATTGACCAATCAGAGCACAGAATAACCCTTTCTAAGAGAGATTTACAATTTTCTTAATAAACGTGGTAAAACATACCTTACAACATTTATATTTATTCCTAACGATAGATACAACTTATTTCTATTATTCTAAACCTAAATTATTCAATAAACCTTTATTTTACACTTGTAAAAAATAAAAATAGCTTCGCGGTCGCTTCACGGTTTAGCTCCCGAGTAGGATAGTATTTTTTGCCGAACATACAAGTAGCGCCGCCAAGAGGTAGGAATGTACAACACTTTTTTCAGGATTAATGCTTAAGAATCTATACAATATTTTTTCATAAAATTTAAATCTTTCTCATAATGAAATGACATTATATAGTGATTAATTGACATATTAATGTTTCTTTTGAACTACTTTAAAGGAAAAAGAATTATATTAATCACCTATATGTTAATAGCTCTTAAAGTTATGATAAAAGAAATCTTACTAGAAAAAATAAGCTTACACTTGCGTCTAATGTTCTAATCAGACCTATATAATATTAAATAGATTCATATAAGTTACTTTAAGATAAGAATAGAAGTGTTTAATTTACTTTCCTGTTTTCAGCACTAATCAGTATTTACACTTAACTTTATTTTACAAATAGGAAACAATTAAGATTAAATACTATCACTTAGTTTTAAATCACTGATAAGGAGTAATTAAAATTAAATGTTCGAATTCACTTTGTCGTCGCTAACATTCTCCCCCACGGTGCGTAGCACTGCACCCTCTGGAGGCGACGACTCCGCTGGCACCAGCACGATGACACGTCGAGTTGGACGGCGAAATATTCCACCTGATGTCCGCACGTCCAGCACCCTGGTTCTTCCGTCTGGTCCGGGATAGGTTTTGACGATTTCAGCGCGAGGCCATGAGTTTCGCGGTAATGTGGCGTCCACTATTAGCACGATGTCTCCTTCTCTTGGGTCTCTGGTTTCTTTCCCTTCGAGTTTCCTTGGCATCAGGAGAGGTAAGTTTTCTTTAATCCACCTTTTCCAGAAATGGTCTGCGAGTCTCTGGGTGATTCTCCAGCTTGCCTTTCCGATGAGCTCCGTGTCGCTGAACTCTCCCGGCGCCATAGCTCCGCATGATCTTCCCAGCAGAAAGTGGTTCGGTGTTAGGCTTTCCTCGTCTCCTGGGTCCGTGCTGATCGGGGTGAGAGGTCTCGAGTTGACGATGTGTTCAACCTCAGTCATTAGCGTATGGAGTACTTCCTCGGGCGGGCTCTTCTCGTTGAGGACTACTGCTAGCGCCGTTTTGACTGTTCGTACGAGCCTCTCCCAGGCGCCTCCCATGTTTGGAGCTCCCGGGGGGATGAACTTCCACTGGATGCCCTTTTCCCGTGCGGCCTCTTCTAATTCCCTTTTCGCTCCGACGAAATTAGTTCCGTTGTCGCTATATATGGTTTTCGGAGTTCCTCTTCTGGCTGCCATTCGTCGGAGTGCCATGATCATTGAGCTGGTGCTGAGAGAAGGTACCAGCTCTAAATGTACTGCTCTAGTTGTGAGACAGGTAAATAAGGCTCCCCAGCGCTTCTCGTTCCTTCTTCCGATGGTGACTTGCATCGGCCCGAAGTAGTCTACAGCTGTGCGGAGAACGGAAATTGATGATGCTGCAATCTTTCACTCGGCAGATCTCCCGTTGGTGGTATCTCTGGTGAACTCTTCTTTGTCTTGCACCATTGACAGCTGTGTGCGACCGCTTTTAGAGTTGCTCTTAAACCCAAGATCCAGAACCTTTGACGAATTTCGTTCATTACTGTAGCGGTGTTTCCGTGAAGGAATTTCCTGTGATAGTATTGTATTATTAGACGAGTTATTTTTTGTTTTCCGTCTAAAATGATAGGATTCATTATTCTTCCGTTTTGATCGTGGAATTTCATTGTTCTGCTCCTTAATTTAATTATTCCGTCGTCTCCAATGTAAACGTCGATTTTCTTGAGTCGACTCGAATTTTCTAATGGCTTTTCTGACTTCAGTTTTCTTATGTCTGATGCAAAACTATCGCTCTGGCTTATTTTTATTAATATCTCTTCGGCCTTTTTTAGGTGTTCTGCTTCTATGGGTGAGTATAGGTGTTTATTTTCACTTCTGCAGGTCGACGGGATCGAGGTTTGTGCTTTTTTCTTCTGGATTTTTTGTGGTTTCCAGGACTCATCCTTCTGGCGTGCGGCGGTGGTGGTCGCTTTACGGCTCTTCTTTAGTAGGTGTGTAAAGGCGATCACTCTGGCTGTAGTGCGCAGCAGTCGCTCCCAGCTCGAGAACCTTTCTAGGTTTAGTAGAGTGTCTTCTGCTGCCATTGTTGCCAACACCTTTTGCTTGCTTTTTTCTTCTGGCATAACAATTTCTGGTTTGAAGTCGTGGAATGGCCATTCTTCTTCTGGTTGGCGGAGAAATGACGGGCCTTTGAACCATCTGGCGTTGTGGTCGAATTCGATTGGGGTTCCCCTCGTGGCGTCGTCCGCTGGATTCTCCTTGGTTGGCACCCATCTCCAGTCTTCTGGCTTGGACCTTTCTTCGATCTCGGCGAGTCGGTTGGCCACAAAAAGTTTTGAACTTCCTTGGTTCTGACTTTATCCACTGCAGTACTGTGCTAGAGTCGGTCCAGTAAACCTTCTTCGATATGTCGAGCTCTGATTCCTCTTCGATTGTGGCGGCTAGTCTGCTTCCGAGTAAGGCCGCTTGTAGCTCTAGCCTCGGAATTGACACAGGTTTCGTCGGCGTTACCCTTGCTTTGCCGGCGATCATGGAGACATGGACCTTTCCTCCGGGCTCTACTATTCTCCAGTAGACTACTGCTGCATAGGCTTCTTCACTCGCATCGGAGAACGTGTGTAGCTGACCTTTTCTGCCTTTGGGTGAGACGCATCTCGGGATCTTCAGCCTTGTTAATGTTGAAACTTCTTCCAGGTATTTCATCCAGGCTTCTTTTTGATGTTCGTTGATAGGTTCATCCCAGTCTATTTTCTTTCGCCAAATGTCTTGGATTAGTTTCTTTCCTTGTATTAGAACTGGTGTAGCAAAACCCATTGGATCGAATGTGGACATTACTGCGCTTGTGACTTCTCTTTTTGTTGGAGTCCTTCTGCCGTCTTGCAGGTCTTCCGGCGTGTTGCGTAGCCCGACGTTGAAGGCTAATGCATCTTCTTTCACCAGCCATCTTAGTCCCAGAGTCTTCTCTTCCTTGGTCAGTTGTAAGGAGTTTTCTTTGTTTGTGTCTTCTACCTCTGATATTACCCCCGAGTTGTTGCTGGCCCATCCCTTCAGATGAAAGTTTGCTCTTGCGTGAATGTCTTTCACTTCTTTGGATATCTTCTTTGCTTCGGTTGTAGATGCGAAGCTCTGCAGATAGTCGTCCATGTAGTGATTTCTCTTAATTGCTTTCACTGCTTCAGGATGAGTGTTCTTAAATTCCTCTGCGTTCTTGTTCATTACGTATATTGCTGTTGCAGGTGATGACGCTGCTCCGAAGATGATTGAAGACATTCTATACTCTTCAGGCTTGCCGGTTCTTCGGTTTCCGCGCCACAGGAACCTGAGACTGTCTCGGTCGTCTTCTCTGACTTTTACTCGGAGAAACATGTCTTGTATATCTGCCATGACGGCTACTGGTCCCTCTCTGAAACGCAGCAGTACTCCGAATAGTGATTGTAGCAAGTCTGGGCCCGAGAGCAAGGCGTCGTTGAGGCTCTTTCCTTCGTACTTGGCAGCTGCGTCGAACACTATTCTTAGCTTCTTCTTGACTGGGTGTACAACAGCGAAGTGGGGTAGGTAGAATGTCCTTCCTTTGTTAGAGGTTTCTGGAGCCTTCTCTGCGTATCCTTTTTCAATTAGACTCAGGATCTGCTCCTCGTAGTGCTTTCTTGCTTCTTGATCACGATCCAATTTTTTCTCGATGCTGACCAGGCGTCGAACAGCTTGATTGTAGTTGTTGGGCAGGCGTTCATCTTCTTTTTTCCACAGGAGACCCGTTTCATATTGACCGCTTGGCAGTTTCTTGGTAGTTTTCTCGAGGGTTTCTAATGCTCTTCTGTCGCTGTCGTTAGATGGTGAACGATTTTGGATCCCTAGAGACTCTAGTTGGAAGTGTTCTCGGACGAGGTCTTCTATGTCTTCCTCGCCAGTGGTCGCTTTGCCATAATGAGTGAAGTGTACTGTGGCAGTTGTTCCTGATTCACATCCGTGTAACACCCACCCTAAGTTCGTGAGGGAAGCTACAGGATCTGATGGTTTGCCCTTCTTCAGTTTTCTTGTCACTATCAGTCCCCAATTGTCTTGGCCTATCAGTAGCTTGGGCCTCTCGGTGACGTAGAGGAGTTGATTTTCAATTGCCTTCAGGTGCTTACAGTTTCTCACGGTGTCCTTGTTTATGCATTGTTCAGACAGCTTCAGGTCGTCGATGGTCCTTGCTACGATAGTTCTCTTTTCTTTCCTATGAGCCCCTTTTATTTTGAACTCGATCTTCTGTGAACTATCTTTTCTTAACACCTTTCCGCCGACGGTTTCGATCGTGAGTTTTTCTTTCTTTCCTTCGACTCCGATTTTCTCAGCGATTGATGCGTCTAAGAGTGTGACCGTTGACCCTTCGTCTAGTAGTGCCAATACGCGAACTTGTCCTTTTGGGCCATAGAGGTTCACGGGGATCATCTTTAGGTAGGCCTTTTCTTCTCCTTTGGCGTTATGAATTGAGGCGACCTTTTCTTCTGAGGTGCTATTGGTGTCTTTTGCTTCTTTTTCTATCGATGCCGGTGGTTTGTCAGAGTGTAATATGGTATGATGCCATCTTTTGCACAGCTTGCAGACTGGTGCTTTACAGTTGATTCTTGAGTGTCTGAATCGAAGGCATTTGAAGCATATCTTTGCCTTCTTGGTCATATCCCATTTTTCATTCAGGTTGGCTTCTTTGAACCTTTTACATTCTAATGCGAAGTGTTCTTCCCCACAGAACGGACACGACTTCTTATATTTCTCTTTTGACGCTTCTTGAACCAAATGAACGGGTTTTCTTATTCCTCTTCTTTGTTCTGAGGACGCTTCGGGTGGGGCGAAGTCTCCGCACATGTCTGCTTCTGTTTCTAGGAACGCTTCGATAAGTAATAGCTCCTGAATTTCCTCATCTCTTCTGCTTCTGTGGTAGGCGAACCAACGGAACTTCATTGACGTCGGCATCTTGTCTACTATAACTCTCAGCGTTTCAGGTGAACTGAGATACTGTGGTTTCTTCAGGGCTTTGATTGTCTAGACTGCGTTCTTTACTTTGCTTGCAAATATGCATATGTCGCTCGGGTTTTCGCCGACTCTTGGGAGGTTCTTCATTTTTTCTAGTTCTGCTAATGCTAGTGCTCCAGGTCTTCCGAATCTTGCTTCCAGTCCCTTAATTACTTCTCGTGGGTCTTCGGCGGTGAACAGCAGGCTTTGGACGGCTTCTCTAGCTCTTCCTTGGATCGCTATTCTAAGGCGCGCTAGGTTTTGATTGCTACTGAAAGAAGCAGCCGTATCCTCGTATGATCTTTTGAAGGCTAACCATTCTTCGCAGGCCCCGTTGAAGTGAGGGAGTTCGAGGTGCTTCGGTGAAACGGTGTCACGTGATTTTTCTGATAGCTTTAGTATGACTGAAGCTAGTTCCTGGATGTCACTTTTCTTTTCTTCTGCCTCTATTGGTTTGTGGTTCTTATTAGGCATGTCTCCGGTCTGGATGAACCAGCGTTCGACTTCTCGAGTTCGTTCGAACAGCTCTTCTCCGGCACCATCTTCCTCTTCTGATTCCGCGGTGAGAAGTTCTAATTCCGCTTGAGCAACTTTTGACCGCGCTTCTGGCAATTCTAGTTCCCTTAATGCCATTGTCATCTTTGCTTGCGCTTCTGCTCTCTTCCTATGCGACGAGCGAACGGAAAGCGTGTCTGGATCGCGGATCGTCTTCTTAGGGTGAGGCTGCTGCAGAGTCTTCATTGCGACACTTCTTTCTTGAATCTGCGGCGTTGGATGACTTTCTTCTTGGTGAGGCACTGACGCTTCGACGGTGCGTGTCGGGGGGTGGTATGGGTTACGTCCCCCGGTGTTGATTCTTTTCCGGCAATGTTCTTGTTAAGAAGTACGGGTTGTTTGTGTACGCTGCTGGGCGATGCTCTTGTAAGCGTCGATCGATCTGAAGTCGACGTATTAGTAGCCGTCGTGTTTGTAGAATCGCTCGGCGTATTCATGCTCCAATCCATCGTACTGGTACCCGTAGTGGCGTTACTTTCACCCGTAGTCTTCGACTGCACTGATTTTGATCTTGTATTTGAAGGCATCTTCCTAGTTTTCCTTAAACCCGATCCGGCTTCTCGAAGGACCAATGTAATTGCTCGTATAAGGGAGCGTCGATAAAATAGAGCGGGTTTGCTGGCGGGATGTCAACTGGAGAGCATACAGTAGCAGTTAGATGAGCAATAAATAACACTTCTTGAGAGTTTCTTCTTATTTTATTTCTTGATTCCTTATTATTACATTGCCGGATTTGGAATATTTTACCACGAAAAACGCCCCATTTTTATAAGCGGCTGTAACCAATCATAATTAAGAGAAAATCGCACACGGCATTAGTGAATCTATTGACCAATCAGAGCACAGAATAACCCTTTCTAAGAGAGATTTACAATTTTCTTAATAAACGTGGTAAAACATACCTTACAACATTTATATTTATTCCTAACGATAGATACAACTTATTTCTATTATTCTAAACCTAAATTATTCAATAAACCTTTATTTTACACTTGTAAAAAATAAAAATAGCTTCGCGGTCGCTTCACGGTTTAGCTCCGGAGTAGGATAGTATTTTTTTGCCGAACATACAAGTAGCGCCGCCAAGAGGTAGGAATGTACAACACTTTTTTCAGGATTAATGCTTAAGAATCTATACAATATTTTTTCATAAAATTTAAATCTTTCTCATAATGAAATGACATTATATAGTGATTAATTGACATATTAATGTTTCTTTTGAACTACTTTAAAGGAAAAAGAATTATATTAATCACCTATATGTTAATAGCTCTTAAAGTTATGATAAAAGAAATCTTACTAGAAAAAATAAGCTTATACTTGCGTCTAATGTTCTAATCAGACCTATATAATATTAAATAGATTCATATAAGTTACTTTAAGATAAGAATAGAAGTGTTTAATTTACTTTCCTGTTTTCAGCACTAATCAGTATTTACACTTAACTTTATTTTACAAATAGGAAACAATTAAGATTAAATACTATCACTTAGTTTTAAATCACTGATAAGGAGTAATTAAAATTAAATGTTCGAATTCACTTTGTCGTCGCTAACAGTACGTAAAACATTGCATCCTCGTTACGAGCCCCTCATCGAATATCACGATATATTCTGTCGATTTGATTAGCTGGAATATCAGCCCTTATGCGCTCATCATGTATGTAGAAAACGGCGTAAACATACTCCCCCCCCCCTCCACCCCCGTTGAAAACAGCGTTTTCAACTATTTTTCAAACTCACCGGCTGAAGGCAGCAGACAGATACGTGTAACGGGCCTCTTCACGGGACCTTTCATAGTATTTAGCTCTACAACTCTGGACACTCCGTTGGGACCAGGAAACAGACGTGAAACTCGACCTAGGTGCCAGTTAAGAGGAGAAACGTGTTTTTTTTTTTGTATTAAAACTACATCTCCAATGCGTCGAGACGACTGCTTGGCTCTCCATTTTGAGCGTTGCTGTAGCTCGCTGATGTTCTCGCGTTGCCAACGAGACCAGAAATGTTGCCGCATTTTCTCCAGTCTTTCGTAGTGACGCAAAGAGTTCTGATTGAAGTCCTCTAGCGCAGGGGATGGCAGTGCAGTCAGAGGTCGGTCGATCAGAAAGTGACCTAGAGATAAAGAAAGGAAGTTCTGAGGAGACGAAGAATATAGAAGAGAAGATAACGGACTTAGTAATCGGCTTTTCAAAATAGCCGACCACTAAGTCCATTATTTCATTCATTTCATTCCATTATTGATTTACTTGCACTGTGTTGTTTTGTTGAATTAAGTTGGTTTTATGTAAATCAGTAGAGGACTTAAGTAGTTACAAAGACGCTTTGATTTAAATTTATTGAGCTTAATTCCTTTTTATTTGTCTCTTTTATTTAGTATTCGGATATCACAACTAGGACTAAGATCCTAAGATATGAAGCATAACAAAAAAGTTATTACAGTACAGAAATAATTAATCATTACAGCCCTTCACAATGATTTCTTATATTTACGCGAACACAACACATTGAAATAATACTAGTTTTTTACGGAATTTATCGCGTATATTTAACTTTTTAAATACCCGACGTTTCGAACGCTTTACAGCACTCATGGTCACGGGCGGGACTGAGATGTTCAACGTCCATATGTCATAGTTAACCGCGGTTACCATAGATTAAAATTTAACTTTTGTTCCGATCTATGCAGTATGAACTTTGAAGTCTTGCAGTTGTATGCTTGGGTTGGGATTTAATTTTATTTATTATAGGATCCCAAGCACCTAGCCATCTTCTCTATTGAAATTAGTATGTTTTTTGATTTCAATAGCCTCGCGAATCATCCTTGGAAGGAATCGGTGTTCTTTAGCGAGGATTTGCGGTCTATAAAATCTGATGTAGTGACGGGGGCGATCCTGTATGTGTTCACAGACTGCAGACTTCCCGGAGAAACGTCGGGTATTTAAAAAGTTAAATATACGCGATAAATTCCGTAAAACCTAGTATTATTTCAAGCCCTTCACAAGCCCACTGCTGAACATAGGCAGGGAATGCTACAAAGCACGGTCCTGAGCCACCTGCATCCATTGACTTCTTTCAACACTACGGATGTATAACATAATTAAATACTGGGTGGTTGGATTCCTTTTTGTGCCCAGGAGTCCGTCCAGGTACCATCCAGATACCAGTCCCTTATTTATTTCTGTCGCGAAATAGCGGAGCTTGCACTGCTGCGTTCCGCTCTGAAGAGAATAGAAGGCCGGTATAATTACAGGCATTTTACCTTAGTTCTCAGAGGTGGCTACGCATATGTAGCCTTCCTTCTTTAAATTTGGCTCCAGATGTTCAAGGATTTTAGTAATCGCTTACCACCAAGCGGGATGTAGGTCCGTTAGTCATTTCAAATTTAAAAAAGGAATTCTACTTTTTGTATTAGCCTGGAAAACTCCCTTACTGAACATTGGTTTCTTTTCATGTACATATTTGAATTTACGTTAAGTGAAAAATAAATTATTTAATAATTTATTACCGTCTTATCCTTTTTGTCAATGCAAATGCAGTGGAAGCGAAAGTCTAGTGGGTAGTGATACGGACAAAGGAGTATATATTCACTAAGTTTTAATACGGACTACAGACCACGAGCCTAAAAAGAAGCACAAATTAGTGTTGTTTAACATTATTGTTAATAGCATTTAAGGCTCATTGGAACGAATCCCGTACAAATAAGACTATCAACCTATTCTAATAGGCCATAGACACTTGCAGCTATCTGGAAACAAATCAAGCTTGTCCAAAATGTGTGAATGATACCTTGTCTAAAATGTGTGAATGATACCTAAGTTACGTAGTAGTAAATTTTCTTATTATTTACTTAACATAACATAAACACTCACGCCTGTCACCCAGAGGGGTAGGCAGAGACTACAGACTTCCATTTGGCACGCTCCTGACACACCTCTCTCCTCTTTCACATCCATACACCTCCGCATACATGCTCGTCGGTTAAGGGTACTCCTAATTTGGCCCGTTTTCAATAAATCGCCAATTTGGTCGATAAATTTTCGCCTAGGACGTCCCTTTCCGACTCTGCCATTCACTTCTGCAACATAAATTTTCTTTGTCACTCTTTCCTCATTCATTCTTTCCACATGACCAAACCACCGAAGCATTCCTTTCTTAATCCTGGTCACAACATCATCTTGCAAACCACACTCTTCTCTTATTACACAATTTCTTACCCTGTCATTAAGATTTAGCCCTAACATACTCCTTAACGACCGCATTTCTACTGCGTTCATTCTACTCTCGTGCTTCTTCTGCCACACCCAACTTTCACTACCATATGTTAAAGTAGGGACCAACACAGCATTGTGAATTGCCATACGTGCCTTTTTCGACACATTTTGACTCTTCACAATAGAGTGCAGGGCCCCATTTACTCTATTTCCCGCATTCACTCGTCGTTCTATATCCTTATCATATCTCCCATCCCTGCTAAATACGCAGCCCAAATATACAAACTCATCTACTTGCTCGATCAACTCCCCTTCTATTCTTATTTCACAAATCGTTTTACTTTCTTCTCTTTCAAAAACCATAACCTTCGTCTTACTTGCGTTCACTTTCATACCCCTTTCTTTTAATGATCTGTTCATTAATGTAACCATCATTTGCAACTCGGCCGCCGACGACGCAAGTATAACTTGATCATCGGCGTACAAAAGGCATTTGACGGTTAACTCACCCATTCTTAATCCGCATTCTTCAACTTTCAAATTTTGCAAACAACTGTCCATAAATAGGTTGAACAGCCACGGGGAAGCTACACAGCCCTGTCTGACACCTTTATGGATGTCAAACCAGTCCGAGTAGACCCCGTTGATCCTAACACAAGCACTAGAGTCCCTATAAAGGGACTCCAATGCCCGTATCAAGCCAGCGCTCAACCCAAATGAGTTCAGTGTTTGCCATAGCACATCCCTATTCACTCTGTCATAGGCCTTTTCCAAGTCCATGAACGCACAAAAAACCTTTTTGGTTTTTGGCCAAAAACTTCTCCGCGATCATGCGCATGGAAAAGACTTGATCTGTACATCCCATTCCCTTTCTAAATCCTGCTTGCACATCCCAAATTTTTCCATCAGTTTCTTTCATGACCCTTTCAATCAGTACCTTAGCATACAGTTTTCCCACAATGCTAAGAAGGCTGATGCCACGGTAGTTTTTACAGTCCTGCTGCGACCCTTTTCCCTTATATACTGGGACTATCACGGCTTTGCACCAGTCTACCGGTACCCGCTTCAGTTCCCAGCATAAATTAAACAAGGTGTGCAGCAGGCCTGCCACCACTTCCTCTCCAGCCCTCAGCATTTCGAGTGAAACTCTATCATATCCGGCAGCCTTACCTGCTTTCATGCTTTTCATTGCTTTCATTATTTCACCTACACTAATCTCGCTACCTCTTTCCTCTTCTTTCGGAATTTCTACTTCACTTAGTACACACGTTGTCTCCTCACTCATAAACACACTTTCAAAATATTCCTTCCATCTCTTTAAACTCAAAACTTCATCATTCAGAATATAGCCATTCTCGTCTCTTATAGCATTCATCATAGGCTGTTTTGAATGTCCCCTGGCAGTTCTTACAAGTTTCCAGAACTTATTTACTTGGCTATATATGAATATGGTGAAGTAAAAATTATAGAAACAGTCTACTTCTACTGGGAACCATTTTTTTAATTTATAAGAGAAAAAAGAGCCCGAATTAGCATTCACCTGCATGATAGGTGAACACTATTGAACATTTCTTTATTTTGATATTTTGTTTTCTCTTTATAGTTTGATATTTACGTAAAATAATCAATGATTATTATAAAATATTTGTCAAAATGGTTTACTCCTTGCTAACATATTTATTGAATCGTAACGAAGACAATATAATAGGAAGTTATTTTCGGATCGTAGTCCTCGCACGTGCAATTCCCTGATTGTCCAACTTGTCACTAGCACCTCCACTTACACTGTGGAGTTCAATATATTTCTACTGTATTTCAATTTCGTCCTCATTTTTTAATTTGTAATAATTAGTAAGAAAAGTAATATTTTAATAAAAAAGAAGATTTACTTACCAAATGGCGTTATGGGCCGCCATTTTGTGACGCTAAAACAGTCGCCTGTTGTCGTTTCGTGCGCATAGACCACGTTCTTCAAATGTTTTCGATCTGTTTTTATTTGATTACCCGGCTTTCATTTAATGGACTATTTCTGCTTCTCAAACTGACATCGGCGCTAAATCGGACTTCGATTGTATTTTGTATTGCGTTCTTTTTACTTTTGGTGCATAATAATGCCTAAACGTGGACAAACATTGAAAATTGGAGCCCGTGAGTTAATCATCAAGCTGCAAGATTACTTTGAGCGGGAGCGGCAAAATGGCGGACCCCTGTTACCTGTCGAACAAGTACAAGAACGCGTCTCTCAGTCGCTTGGAGTTAGCAAACGAACGATAACAAATATTAATAAAGAAAAGTTCGGCTCTACTGGCACGGAAGATAATATTTTACGTACTCCGAAGAAGAAACGTAGAACTAAACCCGTGACAGATATTGACACATTTGACGCCGATGCATTCAGAAATCATATATATGGTTACTATTCCAGAAATGAATATCTCAACAGGAAGAAGCTTTTGGCATCGTTAAGAAAAGCTGGACTGTTTAGCGGGGGTAAAACTGCTTTAACCAAAATTTAAAAGATATTGGTTTTTCGTATAGAAAAACAGACTAAAGAAATATTTTATTAGAACGATACGACATAATTTTAAAACGGATAAGTTTTTTGAGAGAAGCAAAAAATATTGATAACTGGGATAATGTCGTGTTCATTGACGAGACATGGCTAAACGCCAATCACACGGTTTCCCGTTCTTGGACGGATGATACACAAGCGTCGACGTCGAAAGTACCAATGGGTAAGGGGGTCCGTCTGATAATATGCCACGCAGGTTCTGCAAAATACGGCTTTGTGGGGAACGCATTACTGGCATTTCAATCAAAAACCACAAATGACTACCACGAGGAAATGAATGCCACTACATTTAAAGAGTGGTTCCAGAACGTACTTTTGCCCAGCCTACCAGAGCCTTCTGTAACATTCATGGATAATGCCTCCTATCACTCGGTTCAAATACAGAAACCACCTACCCAAGCTAATAAAAAAGAAGAAATGGTGGCTTGGTTACAAGCATAAGGCATTGACGCAAATATGCAGATGCTAAAACCAGAGCTAATTAAATTAGTTAAATAAAATAAAGCGGCAAATGTGCAATACGAAATCGATGAACTGGCTCTGGAGTACGGTCATCGCGTTCTAAGAATTCCACCGTATCATTGCCAATATAACGCGATTGAGCTAATCTGGGCTCAAATAAAAGGTTACGCCGCCCGCCACAATACTTCCCCGCCATTCAGCAAGAAAAACATGGTGACCCTATTAAAAGAAGCCTGCGGGGAAGTCACAAGAGATGACTGGGCAAAGGTTGTTGAGAATACTAAAAACCTGATTGTGGAACATTTTGACCGAGATATCAGGATTGATTCTGTTATTGATAATAATATAATTATACATGTAGGCGAAGATGATGATGAAGACACCACCTCCTGAAGCGAATCGAAGTCTGATTAATAGTCTGTACGCACATTCAATTCAATGTACTTTATTGCATAGAAATACAGATTGTAACTTTGTAACAAAGAATAAATAAAACAATTTTATTATATTAATATTACCTTTTTTTGGTTTCTACTTAAATAACTAAAATATAAATTTTAAATGATTCCGCCAATTTTAAACGAAAATAATCTTAAAAATAACGCAGCCGTTCATTTTGGAGGAACGGTAACGAACTCAGTGTTATGTTGTGTCCATCACTAGTCGTGACTAACTGATATCTGTCTTCTCTGAACGGCCGAACTATAGTACCAGTTAGTCGACTCCACCGAGTCGGTAATGTATTATTAGGGCGAAGTTCCCGCTTTTACAAGAAAATCCCAGTAAATATACAAAATTTGATTTACACAAATTTTAATAACTTTACTAAACTAAGTTTGTACAAAAAGGGATATTATAATATTAAGGAATTTATGGAAGATAATAACCCCTGGGTAGGGTGATTGCTACCAAGCTATTTCTAATTCGTTTTGTGTTATTAATTGTAACATACATAATTGTAAGCTGTTATTTTTTTAAATACTCAACCCAAATGAGTTCAGTGTTTGCCATAGCAAATCCCTATCCAATCTGTCATAGGCCTTTTTCAAGTCCATGAACGCACAAAAAACCTTTTGGTTTTTGGCCAGAAACTTCTCCGTGATCATGCGCATGGAAAAGACTTGATCTGTACATCCCATTCCCTTTCTAAATCCCGCTTGCACATCCCAAATTTTTCCATCAGTTTCTTTCCCTGAAGAGTATAAATAAGTATAATAGTAAAAAATAAGTATAATTCTACCTCTAGGTCCTTCAAAAGAGTCATTGCCAAGGCAAAGTCAGAGCACATAGGCAGAATTGGCGACAAACGAGAATAGTTCACCTTCCTTCTGGAAGGCTGTCCAGGGGAATTTCTGTCAGTCATCTCTTCCATCTCTGCACAGGAAGGACGACTCACTGGCCCATACCGCAAAGGAGAAAGCCGATCTGCTATGCTCTTTCTTTGCGTCCAACTCGACTCTCGATGACGGAGGGAGTACGCCGCCGACCATCCCGCGGTGTGAGTGCTCCATGCCGGAAGTGCAGTTCACACAGCGCTCGGTTCGCAAAGCACTCCTCTCCCTGGACATCCATAAGTCGAGTGGGCCCGACGGAATCCTCCAATTGTGCTGAGTACGTGTGCTCCAGAGTTGGCACCGGTTTTAACGCGTCTTTTCCGGTACTCCTACTCCCTAGGCGTAGTCCCAAAATCATGGAAGACGGCTTTCGTCCACCCGATCCCTCAAAAGGCGACCGCTCAGACCCGTCCAACTACCCGCCTATCGCCATCACCTCCTTGTTCTCCAAAACAATGGAGTCCATTGTAAACTGCCAGCTCATGAGGTACCTTGAAGATCACCAGCTGATTAGTGATCGCCAATACGGTTTTTGCCGTGGTCGGTCAGCTGGTGATCTTCTGGCCTACCTAACTCAAAGATGGGTGGAGGCAGTAGAGGCATTGGCCGTTAGTTTGGACATTGCGAAGACCTTCGATCGGGTTTGGTAAAAAGCGCTTCTTTCGCAGCTCCCTTCCTATGGGCTTCCCGAGAAATTGTGCGATTGGATCACCAACTTTCTTGCAGATCGGAGCATCAAGGTCGTTGTAGACGTTGCAAGCTCCGCTAACAAGCCTATTAATGCTGGTGTTCCACAAAGCTGCGTGCTATCGCCAACGCTGTTTCTTCTGAATATTGTAACGCTTCCCCCCTCTCATAACAATAAATATATAAAATACTAAATATATTATATTCCCCTTTATATTAAAAGTTATATATCTATATATATATATATATATATATATATATATATATATATATATATATATATATATATATATATATGACCAGGATTAATAAAACATGTTTTGATCTTTCTAAAGGTTTAATAATAGGCCGTTTGTAATATTTTGGCGTGATCGTCTTAGTTAGGACCCTTATTTACGTTGTGTTTGTTTAGTAACTTAGTTTTTTAGGTGTCTTTTGGAATAATGAATATTCACTAGAGCAATTGAAAGCTGTTGGTAGTGCCTTATAAGCTAAGTGGACCCCGTTCACGAAGACAGGGCTCGGGAAAGGTTAAGAACATAAAACATCCCTAATCCACTTGTATCAGGTTTGCATTATTAATTTACTTATTAATTATCCCTTCACGCTTGGAAAAGGTTTATAATATATTTATACAAAATACCCGATACAAGGGCTTCGCTCTCCTACTTTTATTCAAAAAAAATGTAGGGGAGGCACACGGCTCCACACACGCCGTGCGCGGTGAGCGCCAACCATTTTGATGCACTCCCCCCCGAAGGGAACGCTAATTCGGGAACAGAACGGTGGTCCACAGCAAAATAACTGGCGAACCAGTAAAAGAGGATCGGCCCCTTGTTAGTGCGTAAGAACAAACATCGACCGAAGTCGTGCATGTCAATGCGTGTAAACGCCATACAGAATTCGAACGAATCCAGCCACAGTGAATGTACGTCACACGGTTTAGGCAAATAGGCACCCTGGCCGTAAACCTTCCGTGAGCGCCACCACCTGCCAGACCGCCGCTCCTGCAGACGTGATGTAAGTGTATGGCATCACCAGCAATTGCATGATCAGCACGGCTACTAGCCGCAGAGCGTGTCATGAGTCTACCGCTCACCTCAAGAGAATGGGGTCCCACGTTGTGCGGCTTTCGGCCGCAGCCTTGAGAGTCTCCTTAGATCCTGCCGCCAGCTACCACCTGCATGAGGTCAACACATATGCTCCACCAACCAATACAACGGCAGATATAGCCAAAAGGCAGTTAATAAGATAAGAGTAATAATTCGCCATCAGAAAGGGTTTGTGTGTTGAGTAAATGCATTTTCGATCATGTTTGCCTCACCCACCAACAAGTTGCCTTTAATCATTCAAAGGTGGGAAAGTTACAGAGATATATTATTATGTTGTTATATAAAACATCATGGATGGCAGACAGTCTGCAGCCCCGTAATGAAGGGACCCGACTTGGGCAAAGCCACTTAGGTGTGAGTCAAACCAAAACGCAGAGAGCGACATTGAGAATAGCATCCCACCAAACAACCATCGCATAGACGCAATGCTGCAGAACGCAACGAGCATCAATACGATCGTATCGTCGGGCTTACACCATCCCAAGGTCTCAATACATCCCAGCAGACATCACCACCCGCATACCTCCATCGACCAGAACCACAAGAGAGCGTCGAATCAGGCGCAGCATACCCGCAGATCCATCACAAGACGCAATACCGCAAGTAGCAGTAAGAATCAATGCAACTATCATACGGGTGGCGCCTCCTACCACCAACCTCCTATCACCAACGTATCATAGTAGCACGCTACTAAGACGCCAATGACCAAAACTCCACGTATCATAGCGCTAATGTACTAAGACATGAAGTTAAGTATGCCTGTTACACTTAAAAGTGCTACCAAACACACTCATCATCCCAATGCGAAAGATAGACGACGATCCTCGTTTAAGAATCAAAACACAGATGCGTTATCACCTCCATGAAGGTTAGAGAACAGGAAAACGATCACTACGTACTAAAACATAGCCCGCCTGTCCTTGAAATTATAGAATTTATAGCGGCGCTGACGTCGGTGAGTAGTGACTGCGAAGTTAGCTGCTTATGAGTACAAGTAGATGAAATTAGTTGAATAATGTACAAATTTTCTCCGCGGCATTGGTGAGAAAATTTTCATGCTCCGTAATTTTGTAATTTTTGACAAAAAGAAACATTAAGAAATGGAGAAATATTTTATTGTGCCTAAATGTGCAATTGGTTTAGTATCTGATTGGGAAAATAGACTAAAAACGACTTTTATTGATCGAAATTAGCCATCGCAGCGCCTCACTTATGGTGTCCATATTTCTGGGACACAATTTTCTACGGCGATCGTTCTCCTGTTCTCTAACCTTCGTGATCACCCGTAAGGACTAAGATGTAATGCCTCGTTTCCGGTAAGAAGGGTATCCAGTTCTCTACACTCACCATACAAAACTCAGCAGTATTAAGTTGCTATTTTACGCTGGTATTCTGTGAGATCGAGGTCTTTCCCCGGTCGAGGCGACACATTTGTGCTATAACCATATATTGCTGCAGCGTGACTCTACCACGTATAAAAAAACCACGTCGGGATCACTACTTTATCTGATGTAAGTGTAGTGTGGTAGAATTGAAAAAGGTCGTTGTAAGAAATAACGGTTTATTATAAACCCTCGTGTTACAACAGTGCCGGCCGGATAACCACTGACCACAATTCAGATACATAGGCACTATGTTAAATGTAGTTACACAAAGTTTCACTTCACCCTTCACGTTTTTATATATAAATAATCATACTTTACATAACTCGTATTTGAGCTATTAGAATATACTCTACGCAGCTTATACGGCTATAGCCACTTATGTGGAAATTTCCATTTCAAATTTAATAATATTTAACGAAGCTACATTTATATAAAACTTGTGGAATATACTAGAACGTGGAAAAGAAATGTAACTTTATTTAGAAACTTAATCCATGCAATTAGAAATTTGCACGCTATATCCGGAACAGGATTATCAAGAGCGACGCTTGAATGGCAGACTCAATATGCAAATTCAATTATTCATCCGAAATATTAAATAAACGTAGTCTTTTTAATTTAAAAATTTATGTGTTTACGCTTAACCGATCATCGAGTATTCTGCTACCAATCGTATAAAACCATCACCCCGTTTTATCCTGTGAGTATCGACAGTTATCTATCGGAAGTGCTGTGAAAATCTTATAGGCTTCATTAAAACTACTTTTACGGATTTTATCGCGTTTATTTTTAATTTTTATTTTTAATTCCCGACGTTTCGGGCGCTTTCCAGCACCCATGGTCACGGGGGACTGAGATGACTGACGTCCCGATGTCATTGTTAAACCCGGAGAACCTTCAGCTTTTTTAATTATTGTTTATGGTCCGATCTATGCAAAATGAACTGACTATGTCCTGAGGTCTTGCAGTGGTATGCTTGGGTTTAGTTTTAATTTTATTGATTATAGGATCCCAAGCAGGTGGTAGTACCCAGCCTCCTTCTCTATTGAAATTAGGATGTTTTTTAATTTCAATAGCCTCACGTATCATCCTTGGTAGGAATCGGTGTTCTTTCGCGAGGATTTGTGGTCTATCAAATCTGATGTAATGGTTGGGGCCGTCTAGGATATGATCACAAACTGCAGACTTCCCGGAACGTTGATGCTTCACATCAGCTATATGTTCTTTTACGCGGGTCCTAATTGATCTTTTGGTTTGTCCTATATAAGAGAGACCACATTCACAATCAAGCTTGTACACTCCTGCATCTTGTAGAGGAATATGACACTTGACGGATGATAGGAACTGACTAATCTTCTTCGGCGGCTTGTAGAATGTTCTAATAGAAGCTCGCTTCAAGATATAGCCAATCTTGTCTGTGACACCTCTGACATATGGTAGTACAGCAGGCACACGCTCGACTGTGGCCGGCTTCACTCGGTCACTGTGACGTAGGCGCGGGACCCGAAGCTTGTTGTCGTGCAGAACTTGCTTGACGTGCTGAAGCTCGGCGGCCAGGTGTTTGCTGTCACAGATCCCTCGTGTTCTCTGTAACAAAGATTTGCCCACGGTAGCTAACTGTGAAGGATGGTGGTGAGATTCACCGTTTAAATATCGGTTTGTATGGGTCTTTTTCCTATACACAGTGTGACCAATTTTGTTATTATGATTTCTTATCACTAACACATCTATGAAAGGTAAGGAATTATTTTTCTCTAACTCCATAGTAAATTGAATTTTAGCGTTTATGGAATTAAGATGTTCTAAAAATGCAGTTACTTTGTCTGATGGTAAAATTGTGAAAGTATCGTCTACGTACCGCTTGTAGATCCTTGGTGTAACAGGTGCAGTAAGGAGGGCTTTCTCCTCAAAGTCTTCCATGAATATATCGGCGACAATGGGAGATACAGGTGAGCCCATCGCCCCACCATCTACTTGCTTGTAAAACTCTTCCTTCCACAATAGATAGCCAGATGTAAGGCAATGTCTTAGTAATACTGCATATTCTGCTGGCATGTTATTTTCCTCTAGTTTCCTAGTTATAATTGAGATGCAGTCTTCAACAGGTAGGCATTTAAATAGAGACTGAACATCAAAACTGACCATGGTTTCATTGTCAGTAAGATGTAGGTCTTTTATCTCACTGACAAAATGGTATGAATCCTTAGTGTGCGTTCTTGTGTGTCCTCTGAGTGGTGATAATATTTTACGAAACGTCGGGAATTAAAAATAAAAGGTAAAAATAAACGCGATAAAATCTGTAAAAGTAGTTTTAATCATGTGCAATGTTCGCGTAAATATAAGAAATCATTATGTTAACCAGTACGGACTGGAAATAGCAAATAAAATACGCCGATTAGAAGATCTGAAGACCAAGCGCGCAAGATACATAACAGCTTTAAATATCTTGAAGAGATGCAGAGATCATAATCTCATTCCTACGTGTGTCAAGATATCCACTAAAAAAGCGCCAAGATCTTAAATCAGGCTAGTAAAAAGTTGTTAATAACGGTGATTCAGCAAAAACGTACCGATCTATATTTCATAAACAAAACCATAGACAATTCGTCCAGTGAATTAAAAACAGTTTTATCGACATTTGATTATAAAAATTGCATGGAAACTTAAGCCGATATATTCATGGAAGACTTTGAGGAGAAAGCCCTCCTTACTGCACCTGTTACACCAAGGATCTACAAGCGGTACGTAGACGATACTTTCACAATTTTACCATCAGACAAAGTAACTGCATTTTTAGAACATCTTAATTCCATAAACGCTAAAATTCAATTTACTATGGAGTTAGAGAAAAATAATTCCTTACCTTTCATAGATGTGTTAGTCATCCGAAATCCTAATAACACCATTGGTCACACTGTGTATAGGAAAAAGACCCATACAAACCGATATTTAAACGGTGAATCTCACCACCATCCTTCACAGTTAGCTACCGTGGGCAAATCTTTGTTACAGAGAACACGAGGGATCTGTGACAGCAAACACCTGGCCGCCGAGCTTCAGCACGTCAAGCAAGTTCTGCACGACAACAAGCTTCGGGTCCCGCGCCTACGTCACAGTGACCGAGTGAAGCCGGCCACAGTCGAGCGTGTGCCTGCTGTACTACCATATGTCGGAGGTGTCACAGACAAGATTAGCTATATCTTGAAGCGAGCTTCTATTAGAACATTCTACAAGCCGCCGAAGAAGATTAGTCAGTTCCTACCATCCGTCAAGTGTCATATTCCTCTACAAGATGCAGGAGTGTACAAGCTTGATTGTGAATGTGGTCTCTCTTATATAGGACAAACCAAAAGATCAATTAGGACCCGCGTAAAAGAACATATAGCTGATGTGAAGCATCAACGTTCCGGGAAGTCTGCAGTTTGTGATCATATCCTAGACGGCCCCAACCATTACATCAGATTTGATAGACCACAAATCCTCGCGAAAGAACACCGATTCCTACCAAGGATGATACGTGAGGCTATTGAAATTAAAAAAACATCCTAATTTCAATAGAGAAGGAGGCTGGGTACTACCACCTGCTTGGGATCCTATAATCAATAAAATTAAAACTAAACCCAAGCATACCACTGCAAGACCTCAGGACATAGTCAGTTCATTTTGCATAGATCGGACCATAAACAATAATTAAAAAAGCTGAAGGTACTCCGGGTTTAACAATGACATCGGGACGTCAGTCATCTCAGTCCCCCGTGACCATGGGTGCTGGAAAGCGCCCGAAACGTCGGGAATTAAAAATAAAAATAAAAAGTAAGAAAAAATAAACGCGATAAAATCCGTAAAAGTAGTTTTAATCATAAATAAAATGTAATAAAATGATTATGATGATTTTGAAAATATGTTATTTATTATATTAGTTGCGAAAATGCAATTTATGTGTCAGATAAATATTTGTATCTCAACATTATGACAAAACATGCTGCTCTTAAATAATTTACCAACGTGTAATATACCATGTTTTCTGCAAATAAATTATGATTACGATTATTATTTAAGTTGACTGATATAATTAATATTGTCATTATCGAACAGGTCTAACAGATCACAGAGTCAGACGAACAATACTTATCAATATATATGATCGGGTCTCTAGAAATTAATAAATGACACATTTACGATTTTATTATTTATATTTGACAACTATTAATAATAAATGTCTATATAATCCCATATAGAAATATTTTAAAAGTAATATATATAATTATTATTAAGTGTGGTCCTTCCCCGGACGAGCCAATCCATTCGTACTACAACTATGCTATTAATATAGCTGCAGCATAGCCCTACCACATACAAAATATTTTACAATAATAATAACAACAAAATATAAAACACATAAATGTGGATACTGACCTCATCATCATCTGGCTCAAACTCACTGTCCTCCGACAGATCTTTACCATCATCAGCATAAATCATGTGGATGAAGTCTGCGGGCGGATCATTGTTTGCTCTCCAATTTGACATCTGTAATATATTAGAGAATAAATAAATAAAAACACCACACTGCATATCTCATGGGTATTTGCATCATAATACATGCTAACAAATTATATCTCTCCTTTTGTAATATAAATAATGCTTATAAAATGGATTATTCATGTAAATATATAATAAAAAATTATCAACAGATCTGTAGAATTTTATTCCGGTATCCCATCATATGACATCGATCCTTGACCATGAACACATTACACTAAAGTAATAATATATTATAATAACTTTCACACTACACAATGTCATATCATCATTATCATTACAGCCCTTCACAAATCCACTGCTGAACACACCTGCATCCATCGACTTCCAGCATATCTTACCAGGTCGTCACTTCATCTAGTGTCGCCCTACACTACGCCAACAAAATACCACCTCTTTCGATATAAACTATTGACATATCCGGTTGCTATTCCAATCACTGCCGAATAATAGATTCAACGCCATAGTTACATAAAATAAAGCTCAAAATGGCTTGCTGATTGTCGACTGTAGATACTAGATATGTTTAAGTCACTCATTTCATCACGCGTACTGTTATATTCGGATCGATCATTCAAATGGATCATTTCAGGCTCCAGTACTCTGTGAGTCTGTGAGGTCCATTGGGAACCGAAAGTTTTCAATTTGAGATTGGTAGTAGCGCCATCTACTACATGCTATATTACCTATAGTCATTTTAGTCAAGTCAAGTCATTTTATCGGACTAAAACTTATTAACTTTCAAGGTGGTGAGAACAATCAACGCTAGATGGCATAAACACTAAAACCTTAAGTTATTATATATTTTAAATATTTAATAAATTTGTTTATTCTTAAATTTCATTCCTAAGAATACACAATTTCATCTCACTTTACATGTCTTAAAATAGGGATTGTAACATTTATTTGCTACGAAATTAAATATTACCTAACTAATACTTATGTAAGATGGTTGAAAATTATCATTAAATAAATCGTTTATCATGAAATCTTTTGAAGAGTTATTTTTAGTAAACTCTAGGATTGCAGAGTAAATATTTTTAACTCATAGATGTAACAAATAAATATAATAAAATGTAAAATAATTATTAAATTATGTAACAATATTATAATAAAACGCACGCACCCTGAGGACTGACGAGAAGATACTGGAGCTGGAAGAAGAGGTAGACAAGTTGCGCTGGCATATTATTGGATTATCTGAGGTCCAAAGAGAGGGGGAGGACACGGTAATCCTCGAGTCCGGCAACTTGTTCTATCACCGGGGAGGGCGACCATCTGTCCCAAGGAGGTGTCGGATTTATCGTCCACAAGTCACGCGTCAACAACGTTGTAAAGATTGGGAGTGTGTCGATAAGTGTCGCGTACCTGATACTCAGAATCACCAAACGGTATTCGCTGAAGGTCTTACAGGTCTACGCACCAACCTTGGCACATCCAGATGAGATGGTGGAGGAAATGTATGAGGATATTTCTAGAGCCATGCATTCCTCCAAAACCCACTACACGGTGTTGATGGGAGACTTCAACGCAAAACTAGGTACAAGAGAAGGCGGTGAGCTGAAGTTAGAAAAATTTGGATTAGGGCAACGGAACCGTAGAGGCCAGCAGCTGGCTGACTTCGTGAAGAAAGAGGAACTCTTTATGATGAACTCTTTCTTCCACAGGAAGTGGACCTGGTCGAACCCCGAGGGTTCGACAAAAAATGAGATTGACTTCATTATGACGACCAGACGCCAACTGTTCAGTGATGTCTCAGTGATCGCAAGAGTGAAAACCGGCAGCGATCATCGAATGGTTAGAGGCACACTGAACCTAAACGTTAAGTTGGAGAGGTCTCGTCTAATGAAGTCAACGTTCCGTCCCCCCTCGTGCTCTAATCCAGAATCCCGAAACCTTTCAGCTCGAGTTACGTAACCGCTTTCAGTGCCTAGAAAATTGCAATGCAGTGGACGATATGAATGACAAGCTCTTGGAAACTGTCCATGCGGTCGGAGCTAAGTTCTGCAAGACCCGCTGCAGAAGAACACAAAAACTCTCCGATCACACTCTTAATCTCATGGCTGTTAGACGGGAGATGGGGCTGCAATCGTCAACAGATTTGACAGCATACAGGCAACTGAACAGACAGATCTCCAAATGCATGCGGCGAGACTTACGCAACTTTAATACTGCCCGTATTATAGAAGCGATCGAGCGGAACCAGGGCTCCAAAGTCTTTTCCAGAGATCTGTCTGCCAGAAAGAGCCAACTGTCAAAGCTGAAGACTGAGTTTTATGAGACATCGTTTCCGGGACACCTGAGATTTTGAGTGAGATTGAGAGGTTATATGGGCAGCTGTACACATCATCGTTGGAGCCACACGCAAGTGTGAGTAACGATCCACGTCTGAGCGAGACTATAATGGCTCTCAAGCACCTTAAAAACGGCAGGGCCCCAGGCGAGGATGGAATTACAGCGGAGCTTCTGAAAGCGGGTGGAACACCGGTACTTGAAGTCCTTCAGAAGCTCTTCATTATATTCATATTCCGTCCTCCATGGTGGCACTACTCCGGAGGCGTGGAGCAGAAGTGCGGTGGTCTTGTTCTTTAAGAAAGGCGACAACGCACTCTTGAAGAACTACAGATCGATTTCCCTTCTGATCCGCGTCTACGTGCTGTTTTCGAGAGTCATTACGAATCGTCTCGCACGCAGACTCGACGACTTCCAGCCTCCCGTACAAGCTGGTTTCCAAAAAGGCTTCAATACCAAAGACCACATACATACCCTGCGACAGATTGTATAGAAAACCGAAGAGTACAATCTGCCACTTTGCCTGGGGTATGAGGTCTATGAGAAAGCCTTTGATTCCGTCGAAATTTAAGCGGTGCTACAGTCCTTTCAGCGGTGCCCAGTTGACTGTCGGTATATCGAAGTGCTGAAGTGTTTGTACAGTAGGGCTACGATGGCTATGCGAGTACAGAACCAGAGTTCGAAACCTATCCAACTGCAGAGAGGTGTAAGACTGCGTGACGTTATATCCCCGAAACTCTTCACCGCTGCATTGGAAGACGTTTTCAAGCTACTGGACTAGAAAGGATACGGTATTAACATCAATGGCGAGTACATCACTCACCTTCGATTTGCCGACGATATTGTCCTTATGGCGGAATCGCTGGAGGACCTAATCACTATGCTCAATAATCTCAATAGTGTCTCCCAACGGATAGGTCTTAAGATGAACATGGACAAAACAAAGATCATGTTTAATGTCCATGTCACATCTATGCCGGTAGTTGTTGGGAGCACTATGCTCGAAGTTGTTGATGAGTACGTTTACCTGGGACAAATAGTCCGACTAGGTAAGTCCAACTTCGACCGAGAGGTCAATCGACGGATTCAACTCGGCTGAGCAGCGTTCGGGAAATAACGACACATCTTCTCGTGAGGTATACCTCAATCTCGAAAACTAAAGTGTACAACCAGTGCGTGTTGCCAGTGATGACTTACGGATCTGAGACGTGGTCCTTCACTGCTGGCCGTAGGAGGACGCTCAAGGTCGCTCAGCGAGCTATGGAGAGGGCTATGCTCGGAGTTTCTCTGCGTGATAGACTCAGAAATGAGTATATCCGCAGTAAAACCAGAGTAACCGATATAGCCCAACGGATTAGTAAGCTGAAGTGGCAATGGGCCGGACATATAGCTCGAAGAACCGATAACGGATGGGGAAAAAAGGTTCTCGAGTGGCAGCCTCGTACCGGTAGGCGTAGTGTGGGGAGACCCCCACTAAATGGAGTGACGACCTGGCAAGACACGCAGGAAGTCGATGGATGCAGGTGGCTCAGGACCGTGCTTTGTGGCATTACTTGGGGAGGCCTACGTTCAGCAGTGGACTTGTGAAGGGCTGTAATGATGACGATGATGATAATTATAATAAAAAACCCTTAAATAATGAATAATCCTGATTACTCTGCAGTCTGCATTGTTAATTCAATTCGCCTGTTTATTCAGATCATTCGGGATTCGTTCGGTTTGCGGCTCATTCACAATTCAAACAAATCGCGGGTTAAAAAGTACCGTCAATTTTTTGTGAAT
>CAJQZP010000253.1:0-24168 GCA_907164705.1 Parnassius apollo | reverse complement strand
TAACATAAGCATAAATGTTATTTCTTTTTGTATTAGTTTAACACATTGAACGCCGCGCGGCCTACCGGTGGGCATATCATGAATTTCCGTTTGGGCCAACTCAAAATCACGTAATCCGTAATTTTTCACAACTTCAGGTTTTTATACCAAAGTTTGGTAAATGCAGTGGAATCTGGCGGAAAGTAACTTAAGTTGGCAGCAAAGTGTGATAAGAAACACTAGCGAGTCTACCGTTCGTAATCGTTCGGATATACTCCGACCAAAATGTTGCTGATGCATTATTTGTTTTACCTCCCTTTTTCATTATGGCATGTAGCTGTGTTGCTTTTCATTATATTAATCCTCTAAGCTTTAGTACCTGACAAGAACGTGTTTTTCCACGTTCGAGTTTTGTATGTTTTTTTGCTCAGTTTTGTTTGTTTCGTGAACATTTTAAATGGAGTTGTCACCGAGGAAGAATGCTTATAGCCAGAAATATAGATCTGAGTAGGAAGCAAATAGCGTGGAATTCAATTGGTCACATAAGAAGGTGAGGATATAGTGAAAGACCGAGAAGAAAGAAACATACTCCGGAAAAGAAAGAGGGCTTGGCAAGAACCGTCCGGAGGACATGTTGCTAAGGTTACGTAGACAACATACCAGTCATGGGTAACAAACAAGCTAAATCAAAAACTACTACGAAAGGTATTAACATATTGCCAAAAATGTCTAGACCAACCTTCTCCTTGCTTACCTTGTTTCAACAGAATCAATTCATAATGTTGTTTTTATAATAGTTGATTTTTAATTTGATTCTAAAAATAAGTGACATTATAAGTTACATTTAATGATGATTTATATAATTTAGTTTTTATCGCAGAAGAAGCGTCATTATTATGTTCCGTTTATGAAGAATTTAATTATTTTAAGTTGATTTTGTTGTAAAAGAAGTACCAAGTTAAGTTTGATTACTGATGATTTAATTATTTTAAGTTATTTTTAATGTAATAAACATGTAATCATTTTCTTTTGGTTTTATTCGCGCTATTTACAAAAACAAAAAAATAAGGCACGTCACTAAGATCGTATTTAGAACTTTACCTTTGATACAACTACACGTTTCTATGGGATATGAAAACCACGTCGACTGGAGCAGCCCAGGGGCCACGCGGCTCACTTCCATACGTGTTTTGTTTAATAACTGCAATCTGTGGCTTGTGAGACCCGTTTACAGTGAACCTCTAGCGCGGCTCACCGGTGACTCCCGTGGCCTGAATGGAACAACTAGGTAAGGCTCACCGGTGGCCCCCGTGGTCCGAACGGAAAGTCTCGATTTTTTGCGTGGCGTTCAACGTGTTAAGGGAGTTATGTTAAAGTTTTATACAAAATAATAATTATTTTATATAGAAGAGGGTGCAGACGAGCACGCGGCTCACCTGATGTAAGTGTCAACTGCCATCTGAGAACTACTGCAATAGCTGGGGACATGCAGGCGCATTTTCTTTCCATTTCTTATTCTTCAAAAATTGCACATTGATAAAACCTAGGAGATGATTTAGGTCAAGCAAACACTTGTTTCCCGCAGGGATCTAATCTCCCCTCTCCAAACCGAAAATATTTCTACCTTGTCGTGGCGGTGGGCTTCATAGTCGTTGCTTGGTCACACGTGGTGAAAAAAACAAAAACCCACTTGGCTGTCCCGATGTGTACGGCCTTGGGGATTTGGAGACCATGGAGGAAAACGCGCTTCGTGTTCAGGTGCGCCTTACTTAAGAAAAAGAAGGAGGAGGAGTTTTCCTTTTTCGAAGCTATGGGGCGACCGGCGCTGGTGGAGTCGCGGATGAGTGCGAAGGTGTTCCCGTGATCCTGACAATATGTGGTGAGGGTGGAACTCCATGTAGTTTTAGTCGGTGCGAGTACAACATAACCTGTCCTTGCCCCCACGATGCGAGTATGTGTAGGCATTTCTCCAGGTAAAATAAAAAAAAGTTATCAAACCTAGCAAACCTAGCACTACAGCAAGACCTTCAGTCACTGCACTGGACTTGCAAAATATAACCCCAGTAAAAAAAAAACAATTACGAGAACAGTAATTTCGTTTAATATTGGAATTAAAAGACATCTAGGACATTTGAAAGTGTAAAAAGTGGAAGTTTTAGTGATTGGTACCTGAGCGAAATCCTCTTGCTAATTAGAATGACAATTGCGCTTTCGGGTTTTTATTTTCATATATAAAACTTAGGGCGTTTCAAATTATATAATATAATTTGATAAATGCCTTTCATTTTCATAAACATAAACAAAATCATGTTAAATTATGAAAGTAAATAGCCCGGAAGACCAACTTAATTTTAATGCATTTATCAAATTATATTGTATGAGTATTAATTTTATTGTGTATTCAATTACATTTGGAAAATATAATAAAATATTAATTTTATTATACATTTATTTTACTATTTTGTTTGTTTGTATGAATAACGTTTCCTCCAACCTAGAAAGGACAATGTCCAAGGATTTATTTTTAAAAAATGTCTTTTTGTCCGTGTTTTTAGGCAATGAAAAACTGCTACAATATCGTTAGAATAAGAAGGTAAATTTTGACGGTTAATAATAATTATAAATAGCTTAATTGGTATATAGGGCGGTTCCAAAATCGTAATGCCCTGGTTCGAGTTCATACCGATCGACCGACTTTTTAAAATTTTTTTCAAGTTCCTTTCTTTTTTGACATAATCTATTTTTCGTGCCCTTTTTTAGTATTTTTTTAAAAACACGAAAATTTAAATTAAACTAATTGCGCTCATGATTTTTTATTCAAATAGCCAGTTCAGTTTTTTCTATTATGTCGCTAAGATCAAAAAAATATTATTCGTATTTCATCAGTATGTAATTTGTATCTAAATATAATTTCCAAAACACACGAATTTAAAAAAAAACCGAGCGATAAATACCGAGCAAAGTTCGGTCAACCAGGTACTACTTTTATAAAAGGGACTAGCTGCATGCCAGAATGAACATTAAAAAAATATTCTATTCGACTTATAACATTACTCGCCGCCATCTTCGCCAAACGTCATGTGGTGTATAAAAATTACTAGGGACGCTCAGTCGATTATAATCGATCTTTTAAATTTTTAATGAACAGTTGCATATTTTTTAATCAACCACCATTTCTTTTTGTTATTCTCTAAAAGTATAATTTAAAAAACCTACTATACCTAATGAATGATGTCAAACTAAGGGAGTTTATATTCTATATATTTTAAAAAATATAAACAGATAGTATATCACACAGATTATAGTGAGTCAGTGTTATTTTGTTTGAGAGTGCTGGAGAAAAGAGTTTTGTACTCGTAGTTAGCAAAAATATATAAATTACGCCAATCATGACTAGTAGTTTAATATTCAATCAAATTACACGAGTACTCCTCAATAGTTTCTTTTTGAAAGTTTTAGCAATCGGTATTATAATTACTGTGCAATCTCCGTAATTCGAGCTAATTGTTGCAAGAAGATTTTCGAATTATGGAGTGTTTTCGGAAAAATCAAAAAATATTTTTAATATACAGCTGCTGGATTTTCTGTCTTATTTTCTTATTTAAATAACTTAATTTTGCCCACAGATGACTGATACCACGTCCGAATCTAAAAAGAAATGTAGACAGTACAGTGTTGATTATTTGAAATTTGACTTCATTCCATCATTGCCGGACAAACAATCGCCTATGTGCCTTTTATGCAACAAAGTTTTGAGCAATGACGCTATGAAACCATCTAAATTGCAAGATCATCTGAGAAGATGCCACCCTGATAAAACAGAGAAAGATTTGATACAATTTCAAACACTCAAAGATAAATTTCAGAAGAGACCTACACTGGATTCGCTGGTGTTCGCTTCGACGTCACATAGAAATGATGATGGTTTGCGGGCGTCTTACAATATCTCCTTACTTATAACAACATCCGGAAAACCGCATACTATCGGAGAGAAGTTAATTTTGCCAGCCGTTGAAGAGGTTTTAAAAACTGTTTTACACAAACCTGCATCTGATATCATTAAAAGAATTCCCTTAAGCAACAATACTGTTGAAAGACGTATTGATGAAATGAGTTCTGATATTGAAAGCTTCTTATGTAATTATTTGCAAACGACCCATTTCTCTATACAACTGGACGAGTCAACTTTACCTGATAATGCAGCATTATTATTGGCATATGTTCGTTTTATTATGAATCAAGAAATCTACGAAGAACTGCTCTTCGCAAGAACTTTGATAACCGACACTGAAGGTGAATCAATATTTCATGTTTTGAAGGATTACTTCATTGAAAAAGCAATTCCTTTATCAAATATAATATCAGTAGTAGCTACAGATGGAGCAGCTGCCATGGTTGGACGTTATCGTGGATTTATAAGCTATTTAAAACAAAATGTGTCAGGGGTGTTTGAGAAATTTAAAAATTTGAGTGTTAGATTGCATGAATCACTTCATTTAGTCATTGATGCAGTAAACCTAATCCGAAGCAATGCGTTAAATACGCGGTTATTTGCGCAGTTGTGTGAAGAAAATGACGAACACTTTCATCAATTACTCCTTCACACTGAAGTACGCTGGCTGTCGAAAGGCTTATGTTTGGATTTCTGTTGTTGTTATGAATTTCTGGATACTAAAGATAAAATTTTAAAAGAAAATTTAATGAAGAGGAAAACAGACATCGCCTATTTAACAGATTTGTTTACAAAATTTAATATGGTTAATTTGCAATTACAAGGCGACAGTTTAAATTTGATTAAAACAAAGTCCATCTTATCAGCGTTTCTTGCCAGAGTTAAACTACTGAAGCAAAATATTGGACGGGGCGAATTTTCTCAGTTCCCCAATTTGTCACAGACAAGCTGCCAGGAAGACGACGTTTCAACTTACGTTCAGCATTTAAATGCCCTCTATTCAGATTTTGAATCTAGGTTTGAGGATATTTTGACTATGGTAATACCACCGTGGATAATTAATCCATATGGTGACATAGAAGAAACGGATGTCATAATACAAGAGGAGCTGACTGAACTAAGTACGAACGAAGAACTTAAGGTTCAGTTTAAAAACGGATATCAGCGATTCTGGCTGCAAAACAACATACCCGTTACTTATCCCGTATTATGGAATATAGTGAGGAAATTTTTAATTTCCTATCCATCGTCATACCTAGTGGAAAGGGGGTTCAGCGCTGTTACCAATCTCCTAACGAAAAAAAGAAACATACTGGGCATTATTAACCGAGGAGATTTAAGATTAACCCTTACAAAATTGACGCCAAATGTTGATAATTTATTATTAAAGCATCATGTTCATCCTTCTGACTAAAAATATTGATTTACTGCTTATGTTATTTTATTTATAGTTCATTTTATGTTTATTTAATGTTACGTATATTACATAACAGATACAAAATTTTATTTTGAGTATTTTTAATTTAAATTCAATTAATAAATGTATAAATTAACATGTGTTTTTACTTTAAGTTTTTAACACTAAACTTCGCTACAGTTAGAAATTTAGAGGAAATCAATATCAGGTAAGTAGGGGTCTACCCAACACGGAAAAACATGGCAAGGGGTCTACAACACAAAAAAGTTTGGGGAACTCTGTTCAAACCTATGTTTGCTCAATGACTACACAGCCCGAATAGACGCCTAATGTAGGTATGTATTTCTATATCCAAATATCCCTATTACACTACCCTGAATCAGGGCCCTGAATGAAGGGTAGGCGTGTCCCCTAATGAGGGACCTGAGTTATTACACTACCCTGATTTTACGCCCTTTCTCGGTCATAGGGATGTGAAAAAAAATATATATTTATTGAATCGATATTTTAAACACTATCAATATTATTTCATTATTAATATCGATGTATCGTCATGTTTTGCATGATGTAGTGGGATAATGGCTAAAATTTTATTACTGGACGTTTTGAAGACGAAAAAAACATGACTATTAATAGTAAACTCTTTTCTTTACTATTGTCGTGTTTAGAAGAAAGCTATGGGTGAATTACTATTTAAAACTTAGGTAAAATCACTCAAATATGCGGATTATCGGAGTTCTGGAGCCCAATGAATTTCGAATACCTGACAGTAGGGGAAGAGGAGTTCTAGGAGCTATTAAGTTTAGCTCCTTATGTCGAAAAACAAAATACGGTTTAAAGAAAGAGTGTAAGTGTAGGCAAAGATTATTTGTGACTTTTAGATTTCTAGTGATTTAAGTGCGTGTATTTGTGTGCGCGCTTTGTGTTACAAAGAGAATTAGCTACTGCCATAATAATTTGTTATTTAGAATTTTATGACAGCTAAGTTATTTAAGAATATTTGAACTAATAAATAACTTATTTACCTACATTTTAAAACTAGACTGATGTCGTTTTGTGAAGACTGATATAAAGCTAATTATGTTTTTAAACATAGGTACTTACTAATATCGATTAAAACCAAAAAACACAAGTATATAATACATACTACATATACCTTTTTACCACCTACTAAGTTTAGTTATGATAGTTGACCCAACCCACCAAAGAGTTAGATAGAAAAACAAATTCATAAAAGTAATTTGTAACAAATCCTTTACTCTGTTTCGTCCTGCTAACTCGAGTTTAGTCGAGTTGCATGAATTTCAACTCAAGTGACCTGTAATTTTTCCGAGTAAGCACATCTATAGGATGCAACATCGCTCATTAAAACATGGAATCTTATGTTCGATATATTGAATTTTTTGAAGTTTTTATCACCACTTAAATATATATATATATATATATATATATATATATATATATATATATATATATATATATATATATATAGAATAAATGATAATTTTGAACAGAAATGAAAAAAGAAGTATAATAATCAAACATTTATTATTTTAGGAAGTTTTACACTATTTATTTTTACACATTTATTTTTATCGAATTATTATCAGAAAACAAGAAATATTTTTTTACTTTCATGTTTATTTCTTTCGAATTGAAATTTAAAATAACAATTTTAACAATCTGGCGCCTACTGAGCGGTTTCTCCTGTGTGATTGTAGATCCAGCCTCGGAAATTAACGGCTCACAGGATACCGAAGTTGCCACTATAGACAAATGGATCTTAGCTAGGCTATGAAGCCCGGGAAATAACCCTTTCGTGCTATCCCACATCTCCAACGCATGTAAAATATTAAACTCTTCTTCTGTTTTAGTTTTCTTTCTTATGTTTTGGTGCGTTACTTTTTTATGGTAGTTCCATATGTCACCTTCAGTATAATCGCATTTTCTGAACACATCTACTAAACTATACCGAAATACAAGCAGTTGAATAACCGTTCATCCA
Organism: Parnassius apollo; assembly: GCA_907164705.1. NCBI lineage: Eukaryota > Metazoa > Arthropoda > Insecta > Lepidoptera > Papilionidae > Parnassius > Parnassius apollo. Next base: position 16,815 of record CAJQZP010000253.1, on the reverse strand, counting down.
TCAAAATCAATGTTTCAGAAAAGTAATTGTAACAAAATACGATATACCGTAAGCCGATAAAATAATTTCCAATACAAAATAACTATTACTCTAAAAAACTGTACTTAAGCTATTGATTAAGTTAAACCTCAAACAATATAATGAATAATAAAAAAAATGAATAAAACCATTCCAATCCATTTTCAATATTAATTGTAAACTTATGTTAATTCAATACCACAATAAAAATTAACCACAATTTTACATCAAAAATAAAATAACCGATTGAAGATGATTACAGTTCTGAAGTTCAAGTATATTTGAGAGTACATTTTATTTTCGACTGAAAGACCATTCTCCTGTTTGTTGGTTCGTAATTAAAATTTTCGGGATTGTGATATTTCTGCTAAATAAACCTTCTAATTTTAAAAATTTAGACATTATCTAACTTTGAGATATATTTTTTTGGTATATTTATTTTTCGGCGAACTAAAATTCGTGATAATCATCGTTTGCAACTTTTAACATACGGAATTTTATACCTTCAAATAGTTGGTTATTTCGAAACCTTTGACGGCAAGCCAATAAATACATCGTTCATAACACATCGCTCATGATAACCATATTTATGAACGATGCATCGATGTTTGAAAGAATTGATGTATCGTTTTCATCCCTAACTACCCTAAGTGTTATTCCACTACACGGTGGCAAGGGCACTGCAGACAGGGTGCACTTTGCACTCGACTACTAGTGTAATAGGTGTAAAACCCGTCTGTCAAAAGTCTGAGGTAAGTGGTAAGGGGGAGGCGGGTTGAAATGCACGCTTATTGGTTAAAATCAAGCTTGCGACATTTGCTAATAAGCAAACAGTAATGGGAACTTTAACTAATAAAGGGGAATGGCAGGCTTGTATGGGAGTTTCGTACCGCTAATAAAATTTCGTGTTTTGGGATATTTTTGGTTTTAATTAGTAGTTAGTAGTCTATACAAACCCCTTTTAAATTCTTAGATTTTTAGAACCTGGGAGATAAAAGTTATAACCAATTTTAATTTTTAAGATTATCTACATAAACCACAGACTAATATGGCTGGCTTTGCGGCTTTGGGTTCTAGCCCTTCGGAGCCTACCATTTCTTTCGTAATCTTCGTTTTTATATATTTTTTTCATCACAATATGCGGATGCGTCACAGTTTTTGGGAGATTATCTATATCAACATCAAACCACTTGTTTTCTCTAATAGTTCACACGCGCAGAAAATTCACAAAATCGCATCACTTTTACGAATCAAATTCTACTTCAAACCATTATTCAAGCAACAAAAACAGGAGCGACAATCCGTCAACGGCCAAAACCTCTCCCAGTGTACCTAATAGCTCGTTACATACAGGCAAATAAACGTTGTTTTTGTGATAAAGTAAATATTCTATATTGCTTTTCGCTACTTTGTAGTGCTTTACTAACCATTATATTTTTTTATGGAATAAGGGTGACAATCGAACAGACAGTCCACCTGATGGTTAGTGGATGCTGTGGCCGATAGACATCTACATTTATCCTCGATTTAGAATCAAAATTCAGATGCGTTGTGACCTCTGAGGACTAGGATCGAATGTCTCGATTCCAGTAAAAAAGGATCTCCTGATCTCTACACTCACCATACGAAATACAGTAGTATTAAGCTGCTATTTTACATTGGTATTCTGGGAGAGCGTGGTTATTCCCCGGTCGAGCAGACTCATTCGTGCTACGACTGTATTATAGCTACAGCGTGGTTCTACCATTAAGTACGTAGGTTGAGATGAGGATCGGTATCTACTCAGCATTGTGAATTAGGAGATACCTATATTTAGCATCGGACGGCAACAATTTGATAATGATGAAGTTCTGATGAGGTTTTGAGTGTAGGTAAATAAAAAATATTTTGTTTTTAAGTTCATTTATTTTATTGTACTTATAATTAATGAATTCTTTATAAAACTTCATCTAAGAAGGGGGCAGGCCGGGTAATACCCTCATGGCGAGCATGGCGTAGGTACCAAATAATACTAATATCGTGTGAGTAGCATCCCACTGTTCTTAAACCTCCAATGCAGTTACAGCAATAACTTCTGATTGCATCCCGCCCAATCATATTTGTTTTTGTTTTAGCGCACTGTTATGTCACTGTAAAACAAGACGGAACATTGTCCGCCAAAGTAAGCTCAACACTTATCGTAGAAAAGTTAATATTTAAATAACCGCACGAAGTTCTAGTTTCCCCATTTTGTATACGGATCAAACTCCCACCAAGTATAAAATTTGAAGGTATAGTTTTTAAATTCATTTTAGTCCTCAGAGGTGACGAAGCATCTTTAGTGTTCGTTGTTTGAAGTTGGTTGCAAGTGTTCACGGATTGCAGAAGCCACTTACCATCAGGTGGACTGCAAGTTCGTTTGTCACTTTAGCTTAAATAAACAAAAAAGAAATAATTTATGTAATTATAATTTTAAAAATACCATTGATCCTACTGCCCGTTGCCGATGTGGGTACAGAACTGTTACCGTCATAGCATATTAAAGTACACTGCTGAACATAGGCCTCCCCCATAGATTGCCACACAGAGGGGACATTTGCTATAGTTGCCACGCTTGGCAAGCGGGTTGGCAACTGCGGTTTTCAATTTTAGTCTGTTGCCTCTTACGACACACACGGGTATGGGGTATGAGGTAGTGGATATTCTTACAGCGCCACTACAGGTGAACAGTCCGGCTGTCTCAAATTATAGTTATACCGCCATCTATCTACAGCCATAAGCAGCTTATTACAATTGTTAGCATACTTTAATAATTTATATTGTTGCAACTAACATTGTGGGTAATTAATTATTTTCATGCTATAAGTCTGCGGCTACATTTATATTTTAGATTATGTCTAGTTATTTATTTTTGCTTATATTTATAACTAGAATGTAAAACTGTTTAAGATAATTATAAAAAATATAAATAACGTTTTATAATGTAAAAACTTACGGCTTAATATCCAATTTTATTAAAAACTTGTACCGGAAACCGCACAAGCAACGCCATCTGTAGTTTAGCACTGTTAAATTACAAGCCTATAAAAGACAGATGCCGTCGGTTTTAGCGGCAGCTAAAGCGGGCTACATTATACGACACGATATCGGTGGCGATCTAGGGTGGAAAGAAATCGGGGCTTTTATCGGGGTAGACCTTACACACGGGCCTGCCTAGCAGTACGCGTTCGGACTTGGAGCGGAATGTATATGCATGCGGTAGAGTTCTTCAAAAATACCTCCGACTCTCTTAAAACACCACCGTGTTGGTTTGGCATTAGCCATCTCGGTTAATTTATTCGAAAATAGAAAAAGAGAAGTTGGTGCGTGAAAAAATGGCTCCAAAAGAGATAAAAATTAAGCCACATAAACGTACTAAATGGCCTGTAATCCAAGGACGTGATTAATTTTCTCCGGATGGATGAAGACAGTTTTTATAACCTTCTAGAAATGATTTCGCCACTTATATAAAAACGTCAATTTCTCCTACCTATGCTATTTAGTTATTTCTTCTCTTTGTTCATTTCTGCTTTGGTCAAAATCTGGTTATGTATTACACACAACAAACAAGGAAATAAAATACTTTTGTATAATAATATGTATACTTCTTTTTTTAATGTAATCTTTATTTATGGAGTAAAACTATCAGAAAATAAAATAGCTTATATCTTTTTTTAAACATAAAGAAACCTTTAATTTCGGACATACTCCCTTTTATATAACTTGTTTGTTGATGTGGAGATGGTGAAGGAGTAGAAGTTAGTTGTTGATAAGAGGATGAAGGCACGTAAGAGATCGAAGTGTGGTCTTGTGGAGTTGTAAGAGATATGAGTGCGGTCTTGTGTTGATAGCGTTGGAATAGGAGTTAGTTGTTGAGGAGAGGCTTTATCTTCTCCTTACTTACATCATACACTCTACTTTACGAACGGCAATAAAAAAATTAGTTTAGGAGGCATTTGACCATGACACTTCGCAGGGTCACAGGCTAGGGTGGATATGATTTGAATTTCGATAAAATTTCAATTAATTTATTTATTTTATTCACTATTTTTTTGGTTTTTTGTAAAATTTCAGTGCCATAGGCTTCTACTCCGTTTATATGATTAAAATGTAAAAATTTTGTTATATAAAAAAAGGTCATTCAGTATCACTGTTTTGTTAACTTCCTTCCGCGAGGGTTGCCGGCAGCGACTGCCAAAAGAAATCGGGCCGATGCGCCTACAGACACGCAGTAAGGAGGGGGCAGTGCCCCGATCTAGGAAGCATCGGCTGATCTAGGAAGCATTTTTGCTCCTGCCAGCCGATTAAGGAGGCGATATCGGCCACGACTTAGGATGGCCCTACATACGACACGATTTAGAGGCAATCTAGGAGGCATCCCCACTACTCCACCCTAGATCGCCACCGATATCGTGTCGTATGTAGCCCGCTTAAGGGCGGCAGCTACGGGCGGCAGTCTTAGTAAAACTGTTGAGTAAAGAATACGTACACGGAAGATAAATTGTGAGTAATAATAGTAATTATTGTTATACCTTGTTATTCTGTGTGTCTAAAATGTACATTGTTATTATTATGAAATATGAATGCTTACCGGCGTTATTTAGTATTCTTATTGACAACTCAAGGGAAGGCTCAAATATCCGTTACCGACAGTGTATTGCAGTAGGTAATCATTTAACTTACTTACTAAATACTAAAACAATTCCTTTATCCGTATGTTGAAAACAGAATTAATATTTAATTGTTGATATATTCACTGTAGGTTGATATAATCTATGCAAATATTATATACCAAGCCTTTGATTATATACCTGTATAAAATCAAAGTACCAAGCATACGATGATGATTTTGAAAACTACTTGATGTGTGTGACTAGATTTAAGCCTCTAGTCACGCGTGTATTATGTTCATGTAAGTATTTTTTTCGTATAATACGAATATAATACGAATGTCAATGTACGAGTGTCTGTAAATACTAGTGTTCGAACTTCGAATGATAATCCTTCAAGGGGGACAATCATTTTTGGGCCTACTAGAAATATTAACGTCACTTAAGGGGATAGAGTAAGTCAGCTCAAATTCTAATATCGTCCCCACTTGCCCGCGCGTCGTATGCTATGTACCGACATGTTTTTAATCACTAATACTGTAAGTAGGAAGGTCGTTAGACACTTATTTCATTAGGTTTATCATATTTATGCCTGTTCCTAACGCCAAGCCAGTTGCTTCTTATTTTTATTACGGTTATTTCCCATTTTAATTTTACGTCGTCTTGTGTAATGTATATTCTGATCGTAAGCGACACAACCTCCCCGTTCAAAGGCCGAAGCGAAGTGACCGTGCGGCAGGAATAGCGCTTCAAAAGACCGATAATTTCTTTTTACAGTGAAAATAATGGTATTTAAAAAAAAGTAAATAACAAAAGCACTGCTTTATAGTTAGTTCAGTTAGTATGCAAAGTTTCATGATCTTATTTAAAGTATTTTATGAATAACAGCGGTTTATTGTTTATTTTGGAGGTAACTTTGGATTTTTTTTTCTATCGAGAAAATTTTACGAAATCATGTTTTCGTCTAATATAATCCTTAACATTAATCCTCAACTTTACCATATACTTATTTCAAAATTAATGCTGCAATATTTTCGGCATAACGAAGGATCTTGCTAAGCCATTTGAGATTATATTTCCCCTTAATGGTATTACACCAAAAAGACACCAAATTATAGTAGTAAATGGCCTATAGATTTTTCGAAAATGTAAACGGAGTCTAGAAATCTGAAAAAAAATCGTTATTTTGATATTCGTGTTCTGATTAGTATAATATGGGTAAAATGCGTGAAATTAGTCATTTTGCACTTTGTATAAAAAAGAAAACTATTTTTTCACAAAGCTGACTAAAAAAAACTACTAAGAACTTTATGTTTAATTTCTAAAAGTTTTAGCTAATATCATATTTGAGCATATCAGACTGCGAACCAAAACGTTATTTTGTCATTGACTTCCGGTAATTCCCAGCGGCCGGCGGACGGTGTTACATCTTTAATCTTTACGGCATTGATGTTCGTCATGCTACTGTTTTTTTTTTTGTATTTATATGCGATTTTAAGAAAATAGAATCTGCTAGATCAGCATACAATGAAAATAGAAGTGTATGTTGCAATTGTGGAGTCAGGTTTCAACGCAGTGTGCGAAGACAATTAATGGCCGAGACAGCTTCTGATGTACGCCAACTTTTATCTGTGTGGATTTCTCACGAGGTGAGTATATTATCTCATGGAAAGCTAATAACTCCACCTATACAATCTATCTACTTACATATCTAGATTTAAACTTTTATGAGAAATATATATTATTTTTGTTACTCTCGATTTTATTCCGACAATGTTACTATACTGCGGAAACGAAAATTACATATTTTCTTTTTTTAATGTATTACTTAATATTTTTATTTTTATTGAATAATATGGGATATGGTACGATTTTTTAAAAGAATAAGAAAGGAAAACGAACGACCTACATGTTTAAGTACTTAATTATTTAAGTTTTTAAAAGTACTAATGAATATCCCTTCATATTATTAATAAATTCATTCTTTCTACAGCTATAATTTTAATCTTTCGTTATATTAAATTGATAAATGATATATATATATATATATATATATATATATATATATATATATATATATATATATATATATATATATATATATATATATATATATATATATATATAAGCTCGTTTGTTTAAATTGATATAAACTGTATTTACGTAGTTTTTCTGCTTACAAGTGGATTCGTATTAACTTGTCTAATTGATGCAAAAAATGTTTAACCTAACCTTTATATCATGCACGTAAGTCAAATATTAATACCTATTTCACGTGTATGTATTTAATTCGCCAATGACACGAAAATGCAAACTGACGAGTAAAAGTCCATGTGAGTAATATAAGAGTTTACTTTTCCTCCTAGAATTTTGGAAAATCTATAACTTATACTGAATTAACCTTTAACAAATGGTAAACACAGGTCTTATTAATGTGTTAAGATCGTTATTAGTGAAATCTAATTTAAATAATGGATAAAATGAAGTCACACAATATACACAAAAGAAGTTTTGTGGCATGATATTATGGGTGTGTTTCGAAATACAACCCAGTACACTGTCGAATGCGAATGACGTCATGAATCGACGCTATATTGGTGATTCGTTCCAAAACATAGGACAGTATATGACGTCATACATTTACTCCATATTGGAAAAGTGTTGGCGATTATTTTGTCATTTAGTGCTCCAAAAATTATTTTAACTTCCTAATGAAGATACCAGCAATTATTCTATAATTTTTTGTATTTGAATAAATAAAAACAAATTCTGGCATGTTTCATTCAGCGCATACACAATTAAAAATTGTTTTATTGTGGCCGGATAATCGACGCAATATGGCGACGGCAAGCCAGTACAATACAGTGTCAATTGATGACGTCATTTGCATTTGCGAGTGTACTGAGTTGTATTTCAGAACATACCCTATATATCACACGTTATGTGTGTCTAATTATCTTTTGTCAGTCAATCAGAAATCAAAGTCGAAAAAAGTATATTTTATTAAAATAATTTACACGTGAAACTTAATCTAAATACATTTAGTAACAGTGTGACATAAACCAGCATTGGTTTTACCGCACACTGCGATTCGACATCAGTCGCTCGAACAAAACTAAGTAATATTTACACATTAATTGCGCGATGTGATTACTGCGCACGCTACTTGACCGATCAACACGCATAACACATACTATGCACCTCTAACTACAAAAGCCAGAGTAACTCGTTTAGGTTTGTAGATTCACACGGGTGACATTTTTTTGTACAATTTTTTTTATATTTTACGCTAGTAATGCTAAATATAAGTAGTGCTGTTTAAGTTTATTTTTGATGTTTATTTTAGTAATTTGGCCTTTAAATGTTGTAGGTAACTCGTTTATCAGTTTTGGTATTAGATATTGTAACATTGCTTTTCCGTATAAATTTTTATAGCTAGGTAAATTAAGAACTGCATTAGAGGCACTTCTTGTTTTACTGCTGCGGTAGTGCAAATGTTTTAAAACTGTCAGTAAAGAAATGATCACAGAGCAGTATATATTTCACTTTGTCGTAGATAGGTATGGTGTAGCAGTGATAAAAAAGTTGGTGGTTAATCATTTTTATATTTGTTTTTTATATTCGTAGGCACGATGGTTTTTAAAAGTCTGACTTGGAGATTATAGATTTGATCAAGATGTGATTTGCTAGTTCTGCCATAACTACTAAGACCATAATGTATAGTGGTCTCCACCAAGGCCTTGTATAAAAGTAAGATCGTGGGAAAGGGAATTTTATTCTTAATAAGTCTGAATTTAGCCAGCATTGCACGTACTTTATCACAAACATGGTTTATATGTTCTGTCCATTTAAGACGATTATCGATTACTAACCCCAGGTACTTTTCTTTGTTGCAAACCTATATATATGTCAATATTTATACTCAGGATAAAATATTATGTAATTAGAAATAAAGTTATTTTGTGCAATGAAAAATATTTCAACCCACTCTAATATTACCGTTACAGCCAATTAAACTACACTGCCGAACATAGGCCTCCCCCATATATTACTAATATTACACAACTCCATAATACTCTAATATTAAAGTTTATTTATCACTATATGATATACCTGAAATACTGTAAATATTGTAAAATCATAATATATTAATCGATATTTGTCTTTTGGATTTCCATTTTTTAATTGAAAATATATTGTATTTCAAATACTATAGGGTTCCACATTAAACATTCACTTTCATGCCAACTTCGCTTCCCTCCTCACCCCTCAAAATGAACATTTGTCTGAACTTGATATTTATTTACTCTTTTATTTTTCATTTTAGTTCCTGATTTTTTCAGTTACACCCACTTGATGCAGTTTGTTGTAACTGCCTAAGAATATTGCAAGAAAGTGTCGCATCTGCTCATTCTATTAGAAGATTTGGGTACAGGAATATATGTATTCCATGTGGATCTTCAATTTTAAGAACACATCGTACACGGGCTGTGCCTATTAACTCTGAAGAAAGAGATATTATTTTGCAGTGTATACCATCACACCAGGTACTTTATTTTAAAAGGCTGTAAAAGGTCCCCTGCCTGAAATAAGCCTGCCCGGAGGATTTGCCATAATCGCTTTGGTACACAGATGGATGTTTGTAAAATCAGACAGCTTGCACACAATTTGGCCTGATATTTATGCTCATTCAACATGGCTGTTCACTAACAGGTTATCTTTAACTTTACAGTCTACCAAAAGTCTACTGCTGAACATAGAACTCCCCATAGATTGTCTTATGGGAGGATATTTGCCATTGATAATCAGTTTTTTTTATTTTTATTTGTTATTAGATAAACGCTACTTCTTCCTTACCTTACACCCATATTTGTATACCTTTGTACTCATTATACAAGCAATAATTTTTACCTTAAATGACATTAGTATATATAAAACGGTTTACAATTTGGTCACTTAAATTTGAATATTCTGTTACTGTGGGGGGGGGGGGGGGGTCAAGGGGATTTATCTGAAGCACCCACACGCGATTTTTGCTGCAGGAGCAGCGTCAAAATATTTTTAATTATTTTTTTAAAAATATTGGTAAATGACTACGAAACGAATAATTAAATATTCTCACGTTTTTGACGTTTCATCTGTCAATGTCACATCGATATATAGTACTGAATCGATCTAGTGAATCGATATTTCACCCTAGAGAATCAAGATCGAATCTTTTCTGTTTTATTAAGATTTATAAAATTATTTACAATTAGTTGAAAGTATCCCAACTCGTAAAGAATGGCAGTTTTTCAATTCAATCATACAATGTTATCTGAAACTCTAAAGAACTTGGGCTTAGTCAAATAATGTTATAATTCTAAAATAATTACTTCTTGACTGATATGTGATGTATTTTTTATTTCTTTTTAAATAAGTAGAATGTGATTTGCCACAAAAATATTATGAAGGGAAACAATTGCATGTTAATATTTATAATTTTAAAAGACATTAAAACTATTTAGTGTTAGAAAGATTAAAATAAATAGAAGAAAAAAATAAATATTATTAATATTTAGAGTAGACACTGTAAAACTATAATAGTTCATTCTGTTAGTTGATAAAAACTTTTTTTCAGGTGGATCGTTTAGAACGAGTATGCAGTCCTTGCTGGCTGAGGGCTTCCTGAGCTGTATGGAGACAGAGACAACAAAATGAGAACAGGGATATGGAGTTACAATCCATGAATATAGAAGACATCGGTAACATCCCACAACCACCCCCTATACCTGCACCTGTAACCCCTGCCATTACCAGAGCGGTATCAACAATTACTAATTATAAGCGTGCTGCTGCTTCTACTTCCTGTCACTGTATTTTTAAGTTACGTAATCATTCATCTAGATTTTTAATACCTAAACTACTTAAAGAAAGATTGCTGATTGATCTAACACAGTGGCACATGCGCTCGTTTTTGTGAATACCATTTAAATGAACCCCACAATGATTGGAATAATTTGTACACGAGTAGTAACTGTTCAAATTTCACTGCATCTTAGATAGACAACCTTTGTCCTTACTTAAAAGTAGTGTTCTCAAAATTATAATATTTTAAATATCATTGAACATAATTCAATATTATGCAAATATTGATTAGGATTTAACAACTACCAATTTCAACAGTTACCAGTTGAAATTCCATCTATCAGTGAAAGAGTTAAATCACCTAAAAGAAGTCTAGCTATGTTCTTAATGAAACTTCGTACAGGTGATAGCAATGAACGCATAGCTTCTCAATTTAATGTAGCTTCATCGACTGTGTTCAATCACTTAAATATTGTAAGTCAGTGCTTTGAAGATCAATTCATCCAACTGCATTTAGGGACAAATACCTTATGCATTCAACAAGTTGCTCAATGTAACTTGACAATACCAAATGGCTTGTTTGGTAATCCAGATATGGATCCTAAATTTATGCCAGCCATATTAATATGTGATGGTACATTTATTTATGTGCAAAAAAGTAGTAATTACTTGTACCGGAAGCAAACATATATGTAGTTTACATAAGTATCATAACTTAGTTAAGCCATTTTAATAGTGTGCTGTAATGGTTTTATCTTAAAAAATGAGTCAGGTAATAAGCTAAGTGATCTATACTCTGGTCCTTATAAAGTTGTTAAAGATGTAGCACCAAACGTAGAAATATTTAAGAATGGTAAAATGAATTAATACATAAAAACAGCACGAAATTTATATGCAATAATAAATAAAATATATTTTATATGCTTTGTCTAAGTACATTTATTGCTATTATTATTAATTCTTTCTGTAGATTACTTAATATTACGTAATTATAAATATTCTAAATTAAATAATCATTAAAAAATATTCTTAAAATAAATACCTTATATATTATTTCATAATGTAACTGTTCCTAATATTTACAAAAATAAAATCTTTTAATGTATCGATGCCTAAATAAATGTATCCTTTTATTGTCACATTTTTTTTCTTTTGGATGGAAGGTGTAGTAGTAGTAAGAGTATATAAAAGTACACACACACAAGTGTAATAATAATCCTATATAATCAAATTTACTAATACAATAAAGAGAGTCTTATATCATCATTCGTTTGTTTAACTCCTCTCCTAACATTCGCCCTACAACATTGTTATGGCACTTACTATCTTATTTTGTTATATTAGGTGTAATACTATAGGTGTAATAGTAGGTTATTTACTACTTGGCAGTTAGGTAGGTATTATAGAGCAAGTTGGATAAACATGATCCATTCATTTATTTTGTATTGGTAGAAGGGTAATGTAGTGCCATGAGTCGAGTCGAGTGGGACTCGTTTACTATGAAAGTAATGTCAATGAATATAATGTCAATTTAAATTTATATAATATGTTTATTGTAATATAATTTATTCCAGTTTTTTATTTATTTCCAGACTGACAAAGTATATTCCCATTTTATTTTGTAAAATCACAAGCTGGTACCTCGCAAATTATTGCTGCAAAACCACAAGCAGGATCTTCAAAAAGGACAACGTTATATCCACTGAAGAACAACCACAAACATATTAAAGCATATCAGATAATGTTGAACCTGAAAAAGAAAGTACTCTATATGAAAAATTTTATAATTACATAAGGAAAATTATTGTAATCTAATATTTAATGTTTTATAATTTTGAATTATAATTATTCTATTTATAAGCTGCATATAATACTTAATATATTGCATATAATATAGAAACAAAATGTTTAATATAATATAGAAACAAAATGTAAATGACGGCTTTTAATACGATATGCGCCAGTGATACATGGTACCGGTTAAATAAAGCTAACTTTAATAACTTGTTATTTAGCATAAGAATTTATAATAATATAGCTTGTGAATATATATAAAAACCTAAGGTTATAATTAATGCATAATATTTCCTACAATTATGATTGCAAAGCAAAAAATATAACACTTCTTTAGCATTACGATCTCCCGTAATACTCTACGCTAACATTAGTTAAACGTATGTAATATGTAAAATCTTATTGAGGAATTACGTGTATATACGGCTAATTTGCGCTAAATCAAAGAATATAAATAACTAAGGAAAAATAAACATGGGAAATTACGATGAATAAATTATATATTAAGCATACCAAATTTCAAATAAGTATCTTAATTAATATAAAAGTTATCACGTTTTTCCCTTCATATGCCTCTACTGTAAAGTTCACTTTTATGAGTTAGCTTAGTATAAATTGCTGTTGTCGACATAGTGGACCTAATGATAGTTTGATGTTGTGGTCCAGGCATCTACATGTTTCTTCGGTCAAAAATCAAAATGCAGATGCATTGTCACCCCTGATGACTAAGATGAAATGCCTCGTTTCCAGTAAAAAGGAGTCTCTGGTTCTCTAAACTCGACATGCAAAACGCGTCAACATAAAAAGTGTTATTTTACGCTTGTATTCTGTGAGAGCGTGGTCTTATTCGTGCTACAACTATATATTGCAGCACGGCTCTACCACGTTTATATTAAAATAAAATACAATTCTTTCTTTTCTTTATTGGCACATAGAATTCCACTGCTGGACAATATTCCCAAGAAGCAAAAGAAAAAATTGCCGCTTGGTAGTCGGATTAGCGATCGTAGTACCAGACGTCTCGTAACTTTGTTGCTGACGCCTGTCGTGGCCTGAGTATTCTACGTCTGATATATACATGGTTGTACCGCCATCTGTCGGAACTCCTAAGGTTTTTATTAATATAATATAAACTTACTTGAGATCGAGTCATATTTTACGTCTTTTTAAAGCCTCTTTAAATCCACTGACCACCATTGACACCAATATTCAGCAACTAAAGGGTAAATCTTTAAGGTTTCGTCATACTTAGCATAGTTGTTAGGTTTGTTGGCGAGAGCAACTATGCTTGCTGTTATATCATACATCGGCAGCTAAATGTTAATCATGACGCTTCCCAAAGTTTCTCACCACGAAACCCAAGGGCAGGAAGAAGGGTAATACTTTATCACACAAAATGATATGTCTTTATCATCATCATCATCATCATCATAATTACAGTCTATCAAATTTCCAATGCTGAACAGGTACTGACGACTCATAGAAACAATATTTTGTCATAGTTACCACGCTTAGCAAACGAGAATGCAATCAGAAGTTTTTTTTTATTATTATTGAATTTATAGAAGGAAGATACTGCTGCCTGTATGAAAAGATGCTGATCTTCTGTTTTATAACCCTCTGACACCCACGGGATGATATGGGGTAGTGAGTTCGTTTACGCCACCACGCGACTTAGACACAATAATATACCGACAGTTATTCAAAGTATATTTAGCCTTTTAGTACTCGTAAAAACTAAAAGCTGACGTCAAAGTCTACGTATAGTTCTACCTACTACTACTTTTACTTTTACTTCGTAGGATTAATATTTTGTATATATAAATTAAATTTTTTTGATCCTTTAAGAACTGTGCTTTCTGGAAAGAATACAATATGCTCGATAGCTGTCTTAATAGTTATATTAAAAACTTAATTCCCTATTTTTCGAACTGTAGGGATGATTTCTTCAATTTTATAGACATTTTATAAAAATAAAAAAACATAATTTAAATCGGTTCCCAATGGAGGAAGATACATACGTATACACAAGTAACATACATACAAAGCATACGGTCCAATTGAAAACCTACTCTTTCCCGGAAGTCGGCTAAAAATAATATATTAAATTAAAAAATATTGTAACAGTTACACGTTTGTGACTTGTAATTGCGTGAAGTAACTGATATACTCGACTCCTTATAGAGACACAACCAGCTTTTATAAGTTTTGTAGAGGTTTTTTTATAAGAAAACTTACGCAATACTGTAGATTTAAATTTTTAACTATTTGTACAGAGCTTTTAGACTGCCGTTTTCATTGCATCGAAAGGACTCTAAACGAATCTGATAATAGAGTTTATTTATTTAAGATAGTATGCCTCGATTCCAGTAAAACGGGTATCCGGTTCTCTACGAAGCGTACGAAACACAGCTGCATTAAGCTGCTATTTTACGCTGGTATTCTGAGAGAGCGTGGTCCGTCCCGATCGAGATGAATGGGTCGGATTCATGCTACAATTATAATATATGTAGCTGCAGCGTGGCTCTATAACGCATAAATAATGATGATGAAAAATAATTATATTTTGGGTCTTTAATGAAAATCAGCGTTGAGGTGTCGCCGACTCACGCTGAGCAAAGACCTTTTTTGGCACGACTTTGACGTAAAAAGTCAAATTTATTAAATTGCGCTTTTTAACATTAATTAGTATAGTGTTGTACGTCAATTTTCGTGTGCCAAAATAAAGTGTTTCTTTCATTTTTTCTCTCTTTTCTTTCTAAAGCCTACATATGTTACACAACTGGGCACAGCATCTTTTCACTTTTGAGAGGGTTAAAGAGCAAGTAGTCCGTACGTCAGAACGTGTAAGAGGACTTCAAATGTCTTATAAATATTATTTTAGAAATATTTTTATTCCTCAGACCTGTTGGTTTCCTCACGATGTTTTTCTTCACCGCTGACCACGGGGTAAATTAGAACGGAAGAGCTATCACGGGTCTGGGTAAAGCCAGCTAGATATCTTAGCTTCTGAAATATGGTTAAATACATTATCCCTTATATAAGAAATGTCAACACTCAGACCAATGACCGTAAACAGCTTCAAAGGTAACATTATCCGAAATCTTCCTAATCTGCCAGTATCTCGGGCAATTTCTACAAGAGGAGACGCCCATGCCTCTGCTGAATTAGGACTTCTCCCGTTTTTGGTATGATCGGCAGTCCTGACAGACAGATAATCGGTAGTAGTACAAAACGGATCGCAACTTTAACAATTTGTTTGTGTTCATACATAACATTTTTTGTAAATATATGTTTTGAACGTGTTAGAGCCAAGCTGCAGCTTTATTATGTTTGCAACACAAATAAGTCGCCACAACCGGGGAAGGCCTGCACTGTCGCAGAATACCAGCGTAAAATAGCAACTTAATGCTGCTATGTTTCGTATTGAGAGTGTAGACATTCCGAGACGATTTTACTGGAAAGGAGGTATTCCATCTTCATCTTCGGGGTTGTAACCATCAGCATTTTGATTATTAACCGAGGACAAAATAGATGTCTATGGGCCCAGCATCCGCTTACTATAAGGTGGACTGTGTGCTCGTTTGTCACCTTATTCTTAAAAAAAAATGTTGTTACTCTTAATTGATTTAATTTTTCAATATTTTCTCATGTTTTTATAAACGTAAAATATTATCCAATTTAAATCATACAAAATAAGTCTACTATTAACAGCACAGTGTTGCTGAACTTTGGTATCGAACTTGATCTATCATGTTTCACGGTTAACTGGCGGTTCAAAGTTATCCGAGACCTTATGCTGTGTCACGAAATTACACAAATTAAACGGAAATTTTGGTTACGGCATTTGCAAATTTGGTGTGAATTTCATACAAATTGCGTAGTAAATTTTACTTTAAATAATATGTTTAAGAAATGAAATAAAGGAAGTTGTTAATCAGAAGCATCTAAGTAACTGACTTCTTAACGATTTCTTATATTTACGCGAACATTGCACATGATTAAAACTACTTTTACGGATTTTATCGCGTTTATTTTACTTTTTATTTTTAATTCCCGACGTTTCGGGCGCTTTCCAGCACCCATGGTCACGGGGGGACTGAGATGACTGACGTCCCGATGTCATTCTTAAACCCGGAGTACCTTCAGCTTTTTTTATTATTGTTTATGGTCCGATCTATGCAAAATGAACTGACTATGTCCTGAGGTCTTGCAGTGGTATGCTTGGGTTTAGTTTTAATTTTATTGATTATAGGATCCCAAGCAGGTGGTAGTACCCAGCCTCCTTCTCTATTGAAATTAGGATGTTTTTTAATTTCAATAGCCTCACGAAACGTCGGGAATTAAAAATAAAAAGTAAAAATAAACGCGATAAAATCCGTAAAAGTAGTTTTTAACTGACTTCTATTAAGCTCAGGGGATTATTTGCATGCTACTAATACATATTTACGTATTAATTTATTTACCATTTTTGAAACTTTTGCCCGTCTGTTCGAGCTAATTTTTGGAATGGCTGAACCGATTGTGA
>CAJQZP010000252.1:0-35152 GCA_907164705.1 Parnassius apollo | reverse complement strand
AAATATCATCTTAGTGCTGCTGTGTTTCGTATGTCGACAGTCAACGGGGATTCTTTGTACCGGAACCGAGGCATTCCATTTTAGTCTTCAGATGTGACAACGCTGCGGCATTTTATGATAAATGTAGATGTCTATGGGCATCCGAATCCACTTACCATCAGGTGGACTATGTGCTAGTTTGTCACCCTTATTTTATTTAAAAAAAACATGGTCGGAAATGTTATAGTACACGTTTTAATGCTTGACGTTTTATTTCGTTGCATATTGTAAATGCATAATTTCTATTAAAAAAATTATTTCGCGGGGATCGACCTCGGGTCGCTAAGACACTGGGCTACCCTCGGCAAGCTTAAGGCTAAGGTAGTATTAAACGAAATTAAGAAATATCAGCTTTACTTTGTACGTTATGCGTATCCGTCTCTCGCAATATTAGGGTGCAATCCATTTGCTTGCTTATTAGAGACAAGTGAGGCACTTTAGAGACCTCTCCTTCCTTTGCAAAATGAGTGTTAAAGAGCGTTATGCACAAATGTGTGTTCTCTTTCGCTATATTATATGTTTGGGTACAAGAAAAGTTAACGCCTATATATGTCTTTTACGTTGTATAGCCACGCTGCAGCTACATTATACTTGTAGCTCGAATGGATCGGCTCGACCGACAAAGGACCATTCATTCTCACAGAATATCAGCGTAAAATAGCAGCGTAATGCTGCTGTATTTCGTATGGTGAGTGTAGAGAACCGGAGACCCTTTTTACTGAAACAAGACAACGCATTTGCATTTTGATCCTTAATTGAGGATAAATGTGGTTGTCTATGGGCCACAGCATCCACTTACCATCCGGTGGACTGTGTGCTCGTTTGTCACACAATGCTATTAAAAAAGTCCCGCTGATGTGCACAGACCTTCTCTTATTTCTGAAAGGGAAATAAAATATTGTGGAAGGAAATGTCTGCAGCGCTGCTGCAAGATAAAGTTTGAAATCCTTTTTAAAAGGCCGAAACGTTTTTGCAATTCTCCTGGCGTTGCGGTTGTTTGTGGGCAGCAGTCGACACCATCAGGGGAGCCGCATTATCGTTTGCCCCCTGTTATACAAAAACATGAAATTTGGCGAACTTCGTATGTCATTTTTTCAATTTATCGGATATGTAGGTTTAACCTCGATTTTCTTCTTCTATGATATTTCATTTCACGATTATTTCTACACGATGATTTACTTCACCGTCGAGCACGTGGTAAATCAGCACTTAAAACTGTAACTAACGATTTCATCTGTCGGAGGGGATAAACCTGGGGCGCAATATAAAGAATTTTATTTTTCACTATATGGAAGGTTTGGTAACGCAGTGTCAGTGTTTGGTTGCAGCATTGCGGGGCACAGGTTCGAATCTTACATAGACTACTGTATTATCTATAAAACAATTGTTTAGGCATGGATGTCTGTCCATGTGCAATTAATGTATGTATAATGATAACTTTACAATATACAAGTTGATCCTTTTACCGTCTGGAAAAAAATAGGGTGTAACAGGTAAATGGAATAGAAGCCTATGACACTGATATTTTACAATTTTTTATTTTACTTAACTATCAATAAATACTACTAATTTGAAATAAACTTTCGGTACTAAAACATTGATCTAAATAAATAAATAAATTAAAAACTATCGAAATTAAAATAATATGTACCCAACTAGTAGTATTTATTGATAGATCAATTTCATAATATGTTAATGCAAAATAAAACAAAGTGTAAATTATCAGTCCCATAGGCTTTTATTCCGTTAACCCGTTACGACACATTTTGTCCAGATTGTAAAAAAATCACCAAGTATAAGGTAGTTTAATTTTTTCTTTAAAAATAAGTTAATTTATGTAATGATTACTGTTGGCGACGCGCCTATAAGAATATTTCAATTTTTAGTTAACCGATTACGAATAGCTTCTAAAAAGCAAATTATCAAGCAACAATATTCTTATAAGAAAATGCTTAGTTGAATCTTAAAGAAATATCGAATTAATGATATGACGGTCTTGGGTTCGACTCCCAGGCCGGACTAGTTTGTCGTTTTCTTAGTAATATCTCTTAATAAATTCATATAGGGAATTTTAAGATATAAATTATGTTACCGGATTTGTGTCCTGGTCGAAATCATCTTTCCAATAATGTTAATTTAAAGAAATATTAAAATAAAGTTAGAGACCAGGATTTGTTCCCCGGTTGAGATGATCGCTGTGCATAAGTAGAATTAATGGAAATTGATTGCATGAGTATTGTCTTATATGAGTTTGATATGTTTTGTATGAAAACAAATACCTATTTTCTATGATTGATTTATGAAAACATTCACTTATATTGTTTGATAAGATACATGATAACTGATAAGAATCTGATTAGAGGTAGTTTTCGGCGTTTGAGAATTGAGTAGAATCATTTATTCACCTAGTGTTGTTGATATTAGACTTTCCATTTTTACTGATAGTCGATAGCCGTGCAAAAGTTAGTTGTTCAAATAGTGTGAGTTCATAGATGCACGCTAGCCACGTACTTAGGAGGCCAAATATGTAGAAATTTAAATATTTGCAATTTCAGCAATTTATGTAAAAATGACTTGTAAAACATTTCAGATTGATTGTACGTGTAAAAGAGGTGAATTCTGTGTTATTTTTATGTGTAAATAAGTGAAATAATGATAGTTTTGTATAAGAAATTTAAAAGTGTTTTAATAGTGAAATGTATAGAGAAAATGTAAATTAAACTGTTGTATTGGTTAAGATATGTATAATTTCAAGTGGAAAATATTGTTTTAACTTTCTATGTTGAATATTTAAGAAATTCCAACTTTGAACATGTGAGTAAATTAAGCATATTTTGTTAAATAAATAAAAGGTTTTTTGTGATATAAAAATGTAATGTATATCGTAGTATAGATATTTTTTGTGCTATCTTTATAAGTAAATTGTATAAATGTATGTCTTTTACAAATAAAGTTATTGAGTAAACCGTGAGAGAGTGATAGTACAAATTGATGTAATTGAGTTGCGCAAGCGCACAAATGGCGCGGCTCACTTTCGCGTATAGCTCTGGGGTAGCTCAGTAAACGAGTTTTCGTGCAATTCGTTCGGGAATCCTTCGGGAAAGTTCGGGAATCCTTCGGGAAAGTTCGGGGAAGTTCGGAGAAACTTCGGGAAAAGTGCAAGACCAGCAGTCAATAAGAAGAAGAAAGAAAAAGTGTAGGGAAGTGATAGGGAAAAGTAATTACTCTCTCACGGAACGGTTTGAAGATAATTGCTGTTTTATTCCCAAGGAATTCTTCCCTCAAAATAATACAGTCCACATCGAAGAATTAAGGCGTTGGGACCGGGACGACTTCGGAAGACCCGTAATCCCCGCCTGAACCTATTTCTTTTTTTATCGCCCTTGTGTGTTACTCCGTTGCGGAGATCACATACGTTGTTCCCGAACCCAACGTAGGCGTTATAGGAGGCCGGATCGAGAGAAGCCTCGATTCCCCCTTCTGTTTATTAGTTTAACGTTTGTCTGGTTCCTTTTCAAGTGGTCCTTCGAAGCAGGATCAAGGAACCAGCTGTGGACTGCTGGTTATGGAAAAAGAAGACCTTCGGAGCCGAGTGAAGATCAGCAACCGAAGGAAGCCGGAGGTTTGAGCTGAAGCAACAGGACCAAAGGCCGGAAGACCAGGTCAGCGCAGTAGGACCGGACCTGGAACTACCAGAAGAAAGAAAATCGGGATTGCGGCTTGGGGCGTGTGCTCGCATGGGGCACGTATCGCAGCCAGGCGCAGGTGCCTTGTGAAGGCGCTCATCGTGGCCAAGCAGGGCTTGGCATTTTTCCTGTCGGACGATCGTGTCCGGCATTTCCTGTCGGACGACCGTGTCCGGCATTTCCTGTCGGGTCATCAGAGGGTGCAAGAAGAAGAAGCATTCACCGCTGCTGCTGCCAGGCGAGGGTGCTCGTGGATACCTGACTGCATCGCGGCCGGAAGAGGGCGCCTGGACGAGGCGTCACCGGCGACTGGGCGATGAAGCGCAGCATACATCCCGACCACCTAACGGTGCCATACGGTCGGGCTCTGGCACAACACCTTCGGGTGGAGCAGTTCTCTTGAGCGAGACTGCGCTTGCACTACCACTCGACTGTTTCGTCATATTCCTTGGCGGGACAGTTCCTAAACCTTTCCTCCATTCCATTTCTGCACGACTCCATCCCTTGACGGCTCACCTCGGGAGGCCCCGTTCAGGATTGATAGGGCTGATAGGGCTATTAGGGTGGTAGTAAGGTTGTAGGGTTGGGAGATAAGGGGGGGGGGTAGGGGTTAGGTTGGGGTGTAGAAGGGTTGTAGGTAAGGGGTTGTAGGGACCGTAGGGACAGTTAGGGACCGTAGGCCAACAATCACCTTCCTGCAAGATGAAGAAGGCACAAGACCAGACAGGGAGGAGCGAAGGGAGCAGGACAAGGACAGGGCTCTCAAGAAAGGCTAAAGAGGCGGAACCATCTGGAGCGACCACAGCTACTGCGTCAAATGGGGCAACTCCTTCAAGTGGAGCCACCACCGATACGTCCACATGCACGTGGGACTCAGGGGCGTCCATGGCAACGACAAGCAACAGGACGGACACCAGTGGTAGGCAGGCCAGAACCGCACAACAATCCGTTATATCCAGGAGTGAAACGGTAGTCGAAAAAGTAGGTCAAAGGACCGAAGAAGCGGCATCGTCAAGGACAGTAATCGGGCACACTAGTGACAAAGGGTCACAGAGAGGTAGTAGGTCGTCGCGATCGGCGAAGCTGAAAGCCGAATTAGAGGCGCGTATTAAATTCGAACGCTCAGAGCTCGAACGAGCACAGGCAGCTGCTGCCTTAGCCAAGTCTCAATTGGAGTTGGCACGTCTCAACCGAGAAGAGGAGATCGACTCGAGTGAGGATGATGAAGAGCGGAATACTCAGGTGGAACCTTTCGTAAGGAGTTGGGTTCAACAGACCATAATGAGCGCGCCGGTTAGTGTAACGCAACCCGATATTACTGATAAGGAAGCGTGTAAAGGATCACGCCGCAAAGGGGCGGAGATCGAGCGCAACCAAGGAAATGCACAAAAAACACACGCGAGTGAGGTGTCAAAATTGACCGAAACGATTGTGAGTGCAATAAAGATAGCGGGTAAAAATAAGTCTTCCCAGCTTCATTTCCTCCAGGAATTACCGGTGTTCGATGGAGACCCGGGTGAATAGATAGTTTTCAAAACTGTGTTTGAAGACACGAGAAGCCAATTTTCAAGGGTGCAGAATGTCGCACGCCATAGGAGGGAATTAAAGGGCACCGCTAAGGAAGCGGTTAAGTCGTTGTTGTTTACTTTGTGTGAACCTGAAGAAATACCATAATGAACGCTCTCGAAAGAAGATACAGTAGGGTTGAGATGCTCATTTTAGCCGAAATCGAGAATGTAAGAGGTATGCCAAGATTGGCAGAAGATTTCCGGAATATAGGATCTTTTGCAAGTCGTATTACGAACGTGGTTGCCACAACACAAGCGTTGAATCAACCACAGTATATATACTCACCGGAGTTAGTAAACAGCATAGTAGAGAAACTTGGAACTATGATTAAATTTAAATGGTTTGAATATCGAGCTCAGCATCCTTTGGGGCCAGAGTTACAGAAGATGGCCAAGTTTTTAAATTTATTGAGTAAACAATTTGGAACGTCCTTAAGCAATGAAAATGTACCTGAAAAACGGAAGCGTCCTGAATTCAGGAAGCAAACTGTACACACCGCAAAGGGGTCTGTACGCAACCGTTTCAAGAGTGAGCGCTATGAGCGCCGAAGTAATACGAGCGAGCGTCTAGAACGCCGAAATAATAAAGGGCACAACTGACAAGTGGTTATGATAACCCAGGATAAGCCTGTAAGTCGGGTAACACATAAGTGTGTTATATGTAACAAGGAGCACTCTATAGTGAGTTGTTACAAGTTTAAGGACATGAATAATCGCGAGAAATGGGAAGCGGTTAAAAAAGCGAAAGTATGTTTCCAATGTTTGTCACCTAACCATATGAGGTTAGAGTGCAAAGGGAAAAAATGTTGTGTAAAGGGATGTAGAATGTCACATCATCGAATGCTACACCGATACCCCAATTAAAATACCTCGCCGCAAGGGGACGAGGGGGGTAAATAGGCTCAAATTACAACTGTTAGTACAGTGAATGCACTGGCATGTGCATACTTAAAGATTATACCGGTCGAGTTGTATGAACCTAAAGGAAAGGACAAGACCACAGCTCTTCTGGATGAAGGATCAACCATGACACTCATAGAGGAGTGGATGGCTCAGAAGTTAGCGCCTCGCGGACGTAAAGAAGAATTACGTATTGAAGCCGTGGGAGGTAAGCGAATTAACGACGACAGTTCGTATCGCTTAAACGTTAAGATAAAAGGCATTTACTCGAACGACTTAGAAGAGATAAGTGTACAAACAATTAAGTCACTTAACCTTTCTCCACAGTCAGTAAGCCGAGAATTATTGCAACGGTGTTCTCATCTGACACCGATTAAGGACGAGTTGATGTATGAGAGGTCCAGACCTACCATATTAATTGGCCAGGACAATTGGCATCTCATAGTTACTCATGAATTAATTTCAGGAGGTAAGAACCTACCTGTAGCATCGCTCACCAAACTTGGATGGGTTTTACACGGTCACATATCGGGTGGTATCAAACCAATCAAGATTGTTAACCACATTTCCACCAAAAAGGAGGAAGATATGGATAAGTTGATCAAAGATTATTTTAGTTTGGAATCTCTGGTGTCTGCGCGAAAGCTGCGAACGACCCAGAAGAACGAGCTTTAAATATTTTGAGCAAAATGGTACGTCGTATACCTAATAATAGGCACGAGACTGCGTTTTTATGGCGCACAGATAATGAGTGCATGCCGTCGAATAGAACGCAGGTTGAAAGTCGCCTGTTTAATATCGAAAAGAAGCTCGACAAAAATAGCGAGTTGAAAAAGGAATATGAGAAGCAAATTGAAAATCTCATCGTGGACACCATAAATAGCTTAGAAACGGGTGAAGAAAAATCGCCAAAAGGCGTAAACGCGCTAAGAAAGCAAGAGCCGTTAAGTCTACCCGACTACGGACGATTTAGCAGCTTTAAGAAATTCCTTGGGGCAACTACACGCACCTTACAAACGGTAGAAAAATTCAAGAGTTTAAGAAAGTCGGTTAAAGGACCCGAAAACGCAGCCGAAAAGTCGGTTATGTGTTCCAACGAAGTTTTAGCAAAGTGGGTTAAAGGACCCGATAGCGCGTTGGACATAGCGCTCTTGGAAAAAGCTGAATTATTAATTTTGAAGTTCGTTCAAGACGAGTGTTTTCATTTGGAAATAAAATGCTTGAAAGCAGGCAAAAGCGTTGAAAGAAGTCGCTTAAGTAAATTATCTATGGAAATAGGAGAAGATAACTAACTCCGTTTAAATGGGCGTTTACCTTTTAAGTCTAATTTGACCGAGGAAAGTAGAAAACCTGTCGTATTAGACAGTAAACACGAAATCGTTAAAATGATGATTAGAGAAGTTCATCATCATTTTGGACATGCCAATCACCAGACGGTGATGAATGAGGTGAACCAAAAATTTTATGTCTTGAACCTGCGTAATGTAGTACGAACTGTGTCACGTCATTTTCAGTGGTGCAGGACATACAGGTCAAAACCGCAGAACGCGCCACAAGGAAATATTCCTCTGGAGAGAATAGCTCATCATGAACCACCTTTTACATGCTCAGCCGTAGATTATTTCGGACCTATGAGTGTGACTATAGGAAGGCGACACGAAAAACGTTGGGGTGTTTTATTCACGTGTCTGACCACCAGAGCAGTACACCTAGAATTAGCAGCCTCATTGACACCAGCGTCAATGATAATGGCGTTGAGGCGATTTATCGCCAGAAGAGGAAAACCAGCCGTTATATACAGCGATAACGGGACAAATTTCAAAGCTGCGAATAAAGAATTATTGAAAGCATGCGAAGAATACTATGAGGGCATGAAAAATGAGTCATTTAAAAAATATATTAAATGGAAATTTGTACCTCCGGGAGCACCGCACATGGGTGGCGCCTGGGAAAGGTTAGTAAGATCAATTAAAATTGCGTTGCAAAGGTGGCTGAAGAATTCCGGACTTTCCGTGAGCTCATGTACTCAATGCTTGGGATGCTTCGCAAGCAGATTATTGAGTGCTCTCGTATGGTAGATGTCATCGAAACCAGGCATCGTCGTAAGGCTCTCATTTTTCTCGGTGTTACTGAAGAAGAGAAGGAAGATTGTAAAGCCACTGTGGTGAGCATTTTTCGCAAGATGCAGTTAACAGACATTACAGCCTCGAGCATCAGAGTTTGCCACAGGATTGGAGCAGCCAGTAAAAACCATCAACGACCAATCTTGGTACGGTTTGTTGACATTGACTCCAGAACATCGGTGTGGAGGTCAAAGTCCAAGCTTAAAGGTTCATCGATTGCATTTAAAGAATTCTTGACAAAGACCCGTCAAGCTGTTCATGCTAAGGCCCGGCAGCATTTTGGTATGCGTGAGTGCTGGACTCAGGACGGTGTAATTGTGGTGAAAGCTGCTGATGGATCCCGGCATAAGATCACTTCCCTAGACGAGCTGAACTCCTTAAAGCAGAAATACCCCAAATCAGCAGCTGAATCCTTGGTTGAGGGCAAGACCGTAGCTGTGGAATCAACGAACCCTCTTTCAAAACTTCGTAAGTGACGACAATTGAAGTTTGTAAAATTACAAAATTTCTCAATTTATTTTTTAATTTTTTTTATGTGAAATGTATACAATTTTATTTTGCTTTATTTTTAGTATAGGTACGTAACTCCAAAATGGTTTCTAAGTAGTACTAAGCGTTGTATTTTTTTTTCTCTAAACTAATTATATCCTCCTTTCTTGTTCTTGTAACATTGATATCGTATTTATAATTACTAAGATAATATTCGCTTTTCATTCTCTCGAACTACAATGTAAACATGCATTTGTGTGTTATATTTTTAATTGTCAGTTATCATTTCTATTCTAGTGTAATGCCAATTTGACGTTTGACAACTTATGGGTAATATTTCGAATTACGGTAACCTGCCATGTAGTGTTATAGTTTATAGTCTATACACGTTGTGTACCGATCTACTCTATGAAATAATTTTGTCTATGTTTTTTTTTTTGATTTCTTTCTGTTGTAATACCCAATTAGATACTTATGTGTTTAACGTACATGTGATTCGTGTTTTACATTATCTTTTTAATTCATTTTGCTTATTATTTGATAAGTTAGTAATTTAAGGTGCGTATGTTAGCTGGCGGGTGGTGCAGAGATGACGGTACGCCTTGGTTTACAACCTAAGTTAGGTACGTTTTAATAATAATTTAATTAATTTTATATATTTTATATCATATACTATATATTATATAAAAATCTATATTTATTTTTATGAACGCTGATGATGATTCTTTTTTTTCTGCCAACGAAACTGCTACATC
This sequence comes from Parnassius apollo, assembly GCA_907164705.1. NCBI lineage: Eukaryota > Metazoa > Arthropoda > Insecta > Lepidoptera > Papilionidae > Parnassius > Parnassius apollo. Next base: position 25,592 of record CAJQZP010000252.1, on the reverse strand, counting down.
TATTGACGATAGTTTTTGTTCCATAACTGATACGCTGGGTGATTTTCTACGTCATACATTTGACCAGTCTAGCTCTTTGCTAAATGTGTGTCGTATCAATGCACAAAGTGTGCCCAGCCACTACAGTGATCTCATTGAAGCCTTTACTAACGTGAACGTTCATGCCATCCTGATTTCGGAGAGTTGGTTGAAGCCCCATCTTCTTTCAACCACTTACCCCCTCTTTGGTTTCACTTTGATACGTAACGACCGGGTTGATAAGAGAGGGGGTGGTGTTGCTATATACCTCCGCAGTGACATCTTATAAACTTCTAGCTTCCTCCTCGCCCTTTTACTCCGCATCTGCTGAATTTCTTTTTCTTGAAGTATGTGTGAAGGGAGCTAAAACGGTTCTTGGTGTTGTATATTGTCCCCCCTCTGTTGATTACTTCTCCAGTCTCGAAACGACTCTGGAATCTTTATTATATATTTTGTGATTTAATAAATATATTATTTATATTTTGTGATTTTAATACAAATCTCCTGGCTTCGCACTCATCCCGTTCCTATAAGTTCCTTCAAATAATCGAGTCGGTTGGCCTTCATGTTCTACCCCTACAAGCCACTCACCACAATGCAGACGGGGAGGACACATGGCTCGATTTAATGCTAACATCAAACCCCACCTTTGTCTCTACTCATGGTCAACATTATGCGTCTGGTTTCTCCCATCATGATCTCATTTTCCTTTCCTATATCCTGAAACCTCCTAAGCCCTCGCCTAAAATCCTGCACTTGCGTAGTTTTGGCCGTATGGATGTAGAGAAGTTGTGTCAGGATGCATCTAAAATTAACTGGGACACAGTGACAGCCGCTCCCACGGTAGACGAAAAAGTTAGCGCATTTAATAACATATTAATTAATCTGTATAATATGCATGCTCCTATTAAAAAAGTAAAGCTTAAACGGCTGCCAGCACCTTGGATGACAACAGAGATCCGCGTTGTGATGAGGCGTAGAGACCGAGCCTTTCAGAAATATAGAAAAAAGCGGTGTGAGGAAAATTGGTCCATTTTTAAAACTGCAAGAAATCGGTGTAACCAGATGATACGCAACGCAAAACGCCGATATATTCTTAACAACATCATATCCTCTTCCCCCGCAGATATCTGGAAGTTCCTTGGAACCATGGGTATTGGTAAGAAGTCCCATTCTGAGTTTCAGAGGACAATTGGTTTGGATGATATCAATCAACACTTCTCTTCACATACACCTCTGGATCACCAAACCAAGTGTCAAAATGTTAATCAGATAATGGGTTTACCTCGTCTTAATATCGCTCCTTTCTGCTTCTCTCCAATAGCTACGAATGAGATCAGGAAGGTTATACTCTCCATTAAGTCTAATGCTATTGGTTGTGACAATATCAGTCGCCGTATGATTATTAATATTATAGATCATCTCCTCCCTGCTATTTCCCATATAATTAACTTCTCTCTCGATTCTGGAGTTTTTTCGTCGCTGTGGCGTAAAGCTTACATTATACCTCTCCCAAAAATTTCTAATCCTTCTTTACCTAATCACTTCCGACCTATATCCATTCTTCCCTTTTTTATCAAGGGTGCTAGAGGCTTGTGTACACAAACAGCTATCACATTTTGTCTTCTCGAATAACCTGTTAAGCTCATTACAGTCTGGTTTCAGGCCGGGTCATAGCACTGTATCCGCGCTCCTCAAAGTCACTGGTGACATTAGGGCAGGCATGGAGGAAACTAAAGTCACGGTACTGGTTTTGGTTGACTTCTCTAACGCCTTTAATGCCATCAGTCACGACATCCTATTATCAATCCTTTCACTTTCTATGATCTCATCTGAGGCTTTGGAGTGGTTCTCATCTTATATTCGAGGCCGCCAGCAGTCAGTTCGCATTGACGAGTCCTCATCAAGTTGGTGTGACTTGCATGCTGGTGTTCCTCAAGGCGATATTCTATCTCCATTGTTATTTTCAATATTTATAAATCTCATTACCCCAAATCTTCAGTGTGCGTATCATTTGTATGCTGATGACTTGCAGTTGTACTCACACGCGAAGGTCGACTGTATATCTACAGCAATTGAGTCTCTTAATAGGGACCTAGAGTATATAAAGAACTGGTCTGATAAGTTTGGTCTTAAAGTTAACCCTCAAATGTCAGGCTATAATATGGTAGCAACGGATGATAAAGAAAGGTAGTTTAGATTTTAGCGGTTTTATTTTAGAACTGAGTAATTCCGGAAAGACCTTGGATTGCACATTGACTCCACCTTGAGCTGGCAAACTCAAGTGTCAAATGTTTGTCAGAAAGTGACAGGTATTTTGCGTTCTCTCTACCGCCTGAAGAACTTTCTCCCGTCCAGGACCAAGACGATTATTGTGCAGACCTTAATTTTTCCCATTTTTGACTATGGTTATGTGTGTTATTTTGACCTGAATGCAGAACTCTTGAACAAATATGACCGTCTTCTTAATAATTGCATTCGATTCATTTTTAATCTTCGAAAGTATGATCATGTGTCTACTTATCGCTCTCAACTCAACTGGTTACCCATTCGTCAGCGCCGTAGTCTACGTGCACTCACTACTCTTTACTCTATCTTGATGTCTCCTAATCCTCCATCTTATTTAACTCCTCATTTTCAATATCTTAGCTCCAACCATGATGGCGTTTTCCGTTCTAGTAATAACCTTTTGCTTCAGTGCCCCCCTTTTAGTACTAACTTTGTTCAATCATCGTTCTTTGTTCAATCTGTTCTTCTTTGGAACGCTCTTCCTTCCGAAATCAGGAGTGCCGAAAACCGGATTACGTTCAAGTCTAAAGTGCGAGAAATGCTCGTCAATAAAATGGCAGAATCAACTTAGCGTTCGTAGTTAGCAGTATTTAATATTATATTTAATATATATGTGTGTGTGTATGTATATATATATATATATATATATATATATATATATATATATATATATATAATTTTATGTATATATACTTACACAATGTTTGTATATGTATATATTTATACGCTTATATATGTGTATATATGTATATGTAAATGTATATATGTATTGTACATACTTCTTATTACACCTACCTTTTTTATCTCTGCACTACTCTAAGGTAGACTGGTAGATAATGCCTCAGGCATTAAGTCCGCCCATATACATCTAATGTGTATATGAAGTTAAATAAATAAATAAATAAATAAAATCATGTAAAGTTGGTTTTCATAACTACTATAAAGTGTAGACATTTTGTAATTTTAATCTATAGAGAAAAAGCACTATTGTTGATACCGCACTATACCGTAATTTCACATGTTAACAAAAACGTATTATCAAATAGTAATCTGAGTTGGTAGTGGAACACAGAGTAATTTTTTAAAAACAAGTGTGGCAAGTGGCAACTGTGGCGAAGTCCCCTAATAGGCAACCTATGGGGAGGCCTATCTGGCCAGTGGATTTCTGATAGACGGTTTTAGTAATGATTTCATTCATCTTCACGTTATATTCTGTCATCTTACACTGACATTTTGTGAAAACCTTGTTCCCCTATAGACAATGATCTATGTAACAAAATTGTTCAAAACTTCTATCATTTAAATCCATAAGTGAAGATAAGACATCCTTTTAACGATAAATGTACAAGTTGGAACCATGCTTGACTGGCGCAAATTTATTACCGTCCGAGATAAGTGCTTCGATCGGCGCATCCTGTCGAAATAGTTATATGTTAGTTTGCTAGAAATTTTAATGGATAGTCGTTTCTTACCGTCTAGTAAGTATATCCACAATATTTTTGAACAGTTACACCTCCATTTTACGTTGTGGTGATGGTGTAAGTGAATTCATCACCTCTTCTCATCCCGTCAGTAAAAATAGTTTCAAGTTCTTTTATGATAAGTGGCCACTGCAGTCCTTAGAGACTTGTAGCCAGCTTCAACCCATGAAGGCTAGATATGTGTTTTTTTGTATATATATACATAATTGGAGTGCCAAACGAGTACACAGTACACCTATTGGTACATTTATCCTCGATTGAGAATCATATAGCAAATGTGTTGTCACACATAAGAAATAAGATGGAATGCATCGTTTCCGGTAAAAAGGGTCTCCGGTTCTCTACAATCACCATACGAAACACAGCAGCATTAAGCTACTATTTTACGCTGGTATTCTGTGAGGGCGTGGTCCTTTCCCGGTCGAGACGACTCACTCATTCACCACGTATGAATATAAATATGTGTTGTCAGCTTTAAGAATTAAGATGAAATATTTCACAGCCTGTAAGTATTCTGGTTTCCCTCCATATCGAAATACAGCAGAGTAAGAACTGCTGCTTGGCTGAATATACAACATGTAACAAAAACCACGTGGGGTCAAATAGAGAAGGGGTGGTACTAACCCAGTCGGGCTCCCAGACTGATAGATAGATTAACGACACGAAGAGATAAAGTGTTATGTATTCTCAACACATTGAATGCCTACTACGAATGTATCCGTATAACATGGTTTCTGTACTCGATGCCGACATCGGATATATATGCAGGATTTCTGTTCGAGTTTCAACAGAATGTACTAAACTCTGTAAATGTATCAATACAGGCTGCCATCTCATATATCATAAACGTTAATAAAAAAAGTAAATTTACTGAGTTTATGTAAGAAATATTGTTCGTGTCAGCTCCGATGAGTGACTGAAGTTTACTCCTTGATAACAAATCTAAAAATATATGCAATAGGAAAAGGAAGTAAATAAAACCATAATATGTTGGTTTATTTAATAAAATATATGACATAAATAATATTACATAAAAATATATGACTTATATTACATTATTCACTACGCGCTATGAGATGCGCGAGTGTGTTGCACAGGCAAACCATGACGACTTCACATTTAGTTAGCGCTTCATTTTACTACTCATCTATTTTTCATACAGTGCACTATATATGAAAATATTTTGATCATTAGATGATTAAGGAGTAATTTCTAATAAACTCCAAAAAAACACAATGTTTTTATAACTTTATATACTTTATGGTATGATCTATATCACGGATCCACAATACGTTATTTCGACGTGTGGTTAAAATAGATTAGATAATAAACTATAGACGGATTACATTGACGCATTTCTGTCTCACCTTGTACTTAGTATTTATTACTTTGTGACATCATACGGCACAACCGCCTCAAGTAGGACGATCTCAATAAGGGCACGATAGCCATGTTGTTAATGCCACCTTATCGATTATTATTTATGATTAAAACTACTAATAACGCTTGAACGTTAACACTCATAATATCTTGAATGGCGCAAAAATGTAAAGTGTCCCACAGATCGCTAATTTGCAAAGAAATGGCTCCTAGAAACTTTTCTCATAGCAGAAGGGAGCGGACGAACAACTTACGAGTAGATAAACGAATCTGTAAGATGTAACTGAACTGAAGTGAAGTGTTTTAGCTTAAAAACAATATTTATATAGACTATCATCATTTATGTAAGTATTTTTAAGTCAGCAGTATGTTAAACATTTATACATATAAATAAATGTGAAGTAACTCTTCTCACAGATATGGTTGTAACTCATCTCGATCAGGGTCGATCCTGTGTCGGTGTTTTTCTCGATCTGGCTAAAGCATTCGACACGGTATCCATCCCCATCCTCCTTAAGAAATTAAGTGCTCTTGGGATTCGTGGTCTAGCTCTAAACTGGTTTTCCAGCTATCTGTCGGATAGAAAGCAATGCGTCCAAATAGGCGATCAGGCAAGCGATCTTAGATCTGTAGATTTTGGTGTTCCTCAAGGTAGCATCTTGGGGCCGACTCTTTTTATTTCGTACATTAATGATATTATGTCAATTCAACTTGAAAATAGTGAGGTTGTATGTTATGCTGACGATACAGCCATAATATTCTATGGTAAATCTTGGTACGACGCCTATTTTTCAGCCATCTCCGGGTTGTATAAATTACAAAAATGGTTAAATAACAACATCTTAACAGTGAACACCTCAAAAACGCAGTTAATTTGTTTTCATAAAACTGCAGCGTCTGAACCGCCACCCTCACTTTTCAATAGCCTTAAAGTACACAACGACAACTGTAGTTTTCGCTCCGTGAGCTCTCCAAATTGTAACTGTGACCAGATAAATAGGGTCGGCTCCCTTAAATATTTAGGCATTATAATAGATGAAAATCTTAACTTTAAAAGTCATATATCGGTGACATCAGCCAGGGTCCGTAAGCTGATACACACGATGAGACTATTGAGAGATTCTACTGATGGCAGCATTTTAAAGTCCGTCTACCTTGCACTATGTCAGTCCGTACTTAGCTATTGTATACTGGCGTGGGGTGGTATATCCTCCTCTACGTTGATAGTACTGGAAAGGGCCCAGAGGGCAGTTTTGAAGGTAGCTATGGATAAACCAAGGCGCTATCATACGTCAGATCTCTTTAGAGAAGCTCAAGTTTTAAGTGTCCGTAGATTGTATCTTCTGAGGGCCTTTACATTTATGCACAAGGAAGCTTCAAAACTGCCGACGTTTAATACATTAATAAATAAAAGAGTGTTTAAGATCCCCACAACCTTAGTTAAAACATCTTTCGCACGTCATTTCACACTGTTCCAATCCCCTCGCATCTACAACAAATTAGTCAACTTATACGACTTAAAACGATCCCAACTTTATGAGGCTAAAATAAAAATGAGAGGTCATTTATTGACTTGGGACTATGAGAAATCAGAAGAAATATTGGTGACCCTTAAATAGGTGTTAAAACGGTAGTGGACTGCACTGACGCACGCCCTGTCGTCCGATCCCAAGAATTTAATCGTAGGGCTACCTAACCACTCAGCTTATCCCCAATTGCAATCTCTCGCCCTTTTACTTATAATTTTTAGAGAATTATGTAACAGGCATGCTAGCACACACACACATACATACACACACACACACACACACACACACACACACACACACACACACACACACACACACATACACACACATACATACACACACACACACACACACACACACACACACAACACACACACAATTCATACACATTCACCCACAAGTACACGCGCGCCCCTTTTAATTAGAATCTGTTTGTTATGTCTGTAATTTTTCATAAATTTTTAAGTCATTTTTGCTTTGCTGCACATAATTGTTTTACGTAATTTCGACAAATAGCCACTTTGATCAATTGTAAAATCTTTTTGCTTGACCCCCCACGAGACAGGCCATGCCTAGTGTGGGAGTCACAGAACTTATTGTATTTTGGCTACGTGTTTTCTGGTAAATAAACAAATTTATTATTATTATTATTATAAGTGCCTGTCGTAAATATTGAATTAACTACCTCATATTGACTCAGACATTTAAAGTTTTTTGTCTGTCTGTCTGTCTAGCCTGGTTTATTTCAAGAATAGATAGAGACTGATAATTACATAAGTGCATATGAATACTGTCTTGTAGTGGCGGTTGAGAAAATCAACTATCCCATGTCGTCCCGTGGGTGTCGTAAGAGGCGACAGAGGGAGACAGGCAGGAGATGGGCAGCAGCATCTTCCTGATAACAGAAATTATACTATAAATTACTGCGGTTGCCGACCCGCTCGCCAAGCGTGCCAACTGTGGCAAACATCCCCCCCCCAGTCCCCGGCGGCCCCGCTACAACTGGATAGGTTGTCGGCCATGGTAACGGCGAGGCAGGGCCTGCTAAGAATCTCCTATGGAAGTTCGGTTGGCACCTAAGACGATTCAACCTAGCAACATATAACGCACGCACCCTGAGTACTGACGAGAAGATCCTGAAGCTGAAAAAGGAGGTAGACAAGTTGCGCTGGCATATTACAGGATCGTTCAAAGTCCGGAGAGAATCCGACAACTTGTTTAATCGCTGAGAGGGCAACCATCTGTCCCAAGGAGGTGTCGGATTTATCATCCACAAGTCTCTCGTCAACAACTTTGTAAAGATTAGGAGTGTGTTGACAAGGGTTGCGCAACTTATACTTAGAATCAACGAACGGTATTCGCTGATGATTATACAGGTGTATGCATCAACCTCGGCACATCCTGATGAGAAGGTGGAGGAAATGTGAGGACATCTCTAGAGCCATGCATTCCCCCAATATTTCATTTCTTATTTACTGACTGACGGGTTTTGTTCTACGGAATGGTTGATTGACCATTTTATTTATTAATAATATAGTCAGTAGTAGTTACTAAAGAAAATTCACGCTTAATGAACGAATTGCACCCTTATAAACCTCGCTACGTACATTACAGCTGACTGGCCAGCTGTGTCTCCATAGCACGTTGACTGACTATCATAATTCTGATTTACATATTAAAAAAAAAGTTCATAAACTTTCAGCCTTTAAGACATTGATTTTATTATGTCGGTGGTCACGACATGTTTGACCGCGCACCTGAGACACCTGTTCTAATGTCCGCTTGACTGACCGCAGCATTTTATTGTAAATTGTGATTATAAACACCTGAGGAAAAACCAGGCTTAATAAATTCAAAGACTTTTTTTGGCTCTGCCTCTCCGTCTATTATAGCAATAACTCCTTAAAATACAGAGTATATGTGTACAATGTATATGTATAAAATATAGTGTACGGCGCTACTCTGTCACATGAGCAATTAAATAAATATAGATTAAAAGTTAAAAATATAGTTTAAACTTTAAGAAAATTGAATAAATTAAATTACATATTTTAATGTTTCCCCTTTCCATCGTCGGATACCCAGGTTCTTGGTGAGTATCTTCGGTTTGTTCTTCACGCCTTCAAAGTACAGCCAAGGAGTGGAAATTTTTTTTATCTTTCCATCAGAATACAATATGGATGTCTTCAAGGCAAGAAAGTGCGGGATTTAACTAAGCTAATTAGTAAGCTTTACCACCATTTAATGCTTGTTAAGTATATTTTGTTAGACATTATAATTGTTCACGGCAATTTTTCAGTATTAAGTAAATAAATAAAATAATTTAGTGTAGCCGCTATAAAGTTTCATATTGTACCTTGCTATTGGTGGTTTCCAAAATACAAATTATTGTCTTAGAGATGTGCCGTGATAACTCGGAAAAAATCGACTCGAGTTGAAATTCAGGTAAATCGATTTTGAGCTCGAGTTACGCAATTCAAATTAGATGAACGAAGCAGTGTCAATATGTCACAAATTATTTTTATAATTGTTCTTCCATACAACACAATTATTATTACTACACTCAATAGGTAGTTATATATTATTTTTGGTATGCGTATCGACAATCTTCATAAAATAATATCACTCTAACGTTATGACGTAAGTCTTAATGTTATTAATAATTTGACTATCCAAGGTAAATATAATCAATTTATATTATATATTACATAAATTGATATTACCTAATATCAATTTATTTATTACATAATTTATCAATAAACTGCTCGAATTAGTAAGTCGATTTCATCACTAAATTGTAGACAAACACTGCATTGGCCGTAAGATAAAGATGCGATTCGAGTAGAGTTTTGTGACTCGAGCCACTCGGGTTAATTTACGAGTATGTATGTATGTCATTCTAGTTGTACACTAGTTTTTGAGTAAATCAACTATTTACAGAAAAGTTTATCACTAGAGTGAAGAGTAGCGATTACTTTAGTTAAACCATTTTTAAATTCAAAATTCAAAATTCAGAAGCAAATATAAAGTTTAATAATAATAGTTTGCATAAAAAAGTGTAATAGTTGTATCTATTACGCTTAGACAGCTGTGTTGTTCACTGTGCAGATAGGAATATTATTTTGATTTGAGATATTATTATTTAGGTATATCTGATTCCTCTAGAATCAGATATACCTAAATAATAATATCTTTGTCTCCTATGTACATGAAACCGGTAAAAATAAAATGTGAAACAACTTTTACATGGTTTAATATCGTTGATGTTAATCAATAATTACTGCTTCTGTATTTGATCAGCTGGAGCTGATTAATGCTGTATAATTTATAATAATTTCTTTGTTATTTAACATATGAAAAGGCAGATATAAGAAAATGCTCACAGAAATATGTAAATACAGTTTATTGACATTGAAGGCATAGTCTTATCTCATATCTCTTATTATTAAAAATGTCAAATATAAATATAATAAAATAAAAAATAATATATTAATAAGAATTATTATTTAGTTAAGACACCTTTACAATTGTCATTGACTTCTTTTCAGGTGGATCGCTTAGAACAAATCTGTATGCCTTGCAGGCTGAAAGCTTGCAGAGACAAAAAGTGTATGGATATTGAAGACAACAGTCTTATATCGTATCTCTTATAATTGAAAATGCCTTCTGATTACTTACAATATCATAAATGTACATGTTACCATCAAGTTATTTTCAAAAAATGGTTACCATCAAGTTATTTTCAAAAAACCTTCAGAAATGTATCTAACACTAAAATGTTTCTACCTATGTCCGTTATAGACAAAACATAAGAAAACATCCAACCAATTTCAATGAAAATGTTTGTGTGTGTTTGGATGGATCCCTAGATGGTTTATATTTACATTTGGACCCGGTAGATGGCACTGTGGTCGAGATCTACAACTCACCAGTGCACAGCTGAGGCGCATCGCTGGTAATAAATACATTTAATTAAGCCTGTGTTTGTAATCCTTACACAAACAGTTTAAACATCTTACTTCCTCACTATTTATCGTTGTGTAATAACATAGATAAGGCATGTTAATGGCATTTTGTGTAACAACATAGGCAAGGCACTTACTAATCAACCAAAACATATTAACACAATGTCTTGACACCGCTCCTGTCTATTTATGTCAGTCAATCATCAAAGTTCAAAAAATTTATTAAATTAAGTTTGTATAAAAGGGGTTATTATAGTATAAAGGAATTTATGGCTGACAATAACCCGTGGGTAAGGTGATCGCTACCAAGCTATTTCTAATTTGTTCTGTGTTGTTAATTATGACATACATGATTCTAAGCTGGCTTTTTTTTAAAAGACCCACTGTGTATTTTGGTGGTTGTCTTCAACTCAGAGATTTTTTCCGAACCAGTGGTAAATTAAAAAAGTGACTTTCAATAAGTATTATTTATAATCTAAATTGAATAAAAGGTTTCTGTTTCTGTACCTACTACTGTTAATAGAATACTTAAATAAATTACGATTTACAATAATAAATAGAGTTACCTACCTACATTATATTTTGTTTTTTGTAATACAATCAGTTTTAAACATTTCTTACTGTGTGTTGGTAATATAACCAACATATCATAGACATTACCCTTTAGCCATCTTGGTATTTAGAATTACACTCACAATCAATCAATACATGTCAAAAATAGAATCCGTACGACATTTGTGCATAGACAGGCACTATGTTTTGCCGGAACTAGTGAAAAGTTTTACATCGATTTTAAAATATTTATAAATGCTGAATATACCTACAGCTTAGTTCTATATGTACTATTATTCAAGTGTGCACTATTTTAACTTATAATACCGATGAATACTACTAGAAAATCGCTTTCAGTTTGTTTTTAGGTTATTATTAGATTCACATTTTATTTGTTAATTTCTCAGGACTCCGTTTAGATGCAGTAAAACTAATAATTTTATTGTAATCTATGGATTATAAGGAATAAATCGACATGCATTTCATTGATAATCTTTAAAATTTGTAGTGTGTCCATTCTCCATAGAAAAATTGATTGTCTCCTTTAATAATAGTGTTTTGATAAATAATAATCTACTTAAAATAATATTTATTTTTTCTGATATTTTTGGTACAGTAGATTGGCTGCAGAGTCTTCCTGAAAACAAATGAAAATAATAAAAACATTGGTCGCCAACCCGCCCGCCAGGCGTGCCAGCTATAGCAAAATTCCCCTTATGAGGCAATCTATGGGAAAGGGCTATGTTAGTTTTATAGACTGTAATGGAAGGATAGAAGGATGGAGAGTTTTCTTTTTAAATAACTGAAGTGACAAACGAACCTACATTCTACCTGATGGGTAAGTGGTAACTGCAGCCCAGGAATACCTGGGACCAATTTTAAACAATGAAGAGTTGTCACCACTGAAATGTTTTTATAGAATAAGAGTGACAAACGGGCACACAGGCCACCTGATGGTAAGTGGATGCTGTGGCCCAAAGACACCTACATTTATCCTCGATTAGGAATCAAAATGCAGATGCGTTGTCACCTCTGAGGACTAAGATGGAATGCCTCGATTCTATTAAAACGGATCTACGGTTCTCTACATTCGTCATAAGAAAAACAGTCGCAGACGTGTCGGCAGTAGCACGGTCAATTAATATTACATATATTTTGTATGGATACACTCACGCTATACCGAGCGGCAACAGAGTAACGGTCGAGCAACGGACAACGCTCGGCAACAACTGGGTCCCGGCTTGTAGTTGAAGATTTATCAGATTCTTCATCGTCCAGAGCGATCGCAATAGCCACTAATTCCAGATCGTCAAAATTCAACATGATTGTAGTCTAGTTACAACACTACATTTGCCCGGAGGAGTATACTGCATCATGGCATATCGGTAATTGCTCGTTCGAGGTCCATCTATATAATTACGGGCACGGGATCGGCTCTGTGACTGTGCTACGGACGACACTCGGCTCGGACCCGACTTGGTCTAGCGTGAGCCATACTTAAATCTGCTATTTTATGCCGGTATTCTGTGAAAACGTGATCCTTCCCTGGTCGAGCCGACCCATTCGTGCTACAACCATAATATAGCTGCAGCGTGGTTTTACTACGTATTACATTTAGAAGGAATGCTTTACAACTTGTAATTATTCTGCTTCTCTATATCCTTGAGGCCGGTACACAGCAAAACTCGCACTCCTGATAGAATATAACCATTTAAACTATATTGGGATTGTGATATTCCTTAGTCTTTTCGGAAGGGGAAAGAATAACTTTATGATATTCCGGAATACCATCGCTAAATTCTCTAAGTATATTTGAATTTCTCAGCTTTTCTTTTCTTTTTGAAGTTGAATCAATTAAGTAATTCACTTGCACCTTTTACATTCCGGACACGATCTTTGCAAACCAGGAAAATGACACTGCAGACGTTCTATTGTTTTAAATGTTCAGTCTAATATTTTCTTGTTTAAATCGGATACGATATTTTGTAAGAAGTATTTACAAAAACACCAAATATTTTAACATTATTGAACAGGATTATATTTAATACTATAGATATGCCATAGTTACGCACAAGTGATTTCTGGATCTAGACTACTGCACCACCTACCTTGTCCAGTTGTGAAACAACATAAAAAAATACATCAAAATTGGTCCATCCGGTTCGTAAAGTACGTATTTGAATACGAATAATAGAAATAGAAATAGAAACTTTTTTATTCAATGTAGATTATAAAAATACTTATTGAAGGTCACTTTTTTAATTTACCACTGGTTCGCAAAAAAAAACCTCTGTCCTGGGAAGAACCAGCAAGAAACCCAGCGGGACTATTTTTTTTTTAATAATAGCTTACAATCATGTTTACAATCAACAACGCAAGACAAATTAGAAATAGCTTGGTAGCGATCATCCTTCCCAGGGGTTATTATCATCTATAAATTCCTTAATATTATAATAACCCTTTTTATACAAACTTAGTTTAATAACATTTTTGAACTTTGTGTATGACAAATTTTGTATATTTTCTGGGACTTTGTTGTAAAAGCGTATACATCGCCCCAAGAATGAATTACTGACTCGGTGGAGTCGAGTAACTGGTACTACCAGCTTGTGTCTGTTCCTAGTATTTACAGAATGAATATCACTTATTTTCGCAAAACTACTTTTATTTTTGTGTACGTACATTACATTTTCATAAATGTATTGAGAGGCCAGAGTTAATATATTAATTTCTTTAAATTTTTGTCTCAGTGACTCTTTTGGTTTTAAATTATATATTGCTCTAATGGTCCTCTTCTGTAAAATAAATATAATTTCAGTGTCAGTCGCGTGTCCCCATAGCAAAATACCATACGACATAATGCTATGGAACTAACTGAAGTAAACTATTCTAGCTGTTTCAACACTGGTAAGAGTTCTAATCCTTTTTACAGCATATGCTGCAGAACTGTCTGCTAGCTAGTTTTGATATATGGGGGGAGCCATTGAAGCTTTGCGTCCAGTGTGATTCCAAGAAAAATGGTGGTATCAACAAGACTCAGTTCCTCCCCATTTAAAATTACATTAGTATTGACATGTTTAACATTAGGAGTTACGAATTTCATACATTTAGTTTTAGTTCCATTCAAATGCAAATTATTAACATTAAACCAATTGAATAACTTAGCTATAGCATTATTTACTTCGTCGTAATTTAATAACTGTCATTTTAATTTGAAAATTAATGAAGTATCATCAGCACATAATACTATATCATGGTTATCCCCTACTATGTAAGGTGGGTCATTAATATATACAAGAAACAGAAAGGGGCCAAGAATTGAGCCCTGAGGCACGCCCATTTGTACAATCGACCCGGAAGAACTCATACTATTAATAACAACTTTTTGTGTTCTGTCACTTAAATATGAAATAATTAATTTAAGAGCATCATTTCTTACACCGTAGTGTTGAAGTTTCCTGATTAATGTTTCATGGTGAACACAATCGAAGGCTTTCGATAGGTCACAAAACACACCTAAAGCATCCTGTGAATTCTCCCATGCATTAAATATATATTTAATCAGCTCAACACCAGCATCAGTTGTCGAGTGACCCCTTGTCAAACCAAATTGATTTTTATGAAGTAATTTATTTACATTAAAAAAAAACAATTGATCAATAATTTTTTCAAAAATTTTACTAAGTGTTGGCAGTACAGAAATAGGTCTAAAATTAGCGGGGTCCAATGTACTACCAGATTTAAATAAAGGTATTACTTTACTATGCTTCATTAAATCAGGAAACACACCAGATTTGATTACTATTAAAATGATTGATGAATGAATGAATGACTACTATTAAAAATAATAGATAGTTGAGGTGCGATTGTATCTATTATAGACGCAATAACTTCAACAGAAATCCCCCACAGATCGGCGGTTCTCTTAATATCAATAGTCTTAAAATATTTTACAATATCTTTTGATGAAACTTTATGAAATGTAAAATTCTTTGTACACACATTTACATTTTGTTTAAGAAATGATTCGGTGACGGCAGGAGAAGAATTCAGTGACTTATGGTAGAGATCGGAATATCAGTAAAATATTTCTCAAAAACCATTGCAACGTCCTGATCTGATTTAGTTAATTTATTGTTAAAACTTAAGTGGTAGTTTGAATTGCGAGAGTTGACCTTACCAGTTTCACTATTAATTATACTCCATGTCATTTTAATTTTATTAGAAGCAGTCTTTATTTTGTTGCTTAAATACAATGACTTGGCTAAGGAGCACACTCTTTTAAATATTTTGGAATATTTTTTTACATATTCCCTAAATTCGACGCTAGGATTATATGACCTTTCATTGTAAAGTTCATATAACCTTTGTCTACTCTTATGGACTCCTACCGTCGCCCATTCATTAAATGCTTTACGATTATTCAAGGAGAGTGTTTTAGAAGTAAAAGTATTATTAAATTCATTGCAAATGTGCTTAAATAATTTTGCATACAAAAAATTTGGATTATTTTGGTATGAAAGTAATGGAAGTTTTTTTACTATGTTACTTCTAAACTTCTCCAAGCGATGTGCATTTACTGGAACAAACACTACTTTTTTTATCTACTTGCTTTTTGTGAACATAAGGTATTGAAACAAATTGTCCACAGTGATCAGAGCTCAATTTTTGAATAATACATTTATTGAACGGCTTAACTATTGTAAAAATGTTATCTATACATGTTGCACTAGATTCAGCAATACGTGTTGGCTCCAAAAATAAATTAAAAAGACCATAAGATTTAAACAATGATCTAAATTTAATATTAGTGGAGGAAGCTTCTAGGAGATTGATATTAAAGTCTCCACATATTACAACTGATTTATTCTGTTTATTAAGCTTAGCGAAAACTTCCTCCATAATTTTTATTCAAAAGTATCATATAATGAACATGGGGGTCTGTAAACGCTCACAACAATGAGGTGCTCAAACTCAACACATGCCATTTCTACAGTTCGCTCAACAGAGAGGCTCACAATATCTTTACGTTCTTTATATGATAATAATTTACTAGCTAAAATTAAGGAGCCTTATAATAACACCAATATGTAAAGAATTCACAGATAATTTACGATATTTCAAGCTTTTTAATTTTTTTTAATCATAAACTGATTGTCATAGCCGGTGATGAGAAGTCTTATTAGGAGTTCAGTCACATTACACATTTACATTATGTAAATAAAGTTTAAAAAATTTGATGAAAAACACTAACAATGTCAAATACGTAAATAGAAATAAAGAAAATTGTCAAATAATTAAAATTAATTTATAATTTATCATGTAAATATTCATTCAAACTGTAATATATTTTTACAATAAGCATTTTCTTAAGTACTATTTCAAATTTACAACACTGGAGGACTTTTATTGTAGATATTAGGTAAATGGTTGTAAACATCACATAACGATTTATTATTGTTTAAATGTATATATGTATGTATTTAAAAACATAGGTTGAAAATAAACGCGACAAAATCTGTTGAGTTTGTTTTATTAACCGACTTCTAAAAGGAGGAGGTTCTCAAATTGAGTGTAAGTTTTTTGTGTATGTCACGCGACATCTTCGTAGATTGTTAACCAATTTTGATGACTATATTTTATTAAATATATATATATTTTTATAACATGGTAGAGCCATGCTGTAATTGTACTACTGGTATAGTTGTAGCACGAATGGGTCGGCTCGACCGGGAAGGACCACGCTCTTACATTATAACAGTTTAAAATTTCTCTATGGAAAACGCTGCTGTGTCTTTCGTATGGTGAGTGTAGAGAACCGAAGACCATTTTTACTGGAAACGAGGTATTCTATCTTAGTGCTCACGGGTGACAACGCATCTGTCATCGAGGATACATGTGGACATCTATGGGCCACAGCAACAATTTTCCATCAGGTGGACTGTGTGCCCGTTTGTCACCGTATCCTATATAAACAAATTTGGAGAAAAAATTCCAACCCTAAGGGTAGCAAAT
The DNA here is from genome assembly GCA_907164705.1 of Parnassius apollo. Taxonomy (NCBI): domain Eukaryota; kingdom Metazoa; phylum Arthropoda; class Insecta; order Lepidoptera; family Papilionidae; genus Parnassius; species Parnassius apollo. The sequence continues at coordinate 8,363 of CAJQZP010000252.1, read as the reverse complement.
AAATAACTCCCTTTTTAGCAATTTGAAGTCAGTTTGTACTGTTTGTTAAAAGTTATAATTATTTAATTTGTAATTAGTGTCTATAGGAAGAAAGTTCCATTCTTTTTTGACAATGCGCAAAGTTCTAACAAGCCTGAATAAAAGTATAGTAGAATAGAATTTTTGTGTCATGGTTTGAATGAGCTTTGTGGTAGAGACATTAGCTTATTCTTTTCTGTGAAATATAATTTACGTCAAGCCAAGTAAAGTAAATATGGGAAATTTAATTAGATGATAAAAATGAAAGAACTTGTAAAGACTAATGACAATTAAAACTTTAATCTTTCAGTAGCGTGATAAATAATCCACCATTTTATCCCATTCGATCCATTTCGTCTATGTCGTCATGGGTGTCATTGGAGACGACCATGAGAATTGTCTGAAAAATCTTAAAGCTTCCTACTTTCCGACATATGGCGGTATACAATCTCGTTTACACCAGACGTAAAATGTTGAGATCCATGTTAAGCGAAAATGTCGGCGGTATATCTGGTACTTATTGTATTGATAGTATATATTACATCCGTGGAAGAGCCATTCTGGAACTTTATTAAGGTTGTTGTACGAACGGGTGTTTCTGTGTTTAGTAAGGCAAATGTAGAGCACGCATTTCGGTTTATACAAAGGTGGAATACCCTTGGTGTAGATAACAGGATCCCCTTTCAGCGAGAACAAGGCTTACGCACTTACTGGCCGAGGAAAAACTACATACTAAAGAAAATATAATAAAGAAGAAAAACAAAATATATGTGAGTACATAATATTTGTAAATATCGTTTTTGTGGTTTAAGAAATTTATTTCCCAAAAGATGACAGATGAGAAGACACTTACTTACTGAGGAACATAAATGAAAAAAGTTGGTACTTTAAGTAGTAATAACATATCTGTGGTCTTATTAAATATGATATATAAAAATATTTAATTTAAAGTTAACTCAATATTAAAACACAAAAATTATATATATATATATATATATATATATATATATATATATTATATTTTTAGCATATATTCTTAATATTTTTCACACCGTAAAATATTAAAGTTTCTTTTGAGATTAAATATTAACATTTAGGGTGGAGAGCAGTGAAGTGTGAAACGATCCTTAATGAGAACTCAAGAGGGGCTCGTGTCTTGCTAATCAACGTGCTCTCGTACGTGAAGATGACATAAAGTGAGTGAGAGAGAAATAGAATTCACCAAGCGATGGATACAAGCTATGAATAAAACTAAGTCTTAGAGTTACATTACGTTTAATTTTTACTAATTCTTAATACTATGAGGCATAAGGGTTATATTCTACATTCACCAAAAGTATACAATGAAAAGATAATGTTTTGCTAGGTGGTAGTCGTCACTCTCTACTCTAGAGTCCATCTGGGTCAGCCCCATTTACCTAATTTTGTCGCCAAATAGTAGAGGGCATCAGGTTTTACGTGTTATTATAACGTGTTATAAATAATACTTATTGAAAGTCATTCTTATGTATAAGTTACCATTGAAAGTGTAAGTGTAAATACCTGTGTCCTGGGAAGAATCAGTAAGAAATGCAGTGGGACATTTAAACAAGTGGTAAAATCAATAATTTTGTACAATCAACTTCATCATACATGTTTTCGAACTCTATTAAATCCAAATAATCGCATCACAGTGCAGACTTATTTCAGCTTTAGAGTGACTTTATCACATAAGATTTATAAAAGTAAACTGCTGAGGTTATTGATGAACCGGTATGCCTCCTGTATAATAAATGTTTGCAATGTGGAATTTTTCCCAAGGTCTGGAAAACTGCTAGAATAGTACCAGTACACAAAGGAGGGTCCAAGAAAGAAGTTGAAAATTATAGACCCATCTCCATACTACCTACGTTAGCGAAGATTTTTGAACGATTAGTACATAACGCCGTTTATCCGCTTTTACGTAACGATATATTGCCACAGCAGCATGGCTTTGTTAAGAATCGATCCACTGTGACTAATTTAATTATTTACTCGACCTTCCTATTTGAAGCTCTAAATGCACGTAAGCAAGTTGACTGTGTGTACACAGATTTTCGCAAGGCATTTGACCGGGTCGACCATAAAATGCTACTAGAAAAAATTGCCTATAATGGAGTAAAAGGTAATCTATGGCGGTGGTTTAAGTCTTACATTTCGAACAGAATGCAAAAAGTGGTTACTAGGGGTCATGAATCGGAATGTGTACCGATTACTTCGGGCGTGCCACAAGGATCTATTATTGGTCCTTTTCTATTTATAATATTTATAAATGACATTAATATGTGCTTCCGTTCAAGTTGGTTCCTTTTATATGCCTATGACTTAAAGGTATACAAAATTATCAACAACACTAATGACCACTTAGAATTCCAGGATGATTTAAACCGTTTCACATCGTACTGTAATAGAAATAAGTTAGAACTCAGTCTTAACAAATGTAAATCTATAACTTTTACAAAAAAGAAAAAAACCAGCTCTTGCATCTATTATTTATGTGGTACCCCCTTATCTCAAGAAGTAGTAATCAGGGATCTTGGAGTAACTTTTGACACTAAACTACATCTAAGTATACACATTAAAAATATTATTAACAAAGCTTATGAGATATATGGTTTCGTCATCCGATCTGGTAATATGTAAAAATCCATTGACTTACTTACATCTTTATAAATCCTTAATAAGATGTCATTTAGAGTATGCAGTGACTATTTGGAATCCTCTATATAAAAATATATTGATAAACTAGAAACTGTGCAGAAGAAATTTCTTAAACATATCCATTATAAATATGCGAGAAAAAAAATACCATACAATGAACTCATGGCAAAATATAATCTTACCACTCTTAAATCAAGGCGTACAATTCTCGAGGCAATGTTATTTTATGGTCTGTGTCACAATAGATACGACTGTATGGATATAACTGAAAATATAAATTATAGGGTACCTACCAGAGCACATCAGCGCGTGACCCATTCTCATAAACTTTTCTGTATTAATTTATGCCGAACTAACGCGGGACGAAGGTCCTCTTTATCACGTATGATGCACTCGTACAATGAGAATTTTAATAATATCGATATTAATGCCATTGGACGAGGTAATTATAAGAAGATTGTCACTGAGAAATTTAAACAAGTACTCATTGAGTAGATAATGGAATATATGACACGACCATTTAAAATAAAACTAATGAGCAGTGGTGTCATATATCCTACCATAACCCTACAATATTCGTCAGTCGATACTGTGTTTAGATTTTACTTCTGGATTAAGAATAACAAGATATTGTCAATGTCAAGTTGTATTCTGTAACAAGCTTTATTTATTGTTGAAAAAATGTTATAATTAAGTAAGTGACCAGCGTTGCTGAGTTCACAATAATAAAAAACGTGTAGTAATTATATTAGATAAGTTAATAATTGTGAACTTGTTTGTGGTCCTAAGTTTAATAAAAAAAAAAAACATAAACACAAACACTCACGTCTGTCACACAGAGGGGTAGGCAGAGACTACGGACGAAATATCTTGACACACCTGACGCACGCATACCTGCTCGTCGATTAAGGGTACTCTTGATCTAGGCCATCTTCAATATATCGCCAATTAGTTCCATAATCTTTCGTCTAGGGTGTCCCTTGCCGACTCTGCCGTTCATTTCTGCAACATGAATTTGCTTTCTCACACTTTTCTCGTTCATTCTTTCTATAAGGCCAAAACACCGAAACATTACTTTCTTTATACTAGTTACAACGATTTCTAAAATATAAAATTAAGTGTTAAAGCATTCGTATAAATTAGTTTAATTAAAGTGAAAGGTACGTTACGATAAGGTTAGCCGAAGCATCACATACGTCGAATCAGTGCTATTATTTGAGTTGTATATTCAAAGATCGCAACAGTTATGTTAAACACTCTTACGTGTAATTACTTCGAAACTTTAAGCTTGGAAAGTTAACGTCAGCTGGAAATTGATAAGGTGTATTTGCATAACTCCTAAGAAAGGAACACGTTTACTACGACATAAGAAACCGGTAATGGTGAAGAATTTCTTCATTACTTTTTATTCGTTTATGAGAAGTTAAAGTATACGGTTATTAACAACCTGTAACATCTCAGTGGACCGCCCTCACTTTGCTTATGAAGCAGATTTCCTTACGATGTTTTCTGCACCGCAGGGTTTGTAGTAAACAGCATCTAAAATTGCAATTAACAATTATATTGATGCCGGTGGGGAGTGAATCCCGACTGCTAGCGTACTGTGAAATTGGTGGCAAGCGCAGAATTACCGCGGCCACTGCGCATTATGGGTATATTTTATTTATTTATTCTTTTTTCGAAATCGACTTTTTTAGTTTATTATATAAGATTAATATATTATAAAGATAATACCTATATAAGATGCAGAGTGATAGAATCCATCACACCACGTTATCGTAACGGAGAGGTGGCAGGAGAAAACTGGAATAGGACAAGGCTGCAGCATCTTCTAGTTAACAACTAAATAATTATAATTTAAAAAAAAGAACTACGGACGCCGACCCGCTTAACAAGCGTAACTACCACGGCAAATATCTTCATTTTGAATATGGAATATTAATACTTTTTTATATTTTGAATCATTCCTTTGTTCAACAGCGGACTTTCGGTCGAATGCAATGACATAGCTATTGTGTCCATGGATCCTTGCAACCAAAAGTAAGAAAGGTAGCAGACTGTGCTACAGGCTTTTGTTACTTTAAAACGGAACTCAGCGGTTGGTGCCCTGCAGTCACAACAGTAATAATAGGTTCATTTGTTTAAAAAAGATATATTTGTATAGCATATATTAAATTACCAAAACTTTCATTTAGCACTCCACGTAAGCTTTAAATGATTGTGTAAGAGCTGACTCATGATAGTAGTCGAATAGCTGAATTCAACCATCAGGCTACTGGCGCTTAAACTTAATGAATTGATGATAGGCCTTAGCAGAATGAGAGCGCTATCTGATAGAGGTGAATACGAAGACTATCAATAATCACTAACCATCAGGTGGACTGTGTGCTCGTTTGTCACCCTTATCCTATAAACAAGTTGTTCGTCTTGCTGTGTACCAGCATCTTACCTATTTCTGCCGTCAGCAGTGCATGGTCTGTTATGTTCCAGTCTTAAGTGTATATAGAAGCTGTATAGTTATGGACTGAGAGTCATTTCATCTTAGTCCTCAGATATGACAACGGATGTGTTATCTTCTTTGATTGAAGATGGTTGCAGGTGTCCATGGGCTACAGTATCCAACTGCTGTGACTGTAAGTTCGTTTGTAACCGCATTTTCAAGAGTCACGCGTATTATTCCTACTCACATTGCTCTCACGTAAAGGCAATAATAGTAACTTACCTTTTTATGACTTTTCCCTTTCTTTTACTTCCCTACCTTTTCTTGAAGGTTAAAAAAGCCCGTCTTACGACACCGCAGAATATAAATGCAATATATGGAGGAATATTTCTCATAGATTTGAAACAAGATGATTTATTTATGCATAACATTTAAAAAGAATAACCCACTTAAATTATTGAATTTTAAATATTATTGACGATTGCTTTAAAATTTTATTTGTAACACGTGGTACAGCCATGCTATAGCTATATTATATTTGTTGTACGAATGGGTCAGCTCGACCGGTGAAGAAGTAGGCTGTCACGGTATACCAGCGTAAAATAGCAGCTTAATGCTGCTGTGTTTCGTATGATGAGTGTAGCGTACCGAAGACCAATTTCATTTGAGACGAAGCAATTCATATTGATCTTCTGGAGTGACAACGCATATGCATTTTAAATTTTAATCGAGGGTGGATAATGTCTATGAGTTACAGTAAAATTTACCGTCAGGTGGACTATGTGCTCGTTTGTCACTTGTAACCTACAAGAAATGAATTTTAAATAAAAAACATATATTAGGGTTCCCCCAATCTTACATGGAACCCATATACGAGTATTTAATTATCACCGTCTATTGTTAGAAGTCACACCTTCTTCTATAAATTTTACGTTAACACAGTTTGGACAGCGTCACGCACGCTCGAGTGGTCCAAAAAGCGATTTGTATCTCGTTTAGCCAAAAGTGTCGCTAAAGATAGAAAATTGTAAAAGAAATGATAAACAGAGAACATAAACAGAGATGGCACATTCTTTATTGTCTTCATTGTGGCTTGCCTTGGAAGAGGCCGGTGTTCAGCGGCGGACTTGTGAAGGGCTGTGATGATGGTGATGATAACATTAATAATACTCCGCGCGTGTTTAATTATGAATAATATCACTTATTAAATATATAAAAAAAAGTTATCTTAAGATCCACGTAATAAAATAAAATAAAATTATATATATATATATATATATATATATATATATATATATATATATATATATATATAAATTTTATGAATACTAGGAAACTTTATTAGGAAAAACACCATTGTTGACAATATATCATAACGTATTATCGAGACAGGGATAATGCACGCAATTGAGGGAGGGCAGAAGGTGCTCTTCAATATAGGTTAAAGACAATTTTATATAATGACGCGGACCTTACCTAATTTGTTTTTAGTACCTTTAATATAATTGATTTCTGCAAAGTAACACCTGATTTTATTAATTTTTGTTTCTTATTTGTTTTTCAGTCCCATATATGTACTTATAGTTTAATTTGCAATATTCACTTTCTATCAATTGTAAAGTAGTACGCAATTTTATGATGATTACAATGAATTTTGAATTTAATATATTTTATAATAAGTACGTCACAGTGGAATAGCTACGCTATAGCGTAAGCTTGTGCAACGGCGTAGGCTTGTGCTACGTTCCACCGTAGCGATGCAGTGATGCATATGTATGACTATAAAAACATCGTCTTCAATCTTTATTTAATATAGTAATGATATTTGCACTTACATCTACTCTAATATTATAAGAGCTAAGAGCTAAATAGGGAAATTCCTTAAATTACTTCACAGATTACCGGCGTGAAGAAGCAGCATAGTGCTGTTGGGTTTCCTATGGTAGTTGACGAGAATTACAGTGACCCTTTTACTGGTAACGATAGATTCTATATTAGTCCTCAGAAGTGACAACACATCAACATTTGATTCTTAATTAAAGAAAGATGTAAGTAACCCACATACACCTAAACCTGTTCCATGGACACAATACTCAACTTCACGTGGATTGTATTGTACGCTCGTTTGTATTCATTGTTTTAAAAAAAATCGTTGATTTGCAATGAAAATTGATATTACTTAAACCGGAATCTTAAGAGATCACGATACAGACGAATTATGTATTAACTGTGGCAAATATCAACTGTGGATATTTGCCACAGCTGCCACGCTTGTCAGGTGCGTTGGTAACCGCAGCTTTTTAATATGTTAACTGTTAAATAAAGACACTTATGCACTTTTTCTGACATGTTTCCCTCTGTCGCCCCTCACGACACTCACGAGACGATATGAGGTAGTGGATATTCAAACACCGCCACTACACGGTGGTATATGATAGTACGACCAATTACCCAGAACGTAGACGGGCAGCGGCATTAGATGTTCAGCTCCAGTACAACGATCGTAAATACGACTGCTTAGCATGAGGATTAAGTTAACTCCTCCCTGCAACAGGAGCAGCAGCAGCAGCAGAACAATTTTATGAATTAATATTTTGTTCAATACATTAAATGTTCTACGTTCAAAGTGAATAAAATTGTGAAATTCATTTTAAAGTTCATGTTTTGTGAATTCTCGCAACGGGAATCAGAAGGGAACAACTAATTATGGAAGGAAGCCGATAATAAATTTAAATATTTGTAGAAAACTAATGTATGTAAATACATGCATATATTATACACACACACACACATACACACACATATATATATATATATATATATATATATATATATATTGTATGTATATATGTATAATATATATATATATATATATATATATATATGTATTTATATATAATATATGCATATATTTATATACAGATATATATACTTACAGATATACAGATGGAGCTAAAGAAGTTTTACTTCAGTCGTGTTTCGCGTAGTGTATATTTTCTTTGGTCGTGTAGTCATAAGCACACACCGTGCTACCTCAGTGCGTGTTGGCTTTACATGTCTTCAAAACACTTTGGTTCTTCAGATTAATAAATTTCAATTAACAATTTCATTGCCAAGAATCGAACGAGGGTTGCTCGCGTACTATGAGACTATCGATGAGCACGATATCGATATCGAGAAATGAGATTTAATTGCAATAAAAAATATTAAGTAGTAGTTTTTTTTT
>CAJQZP010000251.1:0-30731 GCA_907164705.1 Parnassius apollo | reverse complement strand
CCGGAAGAATGTTGTGGTCACAGTACAAATCCACGAACGCAAAGAATTTAATGCACTTGAAATAATGTTAATTTTTCTTTATTTTTATTGAATGACAGAATTAGTAATAATGCAAATAAAACTGCACTCTTAAAATCTTATTGTCCTATTGCCTAAAGTTACGGTCCATTTCAGTTTGTTTTGACTGTACAGATTTAGTGTGACTGTAATTTACGTAGTTTTAATTATTTTTGGGATAAAAAATTATCTATATTAAAAATGATAGGAATGGATTCAGTAAACGATTCTGAACAAACTACTTTCTTAAAGTGCATTAATTGTGTTACGTGTTGTATACATACATAAACACTCACGCCTGTCACCCAGAGGGGTAGGCAGAGACTACAGACTTCCATTTGGCACGATGCTGACACACCTCTCTCGCCTCCTCCACATCCATATACTTACGCCTTCATGCTCGTCAGTTAAGGGTATACCTAATTTGACCCGCTTTCAATATATCGCCAATTTGGTTGACAAACTTTCGCCTTGGACGTCCCTTTTCCGACTCTGCCGTACACTTCTGCAACGTAAATTTGCTTTGTTACTCTTTCCTCATTCATTCTTTCCACATGACCAAACCACCGAAGCATTCCTTTCCTAATCCTGGTCACAACATCATCTTGTAAACCACACTCTTCTTTTATCGTCATTCAGATACAGCCCTAACATTCTTCTTATCGACCAGATGATGATAGATGATAATATGATGAGATGATAGGTGGTTAAAAAAATATTGTAATGGAAAAATGTTATTATTAATAAAGATAAAAAAAAATTAAGTTTTCAAGGAAAAGTTTAAAATAATAACTTTGGATATATATATATATATATATATATATATATATATATATATATATATATATATATATATATATATATATATATATATATATATATATATATATTGATCACGGACTACAAACTTCTCGGAGCGTTTATGCTTCACGCGTAAAGTGATAGATCAGAAATCCTTGCAAAATAAGATAAGTTGCCTGCAAAGATAATTCATGAGGTTCATAGATATGGGTATTCTAAGAAGAAAGAAGAAAACATACTTATTTCAGTAGATAAGAAAGATGGGTACCAGTTGTTAATAATATCAAAAAGAAACCCAAGCATACCAACGCAATACTTCAAGATTCAATTAACTCATTTTGCCTAAAATTTACTACATTTTTTAGTTTAATTTAATTTAATTACATGCATTAAAATTCGTAGTTTTGTCCAATATTGTTTTAAGTAACTTGTGTTAATATTTTTCCTAAAAAAATTTGGCAGTTGTTTGTCAACATTTTTGTCATTGATATTTATGTGCTACGCATTAAATTTCGCATTTCGAACACATACTGTATTCAAACAAACTGTTCTGCAATTCATACGCCTTACTTCATACCTTACGTCATTTAGTGTGGCTTTACACTACATTTCGAAGTATTTGCAGGAAGTTCACGACTTAAATCTTTCCCCTCCTTTCTTTGATTGTGATAGGGTGGACCGAACTGGTGGTAGCAAATTGTTCCATTTACTACTATATAAATATATTAGAATATGAACTCAATCGATCAAGTCAATTGGAAGTTACACGATTACTAACAGACGATTATTTAAAATAAAATATGTAGGTAATGATTATTAAATGTTAAAATGATAAATGATCGAGTAAGTACTTATAATATGTATGAAGTATTTTTATTTTCAACTATCGGACATAAAGATGAAATGAGGAAGAGCGAAGAAAGTAAAATTCAAAGTGTATTTCGATTCTTTACCTTTTAAAGACTTTATAGTGAAAGAATATCGGAACTTTATCCTTGAAAGCGACCCCTATCGCAGACGTCCCTTCGCAATTATGAACGATTTTTTGTTTGTGTAAATTTCGGTCCGACATTTTGTTAATTTAAAAACTTATTATTATCACAAAAACATGCCCACCTACCTATAATTTTAACAAGGTATCCTTATTATTTTGCATCTACAAGTGAATATTTGCCTGTCTAGGAATGCTTAAATAGTAGTAATGCTTTCAGAGGATTTTTGGATGTCGTTTTCGTCAAATGTGGTTCGCTGTTTTCATGCATCAGCAAGAAAAAGTTAGTATAATTCCGAATTACTGCATTAAAAATCAATGTCTTTATGAAGGATCTAAAAAACGAGTATAGTTGCAGGCTGTGAGACATTATACTACAGACAACTTAGTCTTCAGGGATGACGTTTTTTCAAAACTTTTTTTTGTTGTTGGCTGCAGGTGTCCATGTGCTATAGTAGCCACTTACCAACAGGCTGCGAGTTCGTGGGTCATTAGTCTTATAAAAAATGTGTGTCATGACATTGCTTATTGTATTAATCGCTCTCTTCTGAAGGTTTACACTATTTTTTAATGGAATAAAGGTAACAAACGAGCACACAGCCCACCGGTTGGTCAGTGGATGTGATAGACCATAGATATCTACATCTATCCTCAATTAAGAATCAAAATGCAAACGCATTGTTACCCCTAAGTACTAATATGGAATGCCTTGTTTCCAGTAAAAGGCGTCTCCGGTTCTGTACACTCACGATGCTAAACAAAGCAGCATTGAACTGCTATTTTATGCTGGTATTTATTGAGAGCATGGTCCTTCCCGGTTGAGTCGGCCCCACAGACACCCGCGTTATGTGTTCAAGGGGCATGCAAAGTAGCCGTGAATACAGTATTATACGTTTTGAACGGCCACCAATCGGGATACTAAAGTCTGCTTGTCGTGCACTCTGGTATATATACCGTAGTATGTACACAGGTCGCGTGATCGTTTGCCTCCTCTCATATAAAAAATCGGAACGTACCACCTCGCTACACGCTCGTCACTCACTTTATAAACTTCTTATATTTCTGACACTCCATAAAATCGACAACAATATCACAACTGTTGGGGATGTGAGTAAGTAAAAACACATTACAGTGGATAAATTGCCTATTATAGTATATTTTTAACATGTGTGAATTATGAGCTAGTATGTAGTAGACCAGCGCTAATTTTCGATCCTTCGGCGAATAAAAAATATTATGTATTATATTACACTTGCTCCTGTTATTTCAATTATTTAGAATAGTTATTCATTTACGTGCCTTAACTGATTTACATCCGTTCGCGACCTCGACGAGTTCTGGATCTCGACAACAGCGCCTCCTGCCGGGTCCAGTTTTCGACGGTGATATGCCCTTCCTGGTTTAGTGGTGTTGGGGTAGTGGTACTGGGTTTAATGGCAGCGGAGATAGTGCATACAACTGAGGGGGGGAGGGATGTGTTCTTTAAAGTGGATAAGATACATCATTCTATTTTTAAGCGTAATAACTATTTATTTTTGACATCTTCAATATTTTATTTTCTATTTACTTTTCTCGAATTGATATGTAAGCTAGTTATTGTATGTAAATATTCCCAGGTTTGATACATGCCGATACGAACGAAATTTTTATTTGTGATTGTAATTGCTGAATTACCACGTACTCTATAGAAAAGGGGGCAAACGAGCATGCGGCTCACCTGATGTTAAGTGACTACCGCCGCCCATGATCAACCGCAACACCACGGGAATTGCAGGTGCGTTGCCGGCCCTTTGGAAAGGAGTAAACTCTTTTCATGAAGGTCCCCAGTTCGTATCGGTCCGGAAAAATTGCCGGTGGTAAATTATTCCACAGAGAGGTCGTACGCGGAAGAAAACTCCTAGTGAAACGTACAGTGGTGGACCGCCAAGCATTCAGAATGGTGTGGATGGTATCGGGAGGCTTGCCTCGTAGTGCATTCGTGAAATTTGGCGGCTGGGATTAATCAATTCCGCAGAGCACTCCCCGTGTTAGATGCGGTACTCGACGCGGTGGACTTATTTTCCTATATATTCCCTCTAAGTATTGCGAAAAGGCCTGTGGCAAGCTATGGGTTGTAAAAAAATCTTTAACTATACTTCTCTTACTATGCTGCTATTGTATACATAGTACAGCTACCTCTAAGAAATATGAGAGGTCATCGTACGTATAAAGACCTTTACTTTACTTTTTTACTTTACTGTTACTATATAATAGCAATCCCGCTCCGCGCGGGTGAGTTCTGTATCTCGACAACAGCGCCAACTACCGGGTACAATTATGAATTCAAATCATCCAGGAACGCACTCAAACACACACAAAATGTTTCATCAGAATCAGTCGAATCAGTTTCGAGTTTTAGCGAGACTAAGTAATTATTTTTATAGTAACATACGTGGTGTAACCATGCTCTAGTTATATTAGTACTATAGTTGTAGCACGAATGGGTCGGCTCGACCGAGGTAGGACTACGCTCTCACAGAATACCAGCGTAAAATAGTAGCTTAATGCTGCTGTGTTTCGTATGGTGAGTGTAGAAAACCGAAGACCCTTTTTACTGGAAATGAGGCATTCCGTCTTAGTCCTCACGGCTGACAACGCATCTGCATTTTGATTCTTAATCGAGGATAGATGTAGATATCTATGGGCCACAGCAACTACTTACCATCACATGCTCGTTTGTCACCCTATCCTATAAAATTCAAATGAGAGAAGCCCTCGTACGTATAAAAGCTTTAACTTTACTTTTTTACTTTACTGTTATTAATTTGTCGGCTTAGTAGAATTCCAACAGTAACTATCGTACCAAGGACACGTCAAATGTATTATAAACATGGTTATATGTTCATAATAAATAATGTGAATGACATTTCATAGGAACAAAGTTTTATTTCAAGTTCAGCTTCGTAGACCAAGTTCTAACAATTTCGAGTTATCTTAAAGAGCGTGAATTTATTTTTTAGCTGTGATGGCAAACGAAAATTCTGTTCATCTGATCGTAAGTGTTGAAAAACTGCAACACCAGGGGAAATGACGACCTTTTAAAAGGAGTAAGCTCGTTACTTGAAGGTCACTAATTCGTATCGGTCCAGAAAAAAACGCTGGTGGTACACAATTTCATTTAATTGTTATAATGTTAATTGGTTACAAGGTTTTGTATAAAAAATCATCTGTGTGTTCACTTTATTTTACCTGCCCTAACAACTACATAGAACCTACGACTTGCAATAGAACCAGAGTAAACGACATAGCCCAACGGATTAGTAAGCTCAAGTGGCAATGGGCTGGTTATATACAACAACCGATAGGAAGAAAGGTTCTCAAGTGGTAACCTCGTACTGGTAACCGAATTGGGCGTTCCCCACTAGATCGAGTGATGACCTGGTATAATATGCAGGAAGTCGATGGATGCAGGTGGCTCAGGACCGTGTTTTGTGGCATTCCTTGGGGGAGGCCTATGTTCAGCAGTTGACTTATGAAAGGAGTAATGATGATGATAATGAACGACTATAACATACATACAAATGTTTTTTTGCAAAGAATGTGGTACCTCACCCAGACCCTCCACACTAGATGAAGTGACAAACTGGTAAGACATTCTGGAACGGTGAATGCAAGTGACTTGGGACCCTATTTTATGGCAGGCATCCTTGTGATAGACAAACATATTTAAATGAAACTAATTTTAGGGATTTCATCGCGTTTAATTTGAACTTTTTAATCCCGACGTTTAGGGTGTTTTACAGCACCCATGGTCACGAGGGGGGACGTCCCAATGTCTTAGTTAGGTCGGCTGCATTCACTTTTTGGATATTAATTTTTTGCTTGATCCACGCAGAACGAGTTAACAGTATTTTGAAGTCTTGCAGTGGTATGCTTGAGTTTGGATTTAATTTTATTATGTATAGGATCCCAAACAGATTGTAGCGCCCATCCATCTTTTCTGTTGAAATGAAAAAAAGAATGTTTTTTTTTTAAATTTCAATACTTATAAATCATCCTTGGTAGGAATCGATGTTTTTTTTTAGGAGGATTTGTGGTCTATCAAATTTAATATAATGCTCACAGATAACATGTTTACAGACTAATATATTACTGAAAAAATCGGTCAGTAGGCTATACTGATTTAAATGTCTTTAAATAGGGTACTGCTTTGCTGTCAATACAGTTGGGGTCTCCTATTACAGCCAACTACAACTCTTTTCTTTATTACCAGCCAGCAGAAGTCCACTGCTGGATGCGGGCCCGCTGTTGTAGGAAGGAATGTCTATCGACCCTTATCGAGGATTTGTCTCTAGACAATCGCAGTACCAGACGTCTTGATTGCGCGGAATTTAATTAATTACGGGAATTAAATATACTTACCCAAGCTCATCTACATCCTATTAAAGTCCACTGCTGAACACCACGCTTGGCCAGCGGGTTGGCAACCACAGTTTTATTTATTTCAGTCGTTATTGGGAAGACGCCGCTGGCAGTCTTCTGATGTTTTTCCTTCGAAAAACGACCAAAAACGATTGGAAACGTTTAAAGCAAATTAAACAGTACACCTTAACTCCATTTTCTTGATAAATTTAACTGGGTGTCAAAGCGAGTTGATTATGTTTTTAATTATCATTTGTATCTATTAATTGTTAAAAACTGACCGTGTACTTGCGGTGTGACAATATCCACTACCCAGTATCGTCCCGTGGGTGTTGTAATCGTAAGAGGCGACTAAGGGAAACTTAAACCGTAGATGACATAGTAACAGCATATTTCTGATAACAAGTCAAAATATTTCAAAAAATTTCAGTTTCCAGCCCGCGTGTCAAACGTGGCAACTGTGGCAAAGCCCTCGCTATGAAGCAATCTATGGGAGTTTATGAATTGTTAAAAATGTAATTTAATATTTTTTAAACCCTTATAAATTTAATAATACGTTATTATAACCCATGTTATACATATAACGATATTTTAAATAAATAAGTTATTAAGAAATAAAATTCATTTATTTTTGACTCTACCCAGTGGGGGACCATCCTGCACTCCAAACCAGACAACAGCTGTCCAAGAAGAAGTAGGTTTAATATTATTTTTATCTGGATGCTAGTACCTCAAACCGTCGCGAGAAATGGGATTTTGACACGAACTGACAGACGGAAAACAATGACACTATAAAGATTCCTTTTGACATTGTAAGTTACAAAAATCTGGAAACGAACATGTTACTGTTCCTACATGATGTGTCATGTGATGATATATGGATCTGAGATGTGGTCATATACTGCTGGCCATATGGAAGCTCAAGGTTGATCAGCGAGCTATGCAGAGGTCTGTGCTTGGAGTTACTCTGCGTAATAGACTTCGTAATGAAGAATTCCGAAGTAGAACTAGAGTCACCGACGTAGCCTAATGGTTCAGTAAGCAGAAGTGGCAATGGGCTGGACATATGGCTATTAAAATTAGAAAGTAACATTATTCTAAAAAGTTATATAGACAAAGAGAAATTAGTTTTTATCTTAGAAATACCATTAAAAGAAAAAGAAACGCATAACTATTACAAGATTATTCCTATCCCTATAAATAAATTGACCAACACCTATACCATAATTCCTAAATACCCCTACCTATTAGTGAATGGTTTCAAATACAGAAACGTAGTAAGCCCGTGTACCCAAATAGAACCAAACAAACACTTATGTTCGGAGGAAAATATGGCACCAGTTAATGAAGAAACATGCATCGAAGAAATAATGCTGATTAAAAATAATTGCCATCAACATCAAATAAAAATAGAGAAGTTGAAAATACAGAAAATAACTTTGACCACTGGATACTTTATGCAGAAGACGATGTTATACTGACGGAGCAGTGCAAAGATGATACCCACAGATTTATTGAAATAATACTAGTTTTTACGGAATTTATCGCGTATATTTAACTTTTAATACCCACAGATTTAATCTACAAGGAACATACATTTTGACGCCGAGCATAGGTTGCAGCATACAAATGGGAAAAATAACCATTGGCCTATCGAGCAACATGTCGGAAGCCAGTCTACAGATAACACTTGTGAAGATTCCGGAGGTGCATTACGACGTGACAAAAGAAGTAAAGAAGTTGGACTTAACAAACGTAGACTTCAGTAACGTAAAAGAAATCATGAATAGTGTTAGAAATAGTAATAGTGAAATGGTGGTGCAAACTCTAGTGACGAATAAAATAAGTATATGGACTTTAAGTATTTATGTTGTGGCACTACTAATTATAATTGTTATTGTATTTAAACGGAAATTTCATAGATTAAGTCAGAGACAAAATTCTCCGAAGTCAACTTCATCTCCTTCGGATAATTTTTCTCTTGGGGAGGGAGAGGTTAAGTGTGATGACCCCCTCTAATATATGCTTCACAAGCACTCACAAGAATTAGGCCGTGCGTCATAGTACGGGCTGCTTAGTAAGAGATATTTTAATATAAATACTAGGCTAAGTTAACTGTAAGACGGATTAGTTTTGGAAGTAATTATAAGCTGTAACTCTGTGATTTTGTATAAATAAATTATTTTTTTTAAATAAAGTCGTTGTCGTCAACTTAATTCACGCCTTTTGTAAGCTTCCTCGCCTTTTTTCTTTAATAGCTTCCTATAATTGATCTAGTAAATTTATAGAAACATCACGTTCCTACTAATCATTCAAAAGGATACGTTCTGTATCCTTTTGAAATCGTCGCCATGATCTTTCCGGCCGATTGAGACAGCCTATACTTCTTAGAGTGTACCTTTTTAAGCCACTGCATCGACTCTTGATTTGACTCAAGTTCATAATGGTGAACTCAAGTTTCATCGCCAGTTAAAATTCTGTCCTTGTTTGAAAAGGGGGTGGAATTTGTAAATCATGGTTTTCCCTAGAGAGGAATCCCTACAAACAACTGACATCTCTTAAATAATGTCTTAAAGTGTCTTTCCTTGTTTGGTGAGAAACTTAATGACGGCGCGATATTAAATTTTCTTCATAGTGGCTAGTTTCTTCCCGATTAACTTATTTAATCGTTGATAAGACAAAAGTTATAACCCAATTAGACTAAAACTTGGTATATATACTAAAAAAAGTCACTCCACAAGCGCCTACCTGGATGAGTAATTTAACGTTAAATTCACCCTCGCCAACCCGGCCATTCCGCGAACTATTTGACCTCCCATCGTATCGTGTAAGTAATGGTACTTATTTTAGAGAATAAGGGTGACAAGCAGCACATAGTCCACCAGATAAATAATAATAAATAAATAAAAAAGTAATAATAAGATAAAAAAATAAGTGGATGCTGTGTTCCACAGACTTCTACCTTCGTTCTCCAACAAAAATCAAAATGCAGTTGCGTATCACAGATGGAACGCCCCGTTTCCAATAAAAAGGGTCTCCGGTTCTCTACACTCAGAATATTTATTATATTTAATAGGTTTGTCTTAAACTGTACTACTGTGCCGAACATAAGTTGCATACTGAATAAACTGGTTATTTATAAGAATTGAACAAATGTTCAAAAGTATTAAAAATTCATATATATATAGTTGAAATGTCACGCTTCAGTTAATAGATCTAATTCCATAGAACTGGTCTTGGTTCTACGTACGTATTTGTGATAACACCTGGGCGATATTTACGATGTTGTGGCCTGCCGACTAGCAATGGTTAGCCGCGTCCACACAAATAATTTTAATATACATATATTTATCGCAATATTAGTGCGTCAAATAAAACATTTAGAGCATTTGTTTCAGTATTTCTTTAGTAGGTATATATATTATACAGGTATATATATATATATATTATATATTTATATATATATATTTATATTATATATGTATATAAATATATAGGTATATATATATTTATATATGTATATTATATGTCTTATTATATACATCACCAATATGTCACGTTAGTCTATGCGTAAAGCATATGCCACTGTTGGCATAGAAGAAGAAGCTTATTATTTTGTGATATGTGTAATTATAGTTAACCTTGAAATATGAACTAAATAAAGAACTGATTTACATAATGGTCTAGTCACTTTTAGTTAACGCATGCGTATAGGTTTATTCGGGCGCCAACCGTCTTCGAACAAGAAAATGGGTTGTTTCACAAAATGTTGGGCCTAAAGCATGTTCAAAAATAATAATTACGATGGTCGGTACCACTTGTACACTGCTGAACGTTATTTTATTCTAAAAGAATTTCAATCAATTTAACGAACGTTAAAGATCTTAATGTGAAGTTGCGGTGTAAGAATATCCGTCACTCCAGTTCGTCTCGTGCTGTCGTAAGAGGTTACAGAAAAACTGAAACACGAGACGGGCAGAAGAATCTTCCTGATAACAAGTAAAAAACTGCGGTATACAACTCGCCTGCCGAGTGTGGCAACTATCACTTGCGTTTAATAACATTGTTAGTGACTGAAGTGAATTATCCATGTATCAATTATATATTGCAAGCGCCCCACGGATTTCATTTAAAATCATACAAGTATTTTCATAGATATACAAAAATACGGTCACAAATTTAAGACAATGAGTATCAGGCTAGGAATCTGTATAAGGTTATAGATCTCTGTGGAGCTGTGAAAAATTATTGCATATTTTCGGTTTCAAAAACGTGGTCTATTAGCTTTTTATTTAAATTATTTTTAATAAATAGGTACTAAAACTAACGATCCCCCCGGCTTCGTACGGGCGATTGTGAATCTAAATCATTCACGAATCAACTTATATAATCACACGCACAATTTTATCGAAAACTGTTTAGTAGGACTTCAGTCACATACACACGTATAGAAGAGTTTTATATATAAAGATAACAGTCTATAACGTGTCACTATTGGTAATAAGCCTTCTACGATTTCGTAAAGGAAGAAGAAAGGATAAGGCAGAGTCCGCCGCACTACGATGGATTTACTTTTAGCGGATTTCAATTACTCCAAAATATTATGAAAGTCTCGTTACGTGCTCGTACCTTCATTCGGTGGCAAGTACGTGGTAAATGTTTATTTAATCATAAACTGTATCTTAATTAATCTGACTATTTTATGGTATATTCGGAATAAATACGCGTTATAAATCAGAGGCTAGTATTTATCTTAATCCAACTTTGCCAAATCTTACAGGACAAAACTGGGACGGGCAGATGAATTTTCATACGATGCTGTATCTAAAGGTTACTAAAGGTTACACGTGAACGATATTGTTAACTGTAAACATTTCAGAGAAAACCGGAACACGTGGTACAGAACAAGGCGGTAACTTTATCGGGCAAGCATTGTTATGTAAGGTAACAGTGTAAGTTTACGTCAGTTAATTCGCACATGATACTGTTGCTGTAAATTTCGATTAAGAGTTGATTAACACATTTTTTTAAATGTTTTAATCAAATTTCATGAATTTATTCATTATTATTCTTGGAAAATTGTGTGCCAGACACATGACGTGTGAACCATGATAATAATAAATCTTTAGGTATTTGTGAAAAGGAACTCAGGTTGGACGTCCTTCTTGATCCTGAAAAGGACCAATTGAAAAGGACCTAGCGGATCGGGTACTAAGAAACAGGAATCGAGGCTTCTCTCGATCCGGCCTCCTATCACGCCTACGTTGGGTTCGGGAACAACGTATGTGATCTCCGCAACGGAGTAACACACTAGGGCGATAACCTCTTCCTTTTCAGCAAGTAGGTTCAGACGGGGATTACGGGTCTTCCGAAGTCGTCCCGGTCCCGACGCCTTAATTCTTCGATGTGGACTGTATAACTTAAAGGATCTTGGGAATGAAACAGCAATTATCTTCAAACCGTTCCGTGAGAGAGTAATCACTTTTCCCTATACTGCTGGTTTTTCACTTTTCTTGAACTTTTTCCCGGATTTTCTTATTTATTTCCGAACTATTTCCGAACTTCCCCGAACGATTCCCGAACTTCCCCGAACGAATTGCAATAAAACCCGTTCACTAAGCTACCCCAGAGCTATACGCGAAAGTGAGCCGCGCCATCTGCGCGCTTGCGCAACTTAATTACATGAATTTGTACTATTACTCTCTCACGTTTCACTCAATATCTTTATTTATTCAAATCATATACAAATACAATTTATCAATATAGGTAGTACAAAACAATATCTATACCATGATATACATCATATCTTCATATCATAAAAAACCTTTTATTTATTAAACGAAAACTGCCTATTTTACTCACAAGTTCGAAATCGAAATTTCTTAAATATTTAACACAGAAAGTTAAAGCAATGTTTCTCACTTGAATTTATACATAAGCTAACCAATACAATAGTTTAATTTACATTTTTTCTATTTATTTCACTATTTAAAACACTTTTAAATTTCTTATACAAAACTATCATTATTTCACTTATACACAGGAATTTTCACATGAAAATAACACAGAATTTACCTTTTTAGCACGTACAATTAACCTGAAATATTTTACAAGTAATTTTTACATAAATCACTGAATTACAAACATTTTAAATTTTTACATATTCGGCCTCCTAAGGGCGTGGCCAGCGTGCTTCCGTGTACTCGCGCTAGGTGAACAACTAACTTTGCACGGCTCTCGGCTATCAGAAAAAATGAAAGTCTGATATACACCAATTTTGACCATATTAGGCAAATTAAATGCTTTTATACAATTTTCGAACTGTATGAAACTATCTTTAATCAGATAACAATATAAATGAATGTTCTCATTAATCAATCATAACAAATAGGCATTTGTTTTCGTACAAAACGTATCAAACTTATACAAAACAACATTTATGCAATTAATATCCATTAATTCTGCCTATGCACAGAGTGATTATCTCGACCGGGGAACAAATCCGATCTTTAACTTCACTTTAATATTCTTATGAATTTACATCATTTGAAAGATGATTTCAACCGGGGAACAAATCCGGTAACATAATTTATATCTTAAATTCCTTACGAATTTATTAAGCGATATTACTTAGGAAAACAAACAAACTAGTCCGGCCTGGGAGTCGAACCCAAGACCTTCATATCATTAATTCGACATTTCTTAAAGATTTAACTAAGCATTCTCTTATCAGAGCGTCGTTGCTCGTGACTACCCCTTTTTTCATAGCAACGTCATCGGTTGATTTAATAAACTGAAACATTTTTATAGGCGCGTCGCCAACAATCTCCCCCCCGTGCGTTAGCACCATCATTTGGGAGGCGCCGCGGTTACCAGGACTATTATTCTGGACGTAGGTCTCCTCAAGATACCTGTGCTAGTAATGACGTCAACCACTCTGGTGTGACCCTCTGGTCCCGGTAACGTTCTACTAATTTTACCTTTTGGCCACGTATTTCGTGGCAACGAATGATCTATTATCAAAACAATATCGCCTTCTTTAGGTTCCATGAACTTGCCGTTATCACCTGTTCGAGGTATTAACGTAGGCATGTATTCTTTCAGCCATCTTGTCCAAAAATGGTCGGCTAACCTCTGTGCAGCTTTCCAATTGAGTTGACCCGTCAGATGTCGCTCTAAAAATAATCCAGGTGGTCGATCACCACATGAGCGTCCCAGAAGAAAATGATTGGGTGTCAAACCCTCTTCAGGACTATCCATACTGAATGTTACCAGAGGTCTGGAATTTACCGTATGCTCTGCTTCTAAAAGTAACGTATGTAGAACCTCCTCTCGTGGGCTCTTCTCCTTAAGCGTAGCGGTCAACGCAATTTTAATTGATCTTACTAACCTCTCCCAGGCGCCACCCATGTGCGGTGCTCCCGGAGGTATAAATTTCCATTTAATATATTTCTTAAATGACTCGTTTTTCATGCCCTCATAGCATTCTTCGCATGCTTTCAATAATTCTTTATTTGCAGCTTTGAAATTTGTCCCGTTATCGCTGTATATAACGGCTGGTTTTCCTCTTCTGGCGATAAATCGCCTTAACGCCATTATCATTGACGCTGGTGTCAATGAGGCTGCTAATTCCAGATGTACTGCTCTGGTGGTCAGACACGTGAATAAAACGCCCCAACGTTTTTCGTGTCGCCTTCCTATAGTCACACTCATAGGACCAAAATAATCTACAGCTGAGCATGTAAAAGGTGGCTCATGATGAGCTATTCTTTCCAGAGGAATATTTCCTTGTGGCACGTTTTGCGGCTTTGACCTGTATGTCCTGCACCACTGACAATGGTGTGACACACTTCGTACTACATTACGCAAGTTCAAGACGTAAAATTTCTGGTTCACCTCATTCATCACCGTCTGGTGATTGGCGTGTCCAAAATGATGATGAACTTCTCTAATCATCATTTTAACGATTTCGTGTTTACCGTCTAATATGACAGGTTTTCTACTTTCCTCGGTCAAATTAGACTTGAAAGGTAAACGTCCATTTAAACGGAGTAAGTTATCCTCTCCTATTTCCATAGATAATTTACTTAAGCGTGAACTTCTTTCAACGCTTTTGCCTGCTTTCAAACATTTTATTTCCGAATGAAAACACTCGTCTTGAATGAATTTCCAAATTAATATTTCCGCCTTTTTTCAAGAGCGCTGTGTCCAACGCGCTATCGGGTCCTTTAACCGACTTTGCTAAAACTTTGTTGGAACACATAACCGACTTTTCGGTTGCGTCGTCGGGTCCTTTAACCGACTTTCTTAAACTCTTGAATTTTTCTACCGCTTGTAAGGTGCGTGTAGTTGCTCCAAGGAATTTCTTAAAGCTGCTAAATCGTCCGTAGTCGGGTAGACTTAACGGTTCTTGCTTTCTTAACGTATTTACGCCCTTTGGCGATTTTTCTTCACCTGTTTCTAAGCTATTTATGGTGTCCACTTGTTTGGGCCATAAATCAGGACTTTTCCTGAGGAATTCAGGTCCTTGAAACCAGCGATGACTTACATCGAAGGTGGAAGGAAAATTTCTAGTGGCGTCGTCTGCCACGTTTTGTGACGTTGGAACCCATCGCCATTCACATGGCTTACTGTGATCTTCGATCTCAGCCAATCGATGAGCAACGAATGGTTTAAAAGCGCGAGGATCTGACTTAATCCACGCTAACACTGTACGTGAGTCTGTCCAAAACACTCTCTCGGACATCTCGTACTTGCTCTCTTCACTAACCGAAGCAGCCAGTCTGCTGCCCATAAGAGCTGCTTGCAATTCAAGCCTTGGAATCGAAATTGGTTTCAATGGCGCTACTCTTGCCTTTGCGGCGATCAGCGTAATCCGCCTTATTCCTTGCTCGTCCGTGGTGACGTAATACACCGCGGCAGCGTATGCTTTTTCACTAGCATCCGTGAAAGTATGTAACTCTCCTTTGCCGATGCCTTCAGCAACGGGTCTAGGTACTTCTAAGTGACCTAATTTCTTCACTTCCGATATCCATTTACAAAATAACACGTGTAACTCGTGTGAAACTTCTTCATCCCAAGAGATGCCTGTCCTCCATACTTGCTGGATCAGCGACTTCCCTTGAATCGTTATGGGTGATGCGAGTCCCAAAGGATCGAAGACTGACATCACAGCGCTAGTTATCTCCCTCTTCGTAGGCGGTCGTAAACCCTCCATCACCTCTTCCGGTGTGCTACGAAGACTTGTGGAAAAACTTATTATATCCCGTTTGATATTCCAAATCAAACCTAACGTGCGCTCTGTGTGCTCTTTATCTCCAAGCGAAGCACTGTCGCTCTTATATTTATTTTCCATATTACTTAAAACTTCGGGTCGGTTGCTAGCCCATCCCCTCAGTTGGAAAGAAGCATGCTTATGTAATTCATACATATCGTTTACTATCCTTTCGGCCGTCGTCACGTCGGGAAATGCCTGTAGGTAATCATCTATATAAAAATTGCTTTCCGTAGCGGAAGCTGCTTCTGGATAGATATGTGCGTTGTCCTGCGCATTTCTATTCTTTACATATATAGCGATGCATGGTGATGATGCCGCTCCAAATATGAGTGACGTCATTCTATACTCTTCCGGTGGCGCGTCACGATTGTGCCGCCATAAGAATCGAAGGCTATCCCTGTCTTCTTCCCGGATTTTCACTTGCAGGAACATTTCCTTAATGTCTGCCATTACTGCCACGCTTCCTTCTCTGAATCGTAGCAGAACTCCGAACAACGACTTCAATAAGTCCGGTCCGGTCAACAACGCATCGTTAAGACAACGTCCGCCCGTCCTTGCGGCGGCGTCGAAAACTATCCTTATTTTCTTCTTTTGTGGGTGAGTCACTGCGAAGTGAGGAAGGTACCACGTACGTGGGGAAATGGAAATATGGTTCGCTTTCTCTGCGTAACCGTTAACGATGAGATTTTCAATTTGCTTCTCGTATTCCTTTTTCAACTCGCTATTTTTGTCGAGCTTTTTCTCAATATTAAACAGGCGACTTTCAACCTGTGCCCTATTCGATGGCAAGCACTCATTGTCTGTGCGCCATAACAAAGCAGTCTCGTACCTATTATTAGGTATACGACGTACCGTTTTGTTCAAAATATTTAAAGCTCGTTCTTCTGGGTCGTTCACGGGCTTTCTAGCCGATACTCCCAGAGATTCCAAACTAAAATAATCCTTGATTAATTTATCCATATCTTCCTCCTTCTTGGTGGAAATGTGGTTAACAATCTTGATTGGTTTAATGCCACCCGATATGTGACCATGCAAAACCCACCCCAGTTTGGTGAGCGATGCTACAGGTAGGTTCTTACCTCCCGAAACCAATTCACGAGTAACTATGAGATGCCAATTGTCCTGACCAATCAATATGGTAGGCTTGGACCTCTCATACATCAACTCATCCTTGATCGGTGTCAAATGAGAACACCGTTGCAATAATTCTCGGCTTACCGACTGAGGAGCGAGGTTAAGTGACTTAATTGTTTGTACACTTATCTCTTCTAAGTCGCTCGAATAAATGCCTTTTATTTTAACGTTTAAGCGATACGAACTATCGTCGTTAATTCGCTTACCTCCCACGGCTTCGATACGTAATCCCCTCTTTACGTCCGCGAGGCGCTAACTTCTGAGCCATCCACTCCTCTATGAGTGTCATGGTCGATCCCTCATCCAGAAGAGCTGTTGTCCTGACCTTTCCTCTAGGCCCATGCAACTCGACCGGTATGATCTTTAAATATGCACATGCCAGTGCATTTACTGTACTAACAGTTGTAATTTGAGCATCTTTACCCCCCTCGTCCCCTTGTGGCGAGGTATTTTCATTGGGGTATCGGTGTAGCATTCGATGATGTGACATTCTACATCCTTCTACACCACATTTTTTCGCTTTGCACTCTAACCTCCTATGGTTAGGTGACAAACATTGGAAACATACTTTGGCCTTTTTGACGGCTTCCCATTTCTCGCGAATATTCATGTCCTTAAACTTGTAACAACTCACTATAGAGTGCTCCTTGTTGCATATAACACACTTATGTGTTACCCGACTTACAGGCTTGTCCTGGGTTATCATAACCACTTGTCGGTTGTGCCTTTTATTATTTCGGCGTTCTAAACGCTCGCTCATATTACTTCGGCGCATATAGCGCTCGCTCTCGGCACAGCTGCGTACACCTCCCTTTGCAGTGTGTACAGTTTGCTTCCCTGAATTCAGGACGCTTCCTTTTTTCAGGCGCATTTTCATTGCTTAAGGACGTTCCAAATTGTTCACTCAATAAATTTAAAAACTTGGCCATCTTCTGTAACTCTGGCTCCAAAGGATATTGAGCTCGATATTCAAACCATTTAAATTTAATCATAGTTCCAAGTTTCTCCACTATGCGGCTCACTAACTCCGGTGAGTATAAATACTGTGGTTGATTCAACGCTTGTATTGTGGCAACCACGTTCGTAATACGACTTGCAAAAGATCCTATATTTCGGCAATCTTCTGCCAATCTTGGCATACGCTTTACATTCTCGATTTCGGCTAGAATGAGCATCTCAACCCTACCGAATCTTCTTTCGAGAGCGTTCATTATTTCTTCAGGTTCACATAAAGTAAATAACAGCGACTTAACCGCCTCTTTAGCGGTGCCCTTTAATGCCCTCCTAAGGCGTGCGACATTTTGCACCCCTGAAAATTGGCCTTTTGTGTCTTCAAACACCGTTTTGAAAATTATCCATTCACCCGGGTCTCCATCGAACACCGGTAATTCCTGGAGGAAATGAAGCTGGGAAGATTTATCTTTACCAGCTATTTTTATTGCACTCACAATCGCTTCGGTCAATTCTGACACCTCACTCGCGTGTGTTTTCTGTGCATTTCCTAGGTTGCGCTCGACCTCCGCCCCTTTGCGGCGTGATCCTTTACACGCTTCCTTATCAGTAATATCGGGTTGCGTCACACTAACCGGCGCGCTCATTATGGTTTGCTGAACCCAACTCCTTACGAAAGGTTCCACCTGAGTATTCCGCTCTTCATCATCCTCACTCGAGTCGATTTCCTCTTCTCGGTTGAGTCGTGCCAACTCCAATTGAGACTTGGCTAAGGCAGCAGTTGCCTGTGCTCGTTCGAGCTCTGAGCGTTCGAATTTAATCCGCGCCTCTAATTCGGCTTTCAGCCTCGCCGATCGCGATGACCTACTACCTCTCTGTGACCCTTTATCACTAGTGTGCCCGATTACTGTCCTTGACGATGCCGCTTCTTCGGTCCTTTGACCTACTTTTTCGACCACCGTTTCACTCCTGGATATAACGGATTGTTGTGCGGTGCTGGCCTGTGTACCACTGGTGTCCGTCCGGTTGCTTGTCGTTGCTATGGACGTCCCTGAGTCCCACGTGCATGTGGACGTGTCTGTGGTGGCTCCACTTGAAGGAGTTGCTCCATTTGACGCAGTAGCTGTGGTCGCTCCAGATGATTCCGCTTCTTTAGCTTTTCTTGAGAGCCCTGTCCTTGTGCTGCTCCCTGTCTGGTCTTGTGCCTTCTTCATCTTGCAGGAAGGTGATTGTTGGCCTACGGTCCCTAACTGTCCCTACAGTCCCTACGGTCCCTACAACCCCTTACCTACAACCCTTCTACACCCCAACCTAACACCACTACCCCTCCCCCCTTTATCTCCCAACCCTACAACCCTACTACCACCCTAACAGCCCTATCAGCCCTATCAATCCTGAACGGGGCCTACCGAGGTGAGCCGTCCAGGGATGGAGTCGTGCAGGAATGGAATGGAGGAAAGGTTTAGGAACTGTCCCGCCAAGGAATATGACGAAACAGTCGAGCGGTAGTGCAAGCGCAGTCTCGCTCGAGAGAACTGCTCCACCCGAAGGTGTTATGCCAGAGCCCAACCGTTTGGCACCGTTAGGTGGTCGGGATGTATGCTGTGCTCGCCGCCCAGTTGCAGGTGACGCCTCGTCCAAGCGCCCTCCTCCGGCCGCGATGCAGTCAGGTGCCCACGCGCACCCTCGCCCGGCAGCAGCAGCGGTGGATGCTTTTTGCACCCTGATGACCCGACGGGAAATGCCGGACACGGTCGTCCGACAGGAAATGCCAGACACGATCGTCTGACAGGAAATGCCGAGCACGCTTGCCCGACAGGAAAAATGCCAAGCCCTGCTTGGCCACGATGAGTGCCTTCACAAGACACCTGCGCCCGGCTGCGATATGTGCCCCATGCGAGCACACACCCCAAGCTGCAATCCCGGTTTTCTTTCTTCCGGTAGTTCCAGGTCCAGCCCTTCAGTGCTGCCGTCCTGGTCTTCAGGCCTTTGGTCCTATTGCTTCAGCTCAAACCTCTGGCTTCCTTCGGTTGCTGATCTTCACTCGGCTTCCGAAGGTCTTCTTCTTCCACAACCAGCAGTCCACAGCTGGTTCCTTGATCCAGCTGGCGGGGTTCGGGTGGTCTTCAATCCGGCTCGAAGGACCAATTGAAAAGGAACTCAGGTTGGACGTCCTTCTTGATCCTGAAAAGGACCAATTGAAAAGGACCTAGCGGATCGGGTACTAAGAAACAGGAATCGAGGCTTCTCTCGATCCGGCCTCCTATCACGCCTACGTTGGGTTCGGGAACAACGTATGTGATCTCCGCAACGGAGTAACACACTAGGGCGATAACCTCTTCCTTTTCAGCAAGTAGGTTCAGACGGGGATTACGGGTCTTCCGAAGTCGTCCCGGTCCCGACGCCTTAATTCTTCGATGTGGACTGTATAACTTAAAGGATCTTGGGAATGAAACAGCAATTATCTTCAAACCGTTCCGTGAGAGAGTAATCACTTTTCCCTATACTGCTGGTTTTTCACTTTTCTTGAACTTTTTCCCGGATTTTCTTATTTATTTCCGAACTATTTCCGAACTTCCCCGAACGATTCCCGAACTTCCCCGAACGAATTGCAATAAAACCCGTTCACTAAGCTACCCCAGAGCTATACGCGAAAGTGAGCCGCGCCATCTGCGCGCTTGCGCAACTTAATTACATGAATTTGTACTATTACTCTCTCACGTTTCACTCAATATCTTTATTTATTCAAATCATATACAAATACAATTTATCAATATAGGTAGTACAAAACAATATCTATACCATGATATACATCATATCTTCATATCATAAAAAACCTTTTATTTATTAAACGAAAACTGCCTATTTTACTCACAAGTTCGAAATCGAAATTTCTTAAATATTTAACACAGAAAGTTAAAGCAATGTTTCTCACTTGAATTTATACATAAGCTAACCAATACAATAGTTTAATTTACATTTTTTCTATTTATTTCACTATTTAAAACACTTTTAAATTTCTTATACAAAACTATCATTATTTCACTTATACACAGGAATTTTCACATGAAAATAACACAGAATTTACCTTTTTAGCACGTACAATTAACCTGAAATATTTTACAAGTAATTTTTACATAAATCACTGAATTACAAACATTTTAAATTTTTACATATTCGGCCTCCTAAGGGCGTGGCCAGCGTGCTTCCGTGTACTCGCGCTAGGTGAACAACTAACTTTGCACGGCTCTCGGCTATCAGAAAAAATGAAAGTCTGATATACACCAATTTTGACCATATTAGGCAAATTAAATGCTTTTATACAATTTTCGAACTGTATGAAACTATCTTTAATCAGATAACAATATAAATGAATGTTCTCATTAATCAATCATAACAAATAGGCATTTGTTTTCGTACAAAACGTATCAAACTTATACAAAACAACATTTATGCAATTAATATCCATTAATTCTGCCTATGCACAGAGTGATTATCTCGACCGGGGAACAAATCCGATCTTTAACTTCACTTTAATATTCTTATGAATTTACATCATTTGAAAGATGATTTCAACCGGGGAACAAATCCGGTAACATAATTTATATCTTAAATTCCTTACGAATTTATTAAGCGATATTACTTAGGAAAACAAACAAACTAGTCCGGCCTGGGAGTCGAACCCAAGACCTTCATATCATTAATTCGACATTTCTTAAAGATTTAACTAAGCATTCTCTTATCAGAGCGTCGTTGCTCGTGACTACCCCTTTTTTCATAGCAACGTCATCGGTTGATTTAATAAACTGAAACATTTTTATAGGCGCGTCGCCAACAATTTGCTTTAAAAAGCATTAGACATTTGTAATTATAGACTTAGAGTACACTGGCGTAGTAGTAATAATAATTATTTCTAATGTACGTGTTAACAGTAGCAGATTTGCAGTATCTAGGTTTACGTGTAAAATTCAAATAACCAATTAAATATATAATAATAATAACGAAAAAAAAATTACTTTGATATTTTTATCTTGTTAACTTCCTTGAATAATAATTTGCAATACTATTACAACCATTCATAAACTCGTTAGTTAATTTTTCTTTTTTAATAAAAATATGTCACTAGCAAGTACCATAAGCGGTTTATGTATTCAATCAATGTTAAACTTCTGTCACGGTTCATTGATCTGTGGCAGTGATTGGATTTCCCGCTCATTTCCACGCTTCGCGGAGAATCAACCACGTCGTACTTGACGAAGCTGCACCTGAGACCGACTCGGTGTAAGTTTGGACGAAGTTTATTCAAACAAAAGTTTGTGAACACAAAGTTATATGGAATTAAAGTACACGGATACTTAATTTAGCCTAGCGCTTGAAAAGGAATGGTTACCACTTACTGTACATTTATAACTGGCTGTTATATTAAAGAAATACGCTTTGTTTTTCTTTACGATCCGATCGTTATATTTGTATAGGTCCGTTATAGCATGTAAAACTGTTTCTTGTACTGTAACGTATGCTAAAAGAAACTTTTAATAAAAAGTATTCAATGCACTGAAAACAATAAAATAACTTTACATTCTGAAGCTGGTTCCATGACATGGTGTATATGTCGCAGCCAACTAGCAGTGAGCAGCCCAGCTTTTTTACTGAACGGCGCCGTTCGACTTATCCGTCCCGTTGCACGAAATTAATAAGTTGATCATGCCACGTAATGTCGCTAGTTTGTGCCTAATTATGCGGTGTGTGCTGTATTATATAACTATAAATGTACGCCGATGTAGGATAGCCCAAGGGCCACCCTAGCACCATAACCTACTGTCGCTGTTATTACAAGATGGTCCAATGTTGTATTAGACGCATCGGCTGAATATCATGCAGGCCGCTAGTTAAATGGTGCCGTTTAGTGAAAAGGCTAGGCTGTTAACTAAAAGGCTAATTGAGCTAGTTGGCTCAATAAGCCTTTTAAATATGAAAGTATTTTATTGTTTTTAGTTCTTTGAGGTCAGATTTTACTTTGTGCACCAAGGAATATTCCTTGTCCGCATGTACCGTAATCTCATTGCCGTCTAAATAGTTACATTTAAAACTTATCCCATATTTTGCCACCACAGCACTCAACATGATTGGAATATTTTTGTATAAGACCACCCTTGAAGTATATCGTAATTAATTAAAAAAGAACCAAAATTCGATTTATACTTGACTAAGATATTACGGTTATTAGTCCGGTTATTTGTTCATTGTGGAAGTGTTGAAAGCAATAACTTATAGCAGCAATAAATGCTTACTATACGTGTTAAAAGATTATTCATGCAATGAACGGTTATATATATACCCTATTTACTTGAAATTTAGTATAGTTATTCATTTACCTATGTAGACGCTCATGTGATATGTGCGGATTTTACGATAGTCCCATCAAAAAATATTTTTTTCATGAGCAGTCTTGGTTACGCAATAAAATATTACAGTGTGCCCAGCGAAGCGAGCGGGTGTCAGCTAGTTCTTAATAACCGTAACCGTACTGTAGTGGACGATCAAAGTCCACAGCTGAGCACAGGCCTCTCCCACAGATTGCCTCATAAGGGGATCTTTGCCTTAGTCGCCACGCTTGTTATTCGTAAAGTTCTAAATAGATTTAGTTACAAATTAGAATTAAATTGCAATAACTTGAAAATGATCACTTCGTTCGATATTCAAAAATTCTATCAACATACTTTTAGTTGCTTACAGTGACAAAATGCACAGTATTTCATTAAATATTCATTGCATATTCCTCTACGCTTACAGAGAGAAAAAACCATCCACTAATAGAAAAATCATATCATCAAATATATTTTATGTTTTATTTTTAAGCCCTGAACCTGATCCTTTTCGTATATAGTTATAGTGTTTTATCTATAACCTGATCTACTAGATCTCTACTACTAAAATTATCTTGCACACGTTGTTATTACCAAAGGGCTTAGGTCAAAAAGTATATAATCACTACGTTTTAACGGAAAAAAAGACATCATAAAGCACTCAGTACTAAACAACTGCTTAATTCACATAACGTAAGCGGCGAGGAAAGAACTTTGAGGATGGTACTAAATTCTTTATGAAATGGATATTACAAATCTAAATTAATTCAGATAGAATAGAAGAAGATAGATAGAAATAATTCAAAAAGAGAAAAATTGTCAAAAGGCCTGATAAGGTTTTATACGTAATACGTGAATACGACAGTGAATCCTTAAGGAAAAAAATAAATAATTGCAAAAAAATCTACGTGATAAAATGGGTCTGACATATCGTTTTGCATTACGAACTCAAACCAAATGAAAAATATAAAATTATAATTCATTTGTTAAATATTTATTTTAGCATTTTCATTAAATATTTGCCACTAAACAGCAAATCCGCTGTTTACTGCTGCATACCATCCCGCGGGTGTCGTGAGACGCTACAGAGAGAAATTGAAACTCGGCAGCATCGTTGTTCTGACAACAACTCAAAATAATAAAAATATTGATGTTGCCCACCCATCAGCGAAGTGTGGCAACTGTAGCAAGTATCCTCTGCTATGAAGCAATCTTTGGGACAAACAATTTGGTTCAGTTGTAGAATTTGACAGGCTGTAATGATGATGATGATGGTGATGATCACAAAAAATTATAATATTAATCTCAAAATGGCGACTTCTCTTTATTAAAGAGTTGTTAGTTATTTTTATTCTGCAAAACCTGCATGCTTAGCATATTTATGTGTTACCTACTACAATAGATTTTAGCATAAAATTCCAGATAAGATTAAACTTAATTATATAGAAGCAGAAACGTGTGAAAAAATTATATCGTCACGCCCTCTAAAATTGTGGATTAAAATCCTAACGCTTTTCAATTTACACGCTCTTAGGGTGATTTTGCATTCTTTCAAGATGAAGGTATGTCAAGCGTTATTGAATTATTGGTTGTAAGCAGCCACGTTTTATTTAACGCTTACTCTTAAACATGCTGTTGCAATATTCCCTTAGGGAATTTAAACCTGGCGACAGTGTTTAGAAATACAACAGGAGGTATACAATCGCGCAAACATAAGTGCGGTCTAAATAAAATCTGATGAGGATGAGATACTGATAATAGATATGATATTTCCAAAGAAATCCAGTTTCGTGGTCACTGGGCACGCTTTTAACAGAGTTATCCACAGAGAGAAGGTTGGCATATTCTAGAACGATCTGATTAGTTCAGCCCCAGTCTATCGCCATTGTGAGCACCTTCTTGCTCTCGTGAGTAAAGAGCACATTAATCAGGTCGGCATTATGGAATGTGTGTTAATCACTAGAACCTTGTTCAGTAATTATTTGAAAAAAAAAATCAATGTAAAGCGACATGAATTACTCCTCCTATACCCTATACGGCGGGTGACGCGGTTATTCATAACATCAGTGATATGAGGGTGGCCATGTGTCCAGCAGTGGAATGTAAATAGGCTGAAATTTTATTAAACTTTTATAAAACCTACAGTATAAAGACATAACAAACTATACGTAAGTTTCATATTGATTGTATCGTGTACTTACATAAGTCTTTCGCACTGAATCGGTTAAATAGATATAAAATAGATTGCATATGAAGGCAATGAATTCTTTTGTTTATTACAGAACAAATGGCAAACGAGTCATTCACCTTTCACTGCACTTAGATTAATATGACCATAGTGATATCCTCCTTTTGTTCTGTGAAGGCAGCGGAAAAGAATCTATCGTTCTTTCGTCCCGTGGGTATCGTAACGAGGCGACTATAGAAAAGGTTAGAAGATAGATAGATAGTGGTAATAAAGATGGAAGATGTAGTACAGCGAACAGTGCGAAGTTGAGATACTTATTTTTATTTATTTATTAACGAATGTATTCTCCAATAAAACATACTCTTGCTATTTTTTGCGTGATAGAGCCATGCTGTTGCTATATTAGTAGTATAGTTAGAGCACGAATGGATCGGCTCGACCGAGGAAGGACCACGCTCTCACAGAATATCAACGTAAAATAATAATACGTGTAGGGAACCGGCGCCCCTTTTTCCTGGAAATGAAGCATTCTATTTTAGTCCTCACAGATGACAACGCATCGATTGCATGATTCGCAATCGAGGATAGATGTAGATGAGTTTGCTCCGTTTGCGACCGTGTGCTCGTATGTCACCTATAATGTAATCCTATAAAAATATCCGTTTTATGTCAATAAAAACAAAAATGAGATATAAAAACTAGCGTTATCCTTCAATTATAGATTGCTACAACGTCCATTACCTAAAGCAGAGTAATAGACACTACATTACTCAAACATAAGTTATATAAAACACTGTTTATAGAAAAAAAATATTACTGTTCACCTCTACTGGCGTTGGCAGTCCTTATTTAATTACAACAGTAAAAATTAGGACTGCCGATGGAAGTGAAAACTCAGTGATATATTATTATGCGTATGCGTCACGAGCATGTCGAGGTCATCGGTGACGCGAACCCATAAGATTTCCCCTACCAGAAATTGCTCAACGTGGTTACGAGGGCGGCACTGAAAATTTCGGGAATCAAGGAAGTGACACAACATTACTATTTAAAATGTATTTATTGCTTTTCGAAGTATTCTCCGCGAAATTTGACACATTTTTCCATACGATGGAACCAATCATTGAAGCAACCATTCCATTCGGAAGTTGGGGGTCTCCATAATGGCCGTTTTGTAGGCGTCCACAGCTTCTTCAGGTGATGAAAATCTCTGTCCACGCAATTTATTCTTTATTTTAGAGAAAGTATAGAAATCATTAGGGCTTAGGTTGGGGCTGTACAGCGGATGGTCTAATAACTCCTTTGTTCTGTTTGCGGTGTGAGACCTCGCATTGTCGTGATGGAGGATGATGCGGCGGTTGCAGTTCTCTTTACGGAGTTCAGAAACGACCTGTGGCAAACAAATGCTAGCATACCATTCAGCATTAACCGTTCTTTGTCGCTCAAGAGGAATAGTTGTGACATGGCCGGTTTTGGAGACAAACGTGGCCACTATTTTTTTTTTGCAACACTCCGTGAATGAACAATTTTTTTTGGCTTTAACTCATTTTCGAACACCCTAACTCGTGACTGGCAGCATTTGAGGATCCTGCGTGGAATCTTTCGAAAGTTCTGACGCACCAAATAACGCGAGCCGCTTTTTGCTCTTCACAGAGCGAATGCGGTGTCCATCGGGAAAACAACTTTTTTACACCTGATTGTTGATGCAAGATTATTTGTATTTAACTCATGCCAATATCTATTACCTGAATTTCGCGGTATGTCACATGTCGACCTCAATCAGCTTACGCACAGCATCAACGTTTTCTTGGGTGACTGCAGTTTTTGGACGACCTTAACGGGGATCATCACTGAGCTTGACACGTCCACGTTGAAATTCAGCAAATCAGCGATAAATTGTGGTTTTGGATGGAGTTTCATAACCAAATGCAGAAATCATCCGGTCAACACAGTGTTTTTGTGTTAAACCTTTTCGAAAGTCATAATAAATCATCGCTCTTGAATTTTCTCGAGTCAATTCCATTTTCTCAACGACTAAACAAGTTTGATAAAACCTTGTGACAAGACCGAGAATCTTTTTTTAAATAAATAAATGGTATTCGATTTTTAAAACCAAGGAGTTTTCAATTAAAAAGATTTTAATATGACAGGAACAGTGGAAATATTCCATTCCCGATACTTTTAGTGCATTCAAAAACATAACAAGAATCAATAATTAAAAACAATACATCAACTCTTCAAAAGGAAAGCTTCTGTTACTAAGAACGCCAAGCGTGGGGATTACGGCAAATCCTTTTTTATATTGAGAGAGGAAGAAAAAGACACCCTACTCGCAGATTTCCCATCAACATGACTTACGAAAAATTGGTCATTGTTGTACGTTTGGAAATTATAAGTCCTTTTTAACTACAGTTAAAATAAATAGTTAAAATTACTCCAATCGTTAATTATAACAATCAAATATTTTACGTAATTAATTAATATAAATTCCCAACAAAATTACTGTATACTTTGTGAAAGTTTATCACAATTTTGACTTAATCCTAAAAAAGAAACAACTTGTTGGCAAGTCACTAGAGCGAGAGTGAATTTTCAGAACGCCTTCGGAGTGAAATTTAATTTAATCCCCCCGTGATGCGACATACTTTGGGCTTTTTTCATTGATCCGATGGAATTTCAGCTCAGTGTTACATAAAGGGTCCATAATAGGAAATCGACTTAAGCTTTTAATATTCACGATCTTACATATTATTTAAAATCGTTGATTACTAAAATATAAGTATTAATTATATGTGTACCTTGACGGCTCCCTGGAGCAGTAGCTCAGCAATGAGCTGTGGCACTGAGGGCCGCGGGTTCGAATTCCGTACATGACAAGTTAAGTAAGGTCAATAAATAATTGTTTCGGGTCTGAATGTTTGTCCTTGTGAATAAACTTTCTCCATGATACTGCTAAAAATTCTAGTGTAGAGAATTTTAAATTTTATAATAAAAAAATCCTAATATTATACATGTCAGTAAATGTTCCTAAAATTTGCTCATAATATGCGCGTTGCCTGCTCTTGGTAGTTATTATCTTTTCGTGATCGTGTTGGGCGGACGTGTCAAAATCGAGAGGTTTACTTGTACATATCTAAAACCACCCGCTGTGAATTTACTTACGGTTTAAAGAAAAAACTTTCTTTCAGTTGTTTATTATAGGGGAAAGATTACTTAAAAATAGTGAAATTCTCATTTGAAATGCAAATTTCAGTATTAGGATGAAGCCCATAACCGTGGTCTCCGTTCGGTGGATAATTCTACTCTCCATGTTTCCTTCTGTCACACTTAACTTCCTGTACAAGTCCTTTATTTATCGTACCATAAGATTATAGAGTCAATTAACAAATGACATAAGGAAAATCACGATCAGAACATCGTTCAAACTCGTGCTCTGGAACGACTATCTTACACTCAAGGAGTAGTTTGAGGTTCTCTTACTTCAATACGGCGTGCTATATACTACTACTACTTTCTGATTTTAATGTTCTAATCTTAATTCACGTTTCAATCATATATTTGCTATGTTTAAGTAATAATATATGTGTATAATATATTATGTAGCGTTGTATACTGTGTTCTGTCTTTGTCTTAGTCTGTATCAGAAGCCTTCTTTGTTTTAAATTGGTAGTAGTGGATTGTTAAGTTTAGATTGTTTATCACTTCAATGTTATTAGGAAAATCTAATTGAGGAACGTTCAACATTGCATAGTGTGTCTTATAGAAAAGCTATACAGCCTATGACGTAAAGTGCTATAAATTGTAGTAAAGTAAAAGTAAAATATACTTTATTGTACACCAAGGAACATATTACATTATTTATATATTTAAAGGGACATTGGTACAACAGGCGGCCTTATCGCTAAAACAGCGATCTCTTCCAGGCAACCTTAGGGCAGAGGATACTATTTTAAAAGATAGCGGAAGGGGTGTACAGAATATGATAAAGAAAGATAAATAGAAGAACATAAATGATTAAAAATGAATGACGACAGGTAGTAACTTAAGAGGAAAGGTAATAAAGTTTTAATTTATTTTTAAATATAGGAAGAGATTTAGATTTTTTGATATGTAAGGGGAGAGAATTCCATAGTCGTATAGCGGTAACCGTAAAAGAATTAGAATAGAAGGAAGAGGAATGTCTAGGGGTACTTAGAAGGAGATTATTTTGAGATCGTAAACTACTTAAATATATAAATCGGTCTTTCAAATAAGAAGGAGTGGTCGGATTGAACAGAATGCAGTAAAGAAGATGAAGAATGTGAGTATTCCTGCGAAGACGAATCGGGAGCCACTTGAGCTTATGGCGGAATTCGGATATGTGGTCATACTTTCGTAACCCAAATATAAACCTTATGCAATAATTTTGAAGCCGCTTAAGTTTATTAAGTTGCTCGTATGTTAGGTCAAGATAACAAGTGTCCGCGTAGTCAAGGATCGGTAAAAGAAGAGACTGAGCCAGCGCAACTTTAGTAGGAATGGGGAGAACATTGCGTAATCTTCGAAGTGAACCAACTGCGGCAAACATTTTTTTACTTATTTCAAAAATTGTTTTAATGATAATTCGAAAAAACATAGGCGAGTGGCGTATTGGTGGATTCAACAAACAACTTGAGAGGCCACTCATTACAATAAAAGCGGATGTTTATCAAGCATGGCCCCGCTACGCAACCCGCCAAAAAAGCGGGCCCTTAGGCATCAACATCTATCATACATAGAGTGTGCAAACCTACCTACAAATTAATATTCTCGCTAAAAATCTTCGCCGATTAGTACATTATATACCTTAAGATTAACTTGTCTATTGATTTTCTAATAACTGATGGAAATCACTTTAACAGTGACCCTAAATTAATTTCAACCAGACCCAATCTTTTCATCATTAATTTATTTTAATCCGGTTTTTTTGAATTTTATGAATTTCTCTTTTTGCTAGCAACTAGGGTTTCTATCACCACTTATCAGATGAAATTATAAACACTGGCTTAAAATAATCCGAAAAAAAAAATATTTATGCACTAGCAAATATATAAAAAAAATATTTATTGACTGGCAAGTAGCCTCAGTTGCCAACAAAACAAGAAAGCATATTAAATGTGTTTCCTCTGTAACGAACATGAGTGTTTAAAATTTCACACAGGAAATACTCTCAAACAATATTTTCATACTTGGCGTTAACATTTGAAGGGCAAAGGAGTCGTTTCATAATTCAAATCAACTACTTACATCGAGACTGTACTCCCATATAGGAGAGGGAATTTGTGTGGTAATATTCTTCAGCGCGCCTTGTTGTGGAGGTGGCACGTTCCAGCCTGCAGATATTAAAATTTCAAAATAAAAAAATCTCATTTTATAGATCTCAATTAGCCCTTTCGATGTACCTTTCCTAGACCTAGCTTTGAAAAATATAGCATAGTTCACACCGGGAATTTTAATTTTACGGTCTTACCCCATCACCGATCTTACCCCAATGCATTATATATTTTTTTAACAAATGCATATTGTTGGGCATTCCATGGCCGAAAA
>CAJQZP010000250.1:0-17309 GCA_907164705.1 Parnassius apollo | reverse complement strand
CCTGATGGTAAGTGGTTGCTGCGGCCCATAGACATCTGCATCTATCCTCGATTACGAATCAAAATGCAGATGCATTGTCACCCGTGAGGACTAAGATGGAATGCCTCGTTTCCAGTAAAAAGGGTCTTCGGTTCTCTACACTCACCATACGAAATACAGCAGCATTAAGCTGCCATTTCACGCTGGTATTCTGTGAGAGCGTGGTCCTTCCCCGGTCGATCCGACCCATTCGTGCTACAACTATACTACCAATATAAAATATATATTACATGTGGTAGAGCCGCGCTGCTGCTATATTATATTCGCAGCAAAAATGATTCAGCATGACAGGAAACACACTGTCACAGATTATCAGCTTTAAGCAGTAGCATGATTGGTTACTGCAGCCTATATCTGTGCGGTTATCTGCAACCAACTTCAAGCAAAGAGGGCTAAAGATGCGTTATCACCTCTTAGGAAAAGTAAGATAAAATGCCTCACAGTCTCTAATTATACTGACACAATAGTGCAAGCACTGCTACTTGATGGCGAAATAGGTAAGAAGATGGCTGAAGAGGGGCCAGAGGTAGCGATAATGTAACTACATTATAGTTGTGGCACGAATTGATGGAAAGAACTAACCTCCCACAGAATACCAGCTGAATGCTTGTGCGATTCGTGTAGTACGTATACAAAACCGGAAAATATTTTTAGTGGAAACGAGACATTCCAAGGCAGACTTTATCTATGACAATATCATGGATCATATTATAACCTGACGTTAAGTAATACTAGGGGCTATAGCATCTATTTAATATCAGATGGATTATGTGCATGTTTATTATTTAAATTATAAACAAATATTAACTATCTGTTATGCTAAATCCTTTTTTGACTATTCCATTTGCAAAGTAAATGTTGAAATTGCTTTAACTGCTGCAGTTCGATGCAACCAACATAGCTTAACGGATCATTTAGTTGAAGTGCTAACAGTACCGGTCCGATAGTTTGGAGAACCAAAATGTTGATAGTTTTTATAATTTTGAGATGTTATCTAACAGAGAAATGCTACTACCATCTCCTATTTCATTTCACTTTGTTGCCCTTTACGAGACGTTTAGGATGATAACATGTAGTAAATATTCTTACAATGCCTCTCAACTGTTATATCCACTATATTAACTGTTTAATTGTTATTGTAATAGTGAACAAAGCATTGCTGTTACTTAACCAAAGTCGTCAAAAAATTGCCGTATTTGCTAACTTTTGCATGGGAATCGCAATTAAAATTTGGTAAATTTTATTAGTTTCTTGTTCAGAAATCCATTAATCATCGTCCGTCATCAATGTTTTAAATTATTGCTAGAATATAATAGAATTTATTTTATTAATATAGATTATTGAGTAATACCGTAGCGACCGCCTCATTACCAGTAGTTATTTTTATAAGGGTGGGGAAAAACTAGCATGCGGCTCACCTGAAGGTGACTACCACCGTTCATGAACAACTGCAACATCATTAAAGCAAACAGGCCCGCTACACGGACAGCGTTGTTTTCTTTTTACAACTCGATATTTTTGGATATAACGTTTAATCTTTTGTTTTTATAAATTGAATCCATTGAAATTAAAGGATTTTGTTTATAGCTTTTTGTAGTAGATTGAACAATGCCTAAAAGTAATATGTAGAAGCTTGTACACATATACTTAAAATCGATCTTATAAACTTAATTTTAAAAATGTGCATATAAAGAAGTCTTTTATTTACTTCATATGGTTCATGTGGTGGCATCATGGTATTACAATACAGAGATTTTATTGCGTTTAGTC
The DNA here is from genome assembly GCA_907164705.1 of Parnassius apollo. Taxonomy (NCBI): domain Eukaryota; kingdom Metazoa; phylum Arthropoda; class Insecta; order Lepidoptera; family Papilionidae; genus Parnassius; species Parnassius apollo. The sequence continues at coordinate 15,500 of CAJQZP010000250.1, read as the reverse complement.
AACGTACGGCACTCTAAGTAAATAAACATCAATTAAGATGATTAAGATAATAATCAGTCAACAATAAACTTCCACATTCTCATAACCAATCAACTGCTACTTAAACTTAAATACGGATAGTATTACACTTGTACTCTTGCTCCAATCCGAGCAAAGACATTTTAATCATTCAATATTATTTCTTATTAAGGGCGGTCAGTAATTTACTATGTATTTATAGATTATGTTTTTTATTGCAGTGGCTAGCATCTACATGTTTCTTGGAGTAAAATACATTTGACACTTTTTTTAGTAAAAGCTGGGGTAATAAACGAATACGTAATCCACTTTATAAATAATGGATGGCGTGACCCATAGATATTTACCTATCCACAATTTAAATCAAAATGTATATGCATTGTCAGAATTTAGGATTAAGATAGAATTCCTCATTACTATTAAAAGAGGTTCTCTATCTCTATATGAAATACAACAGCATTATGCTGCGGTTATTCGTGCTGCAGCGTAGCTTTTTTACGTATAAATCAATTGTTTAAGTAATACTAAAGATATGGGTAAAGTTATTTACTTATAACTTCATTATTACTTATTTCCTTAGGACAGCTCTGTGGCGCAATAGCTAAGCAGTGAGTTACGGCGCTGAGAGCCGCGGGTTCGAATTCCGCACGAAAGTATTTGTATAGACTATAAGAAATGGTTCCGCATCTGGATGTTAGTCTTTGTGCGATTTACGTACGTGAACTACCTCCACGATACAGGAGAAAATTCTAGTGTGTGAGTAACATTAAAAAAAACAATAAATAGATAAATAATTACTTTTTATTGAAATAATTCACCTTGGGTGTAGAATTGATAGAATTGCTCGAGGAAGATATGTGACTCTCTTATCTGGAAGGATTTTATGCGCAGATTGATCCGCTAGCTAGCTGGTCTCTGTTAGAGCTGATTTTTCACTTCTCAGGTGAAATTTATTCCTAGGATAAAAACAACTTATCGTATCAACTTATGTATAGTGTTGATATAATTAAATTAAATTAAGAAGTGAAATATATGAACTATTTTATATTATAACAATTAAATAAAATAATAATAATAATAATAAAAGGGAAAGGCATGTACTCAATTGCAGTCTGAACAACTATACTCTGTAACAATAACAAGGCAGAATAATCTCTATGCCTATTAATATTTAATGACCCTTTCCCAACTAACGATCCCAAACCAGGTTTAAAAAAATGAGTGCACGGCGTAAACTACGGCCCCCAGTGCCCGGCAGATTCAGTAACCATGTCGACTCTGGCGGAAGCCGAGATGGTACTGTATCTTGGGGCGCATACAATCTCCGGGCGAGGAAGATTTCCCGTCAAACGACTCAAGCGAGATCCACGGACACTTATGATACCCTTAGTGATAGTGATGGTTTATATACCCGCGGAAACGATAGACAAAAATCAATACCAAACATTTCACACCAGTCTTTATCTTCTTCATTATCATCAAGTAGCCAATTGCTGAAGGATGATGCACAGAAAATAACTCCTGTTATAGAAACTGTGCCCACCATCAGTAACCGTAACACGCGTAAAAAATGGACTTCTGAAATGAATGAATTTATATTGCGTACTTAACTCTATTTAAAAATGATGGATACTGACACTAAAGATTATTTACAACCATTACACATGAAATTTATAGAACGATTCCCAGATATGCAAGTTACTCGTCAAAGAATAGGAGATCAGCGCAGAGCAATAATGAATAACAAACTTTTGCCCCAAGAAATAGTAAATCAAATTTATAATGAAGTGCAATCAAATTTACAGACTACATTTTCCCAATCAATCTCTGTTACACAAAATAATCAACACACTAATACCCACCCTTTACAAACACAACAACGCATGAAATGGACAGACGAATATAATGAAGCTATAATAAGAATTTACTACAAAATAACTCAATGTGAGAAAAATAAAATAGCATATAGGAAACTCTTACACCAAGAGTTTATAAACTAATTCCCCCAATTAAGTCATTTAACAGAGCAACGCATTGCTGACCAAAGAAGATTAATTCTACATAAGAAATATTTAAGTGTTGACCGCTTAGAATCAATTAAAAATGACTTGCAAGAACAGCATAACGATATACAAGCCAATGACAACTCAATACTTCAGATAGGTATCACAGACAACGAAGAACCAGATACAGAAAATTTAGATTTAAATGCTGAAAACCACACAACAAATGAAAATGAAAATTTACATAGGGAAAAGATAATTGCCATAGATGAAATGTTTGCTAAAGCTTTAGAATATTATGCTAATACAAACCCAACAGAAAGACAGTTTATACCAAAGCAGAGGTCATCAAAGAAATTGAGTAAAATAGTTGACTATGTAAACAATATTTTATTGCCACAATATATCACCAGCGAAATTGAATTTAAAACATTTCAGAATTTAGTGTACTGTGCAGCATGGACTTCAGCTAAGCTCAACGGAGCTAAAATTGAAATAGCTATACAAGTTGATAATCCGTTAGGACCTGAGAAACAAAAGAAATATAATAAGCCAAAGTGGGAACAAAGATTAGAAAACAAATTAAGTGAATTAAGAGCAAAAATTGCAAGGCTAACACAATATATTAATGGAAACCGAGGTCAAAAATTAATCAAACACGTAAATTCTATACTTGAACAACATAAAATTCATTCTGTCCACGAAGAACATAACACCAAACACGAACATTTTTTAGACACACTTAAACAAAAACTAAAACTTACTAGTAGTCGGTTAAAAAGATATAGAGCATGCTCTCTACGAAAAACTCAAAACATTCTATTTTGCTCAAATGAAAAACTTTTCTATCGTAATATAAAAAATCCTTTTAAAAATAAAATCAGCAGTTTGAAAAGCTCCGAAAATAATATCTTACCATCACCGAGAGAATTACAAAGTTACTGGTCTACAATATGGGAGGAAACTAAACATTATAATACAGAAGCGGATTGGATCAAAAATCAAATAGACACATCACAGATTAAAGCCATGCAATTCCAACACATCAAGATAGACACTTTTCATAAAGTAATTAAAAAACTGCATAATTGGAAAACACCTGGATCAGATAATATACATAACTATTGGTATAAAAAAGTTTACAACTATCCACCCGATTCTGTTTAATTTTGTTAATAAATTCATACAAAGCCCGGATACTTTGCCGCAATACATTAGTTCAGGAATAACGTATATGATACCAAAAGAGCCTAGTAATCTTGACAATCCTGCAAAATATAGACCTATCACATGTTTACAAACATTGTACAAAATAATTACATCTTGCTTAACTGAAACCATTTATGAACACATAGAAGCTAATAACATATTTTCAGAAGAACAAAAAGGTTGTAGGAAATTTAGTCAGGGTTGCAAAGAACAGCTCACAATAGATGCAGTAGTATTAAAGCAGGTACAATCAAAAAAGAAAAGATTTATTTAGCATGTACATTGATTATAAGAAAGCTTACGACTCAATCCCGCACACTTGGTTATTAAAAATTTTAGAAATATACAAAATACACACAAACATAATACAATTTTTACAGGCTGCGATGACGAATTGGACAACGAAACTTAAAATTAACTCACTAGATGGAATGATAGAAACAGATATTATTGCAATAAGGAGAGGTATTTTTCAAGGGGATGCACTTAGTCCTCTCTGGTTCTGCCTTGCAATAAATCCCTTATCACAAATGTTAAACTCAAAAAACATAGGGTACTCTTTACAATACCATAGAACAGAAGATCATCTACATACTAACAAGGAAGAAAAAAAATTAGTCATCTTTTGTATATGGACGATCTAAAACTATATGCTACTACTCAAGATGAATTGGATCAATTCATCTAAGAAGGAAAGAGGAAGAAAAATTTTCACGAGATATAGGAATGGAATTTGGTATTGATTAGTGCAACATTAATTCAGTAAGAGCTGGACAGTATTATGAACATAACTATCAGTTGAAAACAGGACAGCAAATCAAATCTTTAGAGGAAAATGGAGTGTATAACTATTTAGGATATAATCAGTCTAAACAAATACATCATAAAGAAATTAAAAATACATTAACAGATCAGTTTCGATATAGACTTCGTTTAGTATTAACATCTCAATTAAATTCTAAGAATATATTTAAAGCTATTAACACATTTGCAATTCCCATACTAACTTATTCCTTTGGCATAATACACTGGTCCAAAACTGAACTAAAAAAGCTACAACGCGAAATAAATACATCTCTTACGAGGCACCGTAAACACCATCCAAGATCATGCATACAAAGACTAACATTGCCACGAAATGAAGGAGGAAGAGGGTAACAGACATAGTTAACTTACATAACAGACAAATAACTACACTCAGAAATTACTTTTATGATAAAACAGCAATATCATCACTACACAATGCCATAGTACAGAATGATCATAAATTGACACCGCTTAATATGCATGATAAAACATTGCAAAAAAATGAGTTACTTACAGATAACAACACAAAAATTGACATATGGACCCAAAAGGTTCTACATGGAAGACATCGCCATGATTTGAACCAACCTACCGTAGACAAATTAGCGTCGAACGCATGGCTTCAACGTGGTGAGCTTTTCCCTGAGACTGAGGGTTTTATGTGCGCAATTCAGGACCAAATCATAGAGACACGCAATTATCAAAAGCATATTATTAAAATAAAAAATTTAAATACCGACACATGTAGACGCTGTTGTAATGCTTCAGAAACAATTCAACACATCACTGGTGCCTGTAAAGCGATTGTTCAGACGGACTATAAGTATCGGCACGATCAAGTAGCCAATATCATTCACCAAAAACTTGCCTTTAAGTATAAATTAACTAACCAGCCAACTCAAGTATACTATAAATATAAACCGGAAATAGTCCTTGAAAATACCACTCACAAAATGTATTTTGACAGAGCTATACTTACTGACAAAACAATACACTTTAATAGACCGGATATAACATTAATAGATAAAGCGAATAAATGTGCTCTTATTATTGACATTGCTATACCTAATTCACATAACTTACAGACAACAATTAATGAAAAAATTTCCAAGTACACTGAATTAAAACATGAAATTATTAGAATGTGGAATTTGCATAACGCCATTATAGTCCCTATAGTCCTCTCTACAACTGGTGTAATACCAAAAGCGCTTCATCAATCATTAAAAACTTTAGATTTACCAAAACTAACATATATTCAATTACAAAAAGCAGTTTTACTTAATACCTGTAGAATAGTTAGAAAATTTATCTCTACAGAAAACTACCCATAACCAAACAAGTTCATGGTATCCACTTGGCTTTGTCCCGTGGTAATAACCATTAATCCAGTTTTGTTAAAAACAAACTGAGAAAACGTAGAAAATATAAATAACAATAATAATAATAATAATATAATTTATTTAGTTCCAAACATATACACAAATTAACATAACATAATTATTTAATGGAATGAACTAAAAAGGCGTCTACTCAGTAGAAATGTTATAGAAACCACATAGTGGTAACTACAACTACTGATTTTCAGTAAACGCCAAAGACATAGGTGGAATAGAATAAACTTAACTTATTATACTAATTCCAACACTTATGAAAATACATACTTTACTTATATAAAAAACAAACTTATAACAATTTAAAAATAAAAATAAAACTGTTAGCATTTAGAAAAACAACAAAAAGCCAACACAACAAAAAGCGCAACAAAAGGCATGTGCAAGGCACAAGACACACAATTAAATTATTTGACAAGATACAAAAGCAAAATAAATAAATTTACAATTAAGCAAGTATTCCTTAGTTTTGTAATATATAGACACAGTATACTTTATAAGAAAAATGTGATACATCGACACAGAATTCTACTTACTTTGCAAATTTAAAAGGTATTCTTTTAGTTTTATTTTAAAAGTGCCAACTGTTTTGCTGCCCTTGATCGGAGGTGGTATATTATTCCAACACTTTGTGGCAGCATACCGAAAGCTACCACGAAACGCGGCCGTTCTGTGTCTTGGGTACAATAATCGAACAGTTTCCCGCGAGAGACGTTTCGAGAAACTGAGCCTTTCATATAAGTATTTCGGTTGTTGATTTTGTAATAATTTATAAAGTAAACAACTGTAATGAACCGATCTACGAGATTTCATATTAATAAGTTTGCCCTGATTTAAAAACGGTGTCACATGGCCTCTACGAGGAATTCAATAGCAGAACCTAGCGCATGCATTTTGTACTCGTTGTATAACAAGTTTTGTTCGCGCAAGCAAACACTCTCCCATGACAATGTCAGCATAATTTAGCTTAGAGAGTATTAATGACTCGCAAAGTTGAATCCTTAATTCTTCACTTAAGTATTGCCGGATATTATATAATACTTTTAATCTATAAAAACAAATAGATCAATTATTATTATATAATACTTTTAATATAAAAAAACAAATAGATCAATTATTTCACATTTTTCATTCAGGTTATATTTAACCTTTTGTGTTCTTGTTATGTTTTTCAGTTTTTAACACTAACAGTGTGAATTATAATGTCGAAATTAATAATATCTAAAAATAAACAAATTTAATTTTATTTATTTCTATCATCTAAACTAGTAGTAGTAGTAGTTAGTGACAACGCGTCTGCATTTTTATTAGCAATCCAGGATAGATGTAGATGTTTGTGGGCCACAGCAACAACTTACCATCAGGTGGACTGTGTCGCAAAAGTCTAATGTACTCTTGCCTTGAAGAAACTCAGATTTTAACTGAGGATTGAGGGACAGAAAGACAGACACTCGGCAGATTATTCCATTCTTCGCTGTACGCTTTACGAAAGACGAAGCAAACCGTTTAGTTCGAAGGTTGTCTGCGTGGTAGGTTTTGGTTATTGTCTGTCTAACCAAAACCGTAGTAAAAGTAACATTACTCGAAATAGCTATAGTACTGTAAATATTTTATTATAATGTGTAATCATGTGTAACCGGTTTTATGTTTTTTTTTAGTAATTTGTAGGATGTGTAACAACATCCTTTACCGTATATCGTCCCGTGCGTAAGAGTCTACAGAGGGAAACTGTATGACATGGAATCTTTCTAATAACAAATCAAAATAATAAAAAATTGCGGTTGCCAAAGGTGATAACTGTGGTAAAATCACCTCATAATGCAATCTGTGAGGAAAACCTACTCGTTGAACGGTGGTCTTTTTAGGCTGTAATGGATGATTTTAGAAATATTATGTGAAAATAAATGTTATGTGTTATCGATGAGTATTCATGCATATTACTACGAAGAACGCTAGCAATGATAAGACGGTTCTTCTCGCGTTTAACGACCACAATGAATTGTTATAACTACTCGTGATCAAGTTTTATTAACACGTGTTCGCGATCGAGCGAGTGGTATCTTATCTCATTCAAACGCAATTGGTTGTGGTACAAAAATCGTTAGAAATATAATATAATATGTATTAGGTAACGTCTATGTTATGATGATTATGAAAATTTGGATGTTATTTTTGGTAGCGGATATGCTTACAACGCCATTATTCGGTCTACGACCATTAATTACATTCTGTGGGTGTCGTAAGAGGCGATAGAAGAAAATATACTAGGAGATCAGAACAGCGTCCTCCCGGTAACAATAAGAACATATTAATAAATAGCTGCGGTTACTAACCTACCGGCCGAGCGTGGCTACTATGACAAACTTGATGGGGGGGTTGGGGGGGTGCATGAGTAATGCATTCAGCGAGCAGTGGGTTGTGCTGGATTTCTTTATAGACTTCGTGATAAGGATATCTGCACTAGAATCGGAGTTGGGGAAGAAAAGTTTTCGAGTGCGCCTCAAACCGGTAAGCGAAGTGAAGGGCGGCCCTCCACTGTATGGAATGACGACTTGGTAAAACATGTAAAAGATCAATGAATGCAAGTATTTCGTGTTTCAGGTGTGCTCATTTGGAAATCTTATATTCCGTTATGTACTAGTCATCATCACTCAGGGACTGTATGTCGTTTGTCACCCCTACGTGACATTTTTGCTGTCGCACGGATGGGCCGGCTCAAACCGGGGTGGTATCACGACCTCACAAAATACAAGCGTAAAACAGAGAGTTACCTTTGCGTTTCGCTTGGTGATTGCAAGTGGCCGAAGGCCCAATCCCCCATACCAAACATGGTCGCAGAATTAAGAGAACATCTACCCCAGGAGGGTACCAGCACCCTTGGTGACGGAGAATTCCTCGCTGAGCATCCACGACCAAGTTATCCTACTCTTCCTAAGCGTGGGTACTCAGGCTGCCCGCGTATTCTGGGGGGGGGGAGGGCAATTCCGCTCGCGACAAAAACTGCTTGGGGCAAGCGGAGCAATAACACCAAGGCAAATCCTGCCACGGTATCCGTGAATTTTTGCAACGTCAGGGGACTTCAATCCAATCTTAGCGCTGTCCACTACCACCTGGAGACGGCGAATCCGGCCTAGCTCTTTTAAATTGAGAATCGGGTGTCCTCTCCGGCTGATTCTTCATATCTCTTCCTACCCGGGGTACAAATTAGAACATTCCTTTTTGCCATAGGCAAGAATTTGCGTACACGTCTGAGAGGACTTCTGTTTTCGACGCCTCGGCAGTCTTGAAGGTATGGACCTGTCCATTTTATAGCTGCGCGTAGAAAGCGAAAACTATCCGCACGTCTACGAGTGCCTTTATAGGTCCCATAGCAGTAATACTGAAACAGACCGACTCTTTGACCATGTGCAAATGGCTACAGATTCCGTGCTACAGCAGATCCTATCCGATTCTACGTTTACATTTATAAACCACATAAACCACCAGTACGATTGAGCCCGTAAACTAATGTTTCTTTTTAAAAAGATTCGTTGTTTTGCGGATATTACGGTAGTAAAGCAAATATATTTCGCATTCTGTCAATCAATTCTCACCTACTGTACAACCTCATAGGGAGGATCAGATAAAAATACACTGCAACCACTGGAACGCGTTCAAAGAGCTGTATTAAACGTCGAACTATTCCGCCCTATCTTATTGCGCTCCATTCTTTTATATATATAGAAACAGAATGTCTTGACAGAAAAATCCTAAAACTGAATTGGCCCAACCCAGGCGTTTACGGCCATTAAAACAATGAGAAAGTCACTCTGTAGAACATGTAACATCGCTTATAGATGTCTCTTGCAAGAGGATTACTTTATTTTTTAACTTAATGACAAGCGGGTCGGGTCGACCAAGGAAAGTTATTTTTTAATTTTTATTTTCGTTCGACTTTTTGTTTGAATCTTTTATCTTTCGTGTCTGAATTAGCTGGCTGGCTTAAGACTAAAACTTATAACGACATTGAGACTATGGTATCATCATTACCATAGTCTATCTAGTAACCAATAGAACAGCTGTGCCTGGCTTCTTCCGATCCCAAGACATTGTCGCAGGTCTAACCTAAGCTGAAATCTAAAACGTATGTCTACACGCAGGTAAGCGAATTTCACTCACATACACAAATACACAATGCACACACACACACACAAATAAACGCGCGCGCGTACACGCTCACACGCATCCACGCACGCACGCACGCTCACAAACCCACTCACATACATCATTCCTGCGCTCTTAATTGTATTTTTCTTTTTGTATTTCGCACTTTCTTTTCTTTTCTTTTATGTTAAAGTCTTATGTAATGGAAATAAACATTTTTATTTACTTTCATTTATTTGTTTAGACTCTTTTAAGTTATAACCTCCTCTTATTATTTTTTTGATATTGGTTGTGGAGAAATTAGTCCGCCACGTTGCTACAGGTGTCTATATGTTTACGCCTGTAACTTTTTTCTCATGTGTGTTTTTTTGTACCGGTGGGAATTTTACAATGATGTAAGATCCGTTCCGTTACATCCGATTAAAGCTAACTAACATAGGCCTTCTCAAAAGGCCGCCTCATACGTGGGACATTTGCCACAGTTGCCACGTTTGGCAAGCGGGTTGGCAACCGCAGTTATTTATTTTTAGTTTGCCTTTTTTGGCCCATTACGACATCCATGGGATGATATAGAGTATGATTTAAAATATCTATTAGTCTATATTAAGTGTAAGTATTATAGAAACAATTTTACTTAATAACTATGTTAGTAATGTTAATATTTATGCCTACATTATAATAATATATAAATAAAAAATTCATTGTCATTTTGGTCAGTCCTATTGCCAGCTCTACCCAGTGTCGCTGAAAGTGGCAATATATATTATATATAAAACAAAATAATTAAGGTAGACTTTATAGTTCACACGCATTTCAGGAAAACTGATTATTGAATCCTTCCAAAAACCATTTACCACTACAGCTTTCTAATCCGTAATGTTTTCAAAGAATTAAATTGTTAAAAGATTATAAAAAGTAAAAAATTAATTACATCTTTAATTAAAAGTTAAACGCAATTCATTATAACTTTCAACATTTTCTGACTGAAGTTTCTAAAACAAAGTTTGTTCGCATCGTTTATTCTCACCGTTCATTCTCGTCTTTCGAGATCATTTTAAACAATAAGGTATCCTAATTTAAAACTGTTTCACCACGAAATATAATCGTTAGTATAAGGAAAATTTAGAAAGTATTTTGTATAACTGTGCAAAGGTATCAGATTAAAACTTCAATCCCATATTACTTTTCTGCCATTAAAGATGTTTGATATTAATTACTTGAGTTTCGCGTAGTAAAATAAAATCTTGTGTCTTAACTAGTTTTGAGAGCACTTCTCAGCATCCATCCCAATTGCGTGCACTATCCCCATCGCCGCTAATCCCAGCACCACTACTTCAACACTGTCACTACAGGAAATATACACAATACCGTCGATGATACACCACCTATTGTCAACTCGCCTCTAAACCAGGCGTCCCGAGGTGAAGTGGACATCATTTTATTTTCTTACGTGGATCTTAGCCAATTATTTTTTTTTATATTATTAACGTAATAAATACAGTTCCGCAAAGTAACGCCTGACTCTATTAACAATCTTCTATCATTGCTGGCTTTACTAAGGTGTTCCTCATTAAGAGCGCTTGAACTTTGAAATGAAATAAAACCACCTGTGCAAGTGATATTGCCACAATTTTTATTTTATTTTAAAGGACATTCGATGAATTATGTATGGAATATAATTTCATCCAAATGGCTAACGCAACTTCGCTGTAAGTGGTGTATCCTTGAGTACCAATTTTGAACGACATCTTCGCATAAATAGAAAATAGAGTTCAACTTCATGAAGAACGCGAGTGTTATCCTGGCCTTCAGTGCGGCAATTGTCTGTGGTTTGTCTGCATAGACCAAAGATTTCACGTAGCCTCACAGATAGTAGTCGAGTGGTGTTAAGTCACAGGATCTCGGTGGCCAGTTGACGTCGCCACCATGCGAGATGATGAATCCCTCGAACTTATCATCCCATAAATTCAATGTTTCCCGTGCAGTATGGCAAGTGGTGCCGTCCTGTTGGAACCACATCTTTGTGCGGTCTATACCATCGCGACTCCATTCTCATTTTTAAAGAAATAAGGGCCTATGATTCTACCGAAATAAAATCCACACCAAACAGTGACTTTTTTCGGAGTGTGTCTCTCCATTGCTGCTACACTTGATGAATCTCCCGTGAATTTTCGTGGCTCCAAATCTTTCAATTTTGTTTGTTAAGTTAATGCTCACTTTTTTTACAATTTTAACAATTCAACACGTTGTTTAAGCGTTTACCATTCTCAGAATATACGTTTTATAACGCATTTCCCTCTTTTATTTCTAACTACTTCTTTATATTATATATTTTGTATAAAGTGGCCATCTATAAAATATTAAATTAACGTGACTAGAATAAATAAATATATTTTGATCTTTCCCAATAATCTTTCTAAAGGTTTAGTAATTGGCTGTTCGTAATATTTATGGGATAGGCGTCTTAGTTAGAACCCTTATTTACGTTGTATTGGTAACTTAGTTCTTTTTGGTGTCTTTTGGAAGAATGAATATTTACTAGAGCAATCGAAAGCGTTGGTAATTCATTATACTATTTTAACTGAGAAACTCCGTTCCCGAAGACAGGTTCCGAAAAAGGTTAAGAACATTATTCCATTTTTATTCCACACATGTGGGAGGCACACGGCTCCACATACGCCGTGTGTGGTGATTGCTAACCAACTAACGCGCTCTTCCCAAAGGAGACGTTAAGTTGGGTACTGGAACGTAGTACACATCAAAATAACTGGCGAACCAGTAAAAGAGGGCCCCTTGATAGTGCGTAAGCAAAAACATCGACCGAAGTCGCGTATCGTGTCAATGAGTGTAAACGCCATACATAATACGATAAAATCGAGCCACAGAGAATGTACGTCACATGGTAATTTTCTATTGCATACATGGTTGCTTCAGGGAATTGAATTGCACTAGATTTAGTCACCCCCAGTCCGAGACTTTGTTCAATAATGTCTCAACTTCAGACACAAGTTTGTTCCTTCTTACTCGGCGTCGTTTTCCCGAGAAATATTAGCACGGCCGGTGTATAAAGCATCACAAGTGCTGTCGTCTGCATAGCAATGAATGTTCCCTGTTTGCAATATATCATTGATATGCCAAAGAAACAGCGGTGGTGATAGCACGCAATGTTGTGTAAAAACAGTATTAATGGGCTTAATAGGAGCGTAATCGGAGCATGCACTGTCTACTACGATCTTGATGCACCGATCTGCAAAAAAACTGGTGATGCGATTGCACAATTTCTCGGAAAATCCATAGTAAGGAAATTTCGAAACAAGCGCTTCGTGCCAAACCCGATCGAAGGCCTTCGCTATGTCAAAGCTAACGGCCAACGCCTCCCACTTGGATTCTACTGCCACCGCCCGTCTATGACTTAGGTGACCCAGAAAATCACCATCTGAGCGACCCCGACGAAATCCGTACTGACGACGGTCATTAATCTTCTGGTGATCCTCATGAGCTGGCGGTTATTAATTGTTTCCATTATATTGGACAACAAGAAGGTCTGGATGGATTTGATCGGGTACAGCAAAGCTATCTTCCATAAGTTCGAGACTACCCCTAGGGAGTAGTAGTATCAGAAAAGACGCTTTAAAACTGGTGCCAACCCCGGAGCATACGTCTTCAGCACAATAGGTTGGACTCCATCATGCTCACTCGATTACTTGACGTCCAGGGAGAAGAGTGCTTTGTACACCAAGTGCTGTGTAAACAGCACATTTTGCATGGAGCATTCATACCTCGAGATGGCCCGGCAGATCGGATTTGTCCTTTGCGACATGAGCCAGTGAGCCGTCCGCCCTGTGCAGAGATGAAAAAGATCGTTGAAAAAAATTCCCTTGGAGAGCCTTGGCCAGAGACCAGAGTGCACATGTTCCCGAAGAAAGTTAAATTAGTATTTCGCCAATTCTGCCGGTATGATCTGACTTTGCCTTGGTAATGACACTTTAAAGGACCTAGAGGCAGAATTATACTTCGTTTTAAGAGCGCTGGTGTTTACATTCCGAGACGTGGATGCGTGAGCCCTGACCCGGTAACACTCCTGCTTACAGCATGATGCAATTTTACAGGAGTGACCAAACCATGACATGCCTTTGATAGGCATCACAGTTGATGGAATAAATACTTCAATTCCCTGAAGTGCCACAGCAGCGACAAAATCAGCAACAACGTTGGGATAATCCGGCGTAAAGCAAACACACCCCAAGGATAGGATGCAAAAAATACCACATCCAGTCTCAATTGCAGATTACCGCCATCTTTGGCATTGTAGGTCGGCTTCAATGCCAAAAACGGCGGTAATCTGCAGGACGCAACTGCTATGAGAGCGTGAGTGGCACCGTACTCTGCATCAGATAATGGTCCGAGGATCCAAGAGGGGTATTAACGGATACCTGATATCCATCCAGATGAGAGGTCATCAGATGGTTCAACAGGGAAAGCATACGATCCTCCACATCTGAGAGCCCCATAGGTGAATTAACCAGTTGTGACAGACCATATGCCAAGGCAAAGTCATATACAGATCTACCCACATGATCGGTTAAACGGGAACCAAGCCATTTAGCATGGTGGGCATTAAAAAACCGAGCATCACGACCTCTGCGAATGGGGCCTGTTGTTACCTGTAGTCTGCAGCCATTTTGACGTAGTCGAAGAGTCTATCCGTGTTGGCATTAACGCTATAGGACCTATAGCCCCTGCAATATCGCGGCCATTTTGGCCAATATGGCGCATCTGTCAAGCGCCTCCTGCAGTACTTCCAGACTACTTCCTGTTGTTCATTAAAATGACTATTTCCAAGATATTTCGTATGAAAGGTATATTAAAATCATATATCAATGGATTTTTTTTAAATAAGCTTTCAGATTACTTATAATTTGAATACAGGTTTACTTCGAAAGCGATACCGATTTGAAAGTGAAAATAAGAAAAGTGTTTTTCGCCAATATTTTGCAAAGGTGTAATAATAATAAATTAAAGCCTTTATTCCAAGTACTATTTGTTTTACTTGTACGTCAAAACGAACGTTACTTGTACGACAAGGTCGATAATGGCCTCACTTAGCTCTACTCGACATCGGGACAAAAATAGGGAGGTTTACAAAAAAAAACACATTATTAAATCAAATTTAGACAAAATCAATCATGCAGATATATGTATAATATAAATATATATATGGGATATGAAGCGCTCTGTTCTGTGTCCATAACTGTGTCTCCTGACAAATACTCTGTTATTTCTCCTGTTGCTACTTCGCTTAATATACCTGAATTTATTTTGTTAACGCTCTCATTTTTTGGTGCAAGAATCGCCCTTTCACATAACCATTTGTCTTCGTGCATGTTGTTCGTTAAAACCAAATAAACGCTCGCAATTAATTCGAAATGACTCTGTACCAAATTACAAAAATCTCTCGTCAATTTAAAGCAGCCCTCAGCATCCGTTTTCAACCGCCCATCGCCAATTTTATTATTTAATAGTGTGTCAGCATAGTTTCCAGCATTGATATCATTATACAAATGCATTCTCATATTCGTAGTAGAACTGAATTTTGTCACCTTGTTCCATAAAATAGACGACTTGAGGTATGCTTTAATTTCATCTGCAGGTGTGCCCTTTTGAATGACAGGTAAGGTTTGGCGAAAGTCACCAGCCAGTAAAATCACCATTCCACCCATTTCATCGGTATTGTTACGCAAATCCTGGACCGTTCGAATTAGTGCTTCTACAGCTTTTTTTATGCGAAATTGTACTTTTTGTCCCATACTAAAAGTTTGCATTATCGTAGCGTTATACCTCGTGCATTATTTTTTGCTAAATTTGCAGATCGGCAATTCTTCCTTGGCTAGATTTAGAGGGAGTTTTAAAACAGAATGTGGAATGC
>CAJQZP010000249.1:0-67183 GCA_907164705.1 Parnassius apollo | reverse complement strand
TTTAATTATTAGTGTTTTAAGTTTTAATTTGTGTAAAGTAAATTAAAGTGTTAATTTAGGTAAATTTTATCGGATATTTTTATTGTCACGAACCTCAAGCTCGTTACAGTATCTATTGTGATTAGACCGTGAATAAATGTTTTTTCTTTCTTTCTTTCAAATCGATATCCGACACGGTTCGAGAGAGCTTAGGCGCAGAACCAATAATTTACACATAATTTAATAGCTTCTAATGTCAAAGCCTTCTTCAACATTATTTGCCTTTGCAAGCGAGAAAACAGAAGCCAAAATTCGTCGAAGGTCAAGTTGACGGGAACTTACAACACACAGTTCATCATCATCATCATTACAGCCCTTCACAAGTCCACTGCTGAACATAGGCCTCCCCCAAGTAACGCCACAAAGCACGGTCCTGAGCCACCTGCATCCATCGACTTCCTGCATGTCTTACCAGGTCGTCACTCCATCTAGTGGGGGGTCGCCCTACACTACGCCTACCGGTACGAGGCTGCCACTCGAGAACCTTTCTTCCCCATCGGTTATCGGTTCTTCGAGCTATATGGCCGGCCCATTGCCACCAGCTTATTAATCCGTTGGGCCATGTCGGTCACTCTGGTTTTACTGCGGATATCCTCGTTTCTGAGTCTATCACGCAGAGAAACTCCGAGCATAGCCCTCTCCATAGCTCGCTGAGCGACCTTGAGCGTCCTCATACGGCCAGCGGTGAAGGACCACGTCTCTGATCCGTAAGTCATCAATGGCAACACGCACTGGTTGTACACTTTAGTTTTCAGAGATTGAGGTATACCTGACGTGAAGATGTGTCGTAATTTCCCGAACGCTGCCCAGCCGAGTTGAATCCGTCGATTGACCTCTCGGTCGAAGTTGGACTTACCTAGTCGGACTACTTGTCCCAGGTAAACGTAGTCGTCAACAACTTCGAGCATAGTGCTCCCAACAACTACCGGCATAGGTGTGACATGGACATTAAAACATGATCTTTGTTTTGTACATGTTCATCTTAAGACCTATTCGTTGGGAGACACCATTGAGGTCATTGAGCATAGTGCTAAGGTCCTCCAGCGATTCTGACATAAGGACTATATCGTCGGCAAATCGAAGGTGAGTGATGTACTCGCCATTGATGTTAATACCGTATCCTTTCCAGTCCAGTAGCTTGAAAACGTCTTCCAACGCAGCGGTGAAGTTTCGGGGATATAACGTCACTCTGTCTTACACCTCTCTGCAGTTGGATACGCTTCGAACTCTGGTTCTGTACTCGGATAGCCATCGTAGCCCTACTGTACAATCACTTCAACACTTCGATATATCGACAGTCAACTAACACAAAAAACACACAGTTACTAAAGTAGTTATAAGTTTCATAGATTATAGTAATTTTAATACCACATCTATGTGTGTAATTTTGTATAGTATATCTATATACTATACAAAATTACATTTATTTTTAAGATTATAAGCAAATAAGTAAACTGATAGAAAATTAATAGAATAAAATAAATTACAGAAGATCGGGTAATAGTAGATAAAATGATTTACGAGGCAAAATAAAAAATTAAAACTTTTTATGGAAAAAAACTATCACTTGCCGATATTTATATTTTAATGCTTAGCCCAACGATTGACCATTGAATCGCCCGACAAGCTCCGCCCCTCCGTTGAGCATCGAACAAACGCGCTAATGCTGGTGCTACACTAAAAGGAAACGTCAATGCCTACAAACGCAACAAGTATTGCTTTAAATTTAACGCGATAAAGTTGGCTACACTTAAACGCTCCACGTCATTAAATTTCAATGCATAGTACAGCGTTAAAGTTGGAATTAATGTTCCTTGAAGACATTTTATATTTGTTAAAAATGGTTCTATAAAAAACCCATCAGGTTTTCCTTCGCCTTTCTAATTCTTCGATAGTTATATTAAAAAATAATAATTGGATAATTCGTTGCAAACATCATTTTGTGCTGTATGATTCTTAAAACTTTTGAGTCTCGGATACCACAAACATGGCTCTGTGTACAGAATCTTAAGAAACATAATAACTTTTTTATTATTCCGCTCCATCATAGCCATATTTGCGACCTCGTTGCGCTCATCGTGCACAGTCAACAAACGTAGTGTGGCCGCTTCTAGTATAAAATATCGCATAGTTATCGCCAAACGGCATTGTTAATATCATTGTTAAATTAACGCGTTAAGTCGTGGCCACATCTACATTCAACGTCCATCAACGCGATAATTAACGGCATATCTCGTTAGTGTGGCTCCAGCATAAGATTGTACAACATTGATGAAATAAACAAACTCCGTGGTGCAGTGGCTTAGCGATGAATTACTGCGCTGGGGGCCGCGGGTTCAAATCCCGCAAAGAACAAGTATTTGTATGGTCTACGAATAATTGTTTCGGGTCTGGATATTTGTCCTTGTGCAATTTACTCCTACAATTTACGTCCTCGTGTGTATGTGTGTGTGTGTGGGGGGGGGGGGGGGTAACGTTAAATAAAATATAATTGCCAACGTATGTTCCATCGCTGGGCACGTCTATGCAGTTTCTAAAAGGGTTTTAAAATATGGAAGAGGCCACTGCACTGCCCTTTTGTGACTTTGCTCGTCTTTGAAATGTGTAGGTTCCTCGTGATGTGTTTCTTTAGCGTCAATTCGAGAATAATCGGTATTCTAAATTAAATACAACAATAATATAGGTGCTGATGGGAAGCTAACTGGGTTTGCTCGCGTATTGTTAAATAATTTAGGCCAAGGCTTTAACCCCTGAGCTATCATGGCTTCTCTATTGAAATATTTATTATGCCGTTGGTCTGGTAGTCCTAAACATGACAATAAATGATGTGTTTCCTGGTTCGAATTCCAGGTTGCGCCAAAATCTGTTAGTTTAGCAAATGGACGGTGTTTCAAACTCATAGCTCGTTGCTCCTGTGCCGATCGTGTCGGTCGTGTTATACTATGTGGGTAAGGCAATAAAGTGTGCACCTTGCGCTTACCGCTCCGAGTCTCCGGTTCTCTACACTCATCATACGAAATATAGCATCATTAAGCTGCTAGTTTACGCCGGTAATATGTAAAAGCCTGGTCTTATCCCAGTCGAGCTTACACATTCAGGCTACAACTATAATGGAGTTGCATCGTGGCTCTACTACGTAAAAACTATATTACAATCGTACATTAAAAAAAAGTAACCTCCATTGAATGAAACGTTGCGTGAATTAACCCTTAACCCCGAATCACATTCGTTTTGTTTCTCAAACGTTGTGACGCAATATCCTGCAATTATTCCACACCATAAGAACTAATTCCTTTTGACGCAGGATTTCTGATTACAACTCGAAATAGTAAAAAAAAAGTGCGATTACCAACTTCAGGTAGGTTCGTGGCAACTATGGCAAATATTTCTTCGATTAGGCAACCTATGGTGGGAGTTATGTTTAGCAGTGGACTTTGATAGACTGTAATGAAATAATGCATGAATGCGGACAACTATAAATGTTTTAAAATTAAATTACGTTAATTGAATGTCAAGTTCACGTTATTAGTAATTTGCTTGTTAAAATATTTATTTTGATTTATTTATCAACTGATTAAATCGCGACTGAAAAAATTGAATCCACGAATCCGCTTTGTTAAGAAAGTCAAAAATATCGCGTTCTTTTAAGATTTGTTAATTCTTACCACGCTGGATTTGATTAGCATTGCAATTAATATAAATATTACCTTGACTCTTATATGTCTGTAGGTTTGGTTTGGCTTTTTCTCGAGGTAGAGCCATGCTGCAGCAAAGTTAGCTATACATAGCTGCAGCACGAATGGTTCGGCTCGATCGGGGCAAATCCACACTCTCATATAACACCAGCTTAAACAGCAAACAATCCTACTGTGTTTTGTACGGTGAATGTAGAGAAGCGGAGACCCTTTTTACTGGTGACGAGAAATTTCATCTTATCTTCAGGGTGACGACAACTTGAATGCATTTTGACTCTCAATCAATGGTATATATAGGTGTCTATGGGCCATAGCATAATAGCACATAATATAAGAGGAACTATGTGTTAGTTTGGCACCATAATCTATTAAAGAAATCGTGCCATTAGTAATTGGATTGCCATTAGTGATCGGATTGAATGGCTCGATTCAAGTAACACGGGTCTCCAGTTCTCTACACTCAACATACGAAACACAGCAGCATTAGGCTACTATTTTAAGCTGTTATCTTGTGAGAGGGAGGTCTTACACCGGTTGAGCCGAACCATTCGTGATACAAATAATATAACTGCAGCGTGGCACTACCACGTATAACTCGATTTTTATGAATAAACATATATCCACTGCGCTAACAAGTCGATGTAATAAAATATTGTGCTATATGTCGGTACTATGGTATTCTTTTAATAGTAGTTTTGTATGGTATTTATAGATTTTTTGTTACATTGGTCTACGTACATTTATGTATGTATTCAGGACACTACATATGATATTCCAGTCGAGAAGTGAGTTTTCTAAGAAAAATTATTCCTATTCTCATGAAAATATGAACTATGGCTCATTTGATTCGGAATAATATTTTGTGAAAAGCGTTTTTTTTCCTCTTTCAAAATATATATTAAAAAAAATTTTCAAACAAAAATTGCATTTGTTATTGGCAAGAAATTTAAAAAAAATAGCTGCAGATTTTTGAAAATAAGTCGAAAAATATAAGAAATTATGAAAATCACAAGTATGGAGTCCGAACGAATTTTTGGAGAAAACTCACTTCTTGAAAAGACTGTGACTGAAGAACCTATGAATGTGAGGTTTGTATCAAGCAGTAGAATTTTATTTCTCAAATAAAATTATTACCCAACAGTAAGCTTTTCTACCGTGTCGTGGAGAATTCTCAAATACATAAATTGCAGAAGGACACAACCAGACTCGGAACATTTATTTGAACCCTGCGGTCTTTTAGTGTGGCGACCAAACGTGTAGCCTATGCGCCACGGAACCGTCAGTTATTACATATTTTTGTTTTAAGATAACAAACGAACAACACCTGATGGTAAGTAGTCACGATAGCTCATAGACTGTTACATCTATCTTCGGTTAAGAATCAAAATGAAGAATGATAATTAAAACTTTATCTTTAAAATGTAAATTATAGTATCATATTTTACTATTTTGTATTTTATATTCTAATTTGAAAATTAAAGTTTGTATTTTTGCTCCACTGTATATAGACCTTTACCGTGCAGTTGCACTAATGACTCAGATTGTTTAGCGCGATCGGACTATGGATCACAACATCCACTTACCACCAGGTGACACTAATTCTATGAGAAAAAAAATATTAATTCTGCTCGCCGTCAAAAAATTCTTTAGTTTATTTTTTTGTAAAAAATTCATCGAGAAATTTACTACACAATTCCGAAACGCAGTGTGTCTGTGTGTGTGTGTGGAAATTTAGGGCGATGCACCGACGAGAAGAGTGCGACGCACCGGCATTGTATGTGTTTA
The DNA here is from genome assembly GCA_907164705.1 of Parnassius apollo. Classification (NCBI taxonomy): domain Eukaryota; kingdom Metazoa; phylum Arthropoda; class Insecta; order Lepidoptera; family Papilionidae; genus Parnassius; species Parnassius apollo. Next base: position 61,664 of record CAJQZP010000249.1, on the reverse strand, counting down.
AGCCTTTGAGTATTCAACCAACAATAATTAAAGGTTTACGCGAACCTCGCGCGGGTTAAATTTAAATACTTGTTACCAAACAAGGACCACTTATATTTTATTTTAATTCTTTTTGTTATTATTCTTATAGTTCTTGAGTTACTACATTAACAAAAAAACTTGAAATTTGATTTCAAGGTACACTAAAGCTACCTTTAAGCATGTAGAAAGAAGAACTAAACTGAAAACTAGAAATTATCGATATTCGTATAAATACAAGTCTTAATACTCTTTCCCATTTTTATCCTAAACTGCAAAACATTTCCTTTTATCAAGATTTTTTTTTTCTATTGAAACGACGAACATAATTTTGCATACACTCGTCTGTACATAGCACACGTACACGAGAGATTACATCACGGAGGCGTGGAAACAGTCGTGAACGAATTAAGACAGAGATTGTACATAAGAAAAATACGTCCAGTAGTAAAAACTGTCATCAAAGGCTGCCTACCGTGCCGTCTAAGAAAAGCCAAGCCTGCATCACCGTCTACAGGAAACTTGCCGTCCGCGCGTCTCGCTCATCACGCACGTCCGTTTACATACACCGGACTGGACTACTTCGGGCCAATAGAAGTCACAGTGGGACGACATCGTGAAAAACGCTATGGCGCGTTATTTACCTGCATGACGTCACGAGCAATACATATAGAGGTGGCCCATTCGTTAAGCACCGACTCAGCTGTGTCAGTTGTCATGTTCAAACAAAAATTGCATTTGTTATTGGCAAGAAATTTAAAAAAATAGCTGCAGATTTTTGAAAATAAGTCGAAAAATATAAGAAATTATGAAAATCACAAGTATGGAGTCCGAACGAATTTTTGGAGAAAACTCACTTCTTGAAAAGACTGTGACTGAAGAACCTATGAATGTGAGGTTTGTATCAAGCAGTAGAATTTTATTTCTCAAATAAAATTATTACCCAACAGTAAGATTTTCTACCGTGTCGTGGAGAATTCTCAAATACATAAATTGCAGAAGGACACAACCAGACTCGGAACATTTATTTGAACCCTGCGGTCTTTTAGTGTGGCGACCAAACGTGTAGCCTATGCGCCACGGAACCGTCAGTTATTACATATTTTTGTTTTAAGATAACAAACGAACAACACCTGATGGTAAGTAGTCACGATAGCTCATAGACTGTTATATCTATCTTCGGTTAAGAATCAAAATGAAGAATGATAATTAAAACTTTATCTTTAAAATGTAAATTATAGTATCATATTTTACTATTTTGTATTTTATATTCTAATTTGAAAATTAAAGTTTGTATTTTTGCTCCACTGTATATACACCTTTACCGTGCAGTTGCACTAATGACTCAGATTGTTTAGTTGTTTAGTTGTGTGTTGTGTTCCGTTGCCCTATCCCAAATTTATCTACCTTCAGCTCACCGTTCTTTCTTGTACCCAGTTTTGCGTTGAAGTCACCCATTAACACCGTATAGTATTAATGGGTGACTCCACTACTACACTCTAGAAATATCCTCATACATTTCCTCCACCTCCTCATCAGGATGTTCCGACTTTGGCGCGTAAACCTGTATGACCTTCAGCGAATACCGTTTGGTGATTTTGAGTATAAGGTACGCAACCCTCGTCGATACACTCCCAATTTTTAAAACATTGTTAACGAGATACTTGTGGACGATAAATCCAACACCTCCTTGGGACAGATATTTGCCCTCCCGGTGATAGAACAAATTGCCGGATTCAAGAATCAACGTGTCTTCCCCCTCTCTTCAGACCTCGGATAATCCTATAATATTCCAGCGCAACTTGTCTATCTCTTCTTCCAGCTCCAGGATCTCGTCAGTCCTCAGGGTGCGTGCGTTAAATGTTGCCAGGTCGAGTCGTCGTAGGTGGCAACCGAACCTCCACCGGAGATTCTTAGCACCCCCAGCCCCACCGTTACCATGGTCGCCACCGTAGCCAGAAATAGCGGAGCCACCGGGGACTGGGGGCCGTCTATTTGTGTAATTGTTTATGGGGGGTATATTGCCATAGTTTCCACACTTGGCGAGCGGGTCAGGAAGATGCTGCTGCCCATCTCCTGCCTGTTTCCCTCTGTAGCCTTTTACGACACCCACGGGAAGATATATTTTTAACCGCCATTATACGGCAGAGTATAACAGAGTTGTAAGAATACTCTTACAACTCTGTTATATCACTGTATCGGGCGAATCAGTGTCATGTTTCTTTAGCTTTGTATAATCAAATAAATATGCTTAAATATTGTTTTTTATAGTTGTTTGCAAATAAAAAATATGTTTAAATATAGTTGTTTGCAAAATTTGAAAGTTGAAGAATGCGGATTAAGAATGGGTGAGTTAACCGTCAAATGCCTTTTGTACGCCGATGATCAAGTTATCCTTGCGTCGTCGGCGGCCGAGTTGCAAATGATGGTTACATTAATGAACAGATCATTAAAAGAAAGGGGTATGAAAGTGAACGCAAGTAAGACGAAGGTTATGGTTTTTGAAAGAGAAGAAAGTAAAACGATTTGTGAAATAAGAATAGAAGGGGAGTTGATCGAGCAAGTGGATGAGTTTGTATATTTGGGCTGCGTATTTAGCAGGGATGGGAGATATGATAAGGATATAGAGCGACGAGTGAATGCGGGAAATAGAGTAAATGGGGCCCTGCACTCTATTGTGAAGAGTCAAAATGTGTCAAAAAAGGCACGTATGGCAATTCACAATGCTGTGTTGGTCCCTACTTTAACGTATGGTAGTGAAAGTTGGGTGTGGCAGAAGAAGCATGAGAGTAGAATCAACGCAGTAGAAATGCGGTCCTTAAGGAGTATGTTAGGGCTGAATCTGAACGACAGGGTAAGAAATTGTGTAATAAGAGAAGAGTGTGGTTTGCAAGATGATGTTGTGACCAGGATTAAGAAAGGAATGCTTCGGTGGTTTGGTCATGTGGAAAGAATGAATGAGGAAAGAGTGACAAAGAAAATTTATGTTGCAGAAGTGAATGGCAGAGTCGGAAAGGGACGTCCTAGGCGAAAATTTATCGACCAAATTGGCGATTTATTGAAAACGGGCCAAATTAGGAGTACCCTTAACCGTCGAGCATGTATGCGTAGGTGTATGGATGTGAAGGAGGCGAGAGAGGTGTGTCAGGATCGTGCCAAATGGAAGTCTGTAGTCTCTGCCTACCCCTCTGGGTGACAGGCGTGAGTGTTTATGTGTATGTGTATGTGTATGTATATTGTTTTTTTTAAATATGTTAAATTAGAGTTACATACAATGAATTTGTAATAAATATTTAATGTTCGTTTTACATATTAAAACGATAGATACATTTAATCCTATCAGAATTACCGAGCAGTAGAGTGATGACAAAAATGGTCTTAGCGCATTAACTAAATTTAATTGAAAAAGTTGCGGTTGATTGATATCTTGCAATATTAAGATAAGTACTTTAATAAAATAAACGAAAATGACATTTCCAAATGGCATTACGAAGAGCAATAACATCGAATTTCCATATTTTTCAACGCACTTTAATTAGATACGAACAGTCAACATGCGGCGCAGAGACGCATTAACTTAATTCGATGTTGGATACCTTTTCGGTAACAGTAATTGCCCCTATCATGTGAAAACATGGTTGTGAAATACTAATAGAAGTTACAAAAATATACAATTATGAATCTATATAACTTCCTGAGTTACTTCTGAGCTAGTGCTCTTTTTTGAATTCAAAAACTGGGTTACTGTAGGAAGGCATCCGTAAAATTAGGTAAGCTTTAGAATTCTACAAAACGATCATACCTTCATTCAATACTAGAACGTGTAAAAAATAATTCATAAAATTAGAAAAGATATGTAAGATTCCAAAATTATATAGTACGTCAAAAAATTCAATCATGAAATAAAAAAATATGCAGTTTGGAAAGTAATAAATAATAAGGCAGTTGATAAAAATGCAACACTTGCATTAAAAATACCAATACAAACCACACCAGCTTTTAAGGCTTTTACAGTACTCATTCTACTGAGAATTTTAATGTATACATTAAAAATTTTAATTTTAAATATTAAATTGAAACATTTGAAATTTAAATAATATAAGGAAAGAAAATATAGTGGGTATTTCTGTGAAAATGATAAATTCTGTTATTCATGTTCCGTCGCCACATTTAGGGTTATTATTTATTTCTTGTATAGACGAGTCTATTTTTTAACTTAATGAAGCTGCAGAAATACCACTTCTTACGAGTAAATCTGGTGGCTCTAAAGACTTAGGCCTTTTTTGACTTGTATCAATGCCACCCATACTTAATATCAAATGCCTTCCATTTTAAATTTTTATAAATGACTTCCTCAGCATCAGTTTTGATTTAATAAGGGGCGTTACACAAATGATACAAGGATGTAATAATTCAGCACATTTATAGTACATAGGAGAATACAATGGTAAGGAATGCGATGAGTATATTTTATGATTTTTCTAAATTATTTGATTGCCTTTATAACACTACACTACTTTGTAAAACTATTTATTAGGGCCTGAATGAACAGGTTCTTGGTATGTTAGATTAATTCTTATCTTTGTAATAGTGTTCAGAAAGTCTTAGGTTTTGTAATAAAAATGGATTCACAACAGGGGCCAATTCTTAGCCCGTTATTGTTTCTTGTCTAAATAAATGATTTAACACAGTTAGTACAGAAGCTCACTAATACAGTTGTTCCAATGTTAATTTACTGATATATAAGATTACTCAAAAATCGAAACCATAAGTGAAGTAAATAGTGCTCTATATAAGGTATTAAAATAGGTCCACTTAAATAATTTAGTGCTCTATGTGTTTCTTTATGACAAACAACGATTAAATACTTTATTATCTTGCAAAATAATAGATAAAATTTTGTTGAAAAATATAAACTGCAACAATTTTGGATATCAATCTGATACAATGGGGTTCTCACATATAAACTATGGCTAACAAACTCGGCTTAGGCTTATTATTATAATGTCTAATGTTAATAACTTGTGAGGACAAGGAGCGTAGAGAGCAATAAGCGTAATTTTTTACTTTAATTCTCATTATTTTTCCAGGTAATTTATAATTATAAATAGAAATATTTAAAAACCATTAATATGTATGAATATAAATCTTATGCCAACGGTCATAATCTACATGAACGTATTTAAGGTATAAGAAATATTTATAGAAACGAAAAACCAAAATTTTAATAATAATTTAAAAAAAGTTTAAATTAAATGCATTAAGAGTCGTCAAATTTGTTTTATTTGTCGTATTCCCTTCAAGAGAAATCACATGTTATAAAAGACAAATAAGTAATATATTGGGCCATGCACGCGAATAAATAATAAAATTTCTAATTATTTATTAAACCTTTTCTGTAGCAAATTTAAACATTACATTAAAATGAGTCCATGCACAAAATCACTGCAGTTTAAGTGAATATTTTGATAACCAAGAAGCATGGTGACGTAAATAAATTATATCATAAATACGTATTCTTTATACGTGTTCCATGGGAAATGACCGGTTTGTTCCGTATCGTCTAATTACTGAATATGTGGTGAGACACATCTCAGTGTGTGACAGACTTTGTTATAACACGCTTGCTTAAGGACCCCTTCTTGCTGCTGCGTTGTGTACTGGCGGTGTATGAGTATTCACTACACCATATAATCTTGTGAATATCTTAAGAGGTGACAGAGGGAATCAAATCAGGAGAGGGGCAGCAGCACCTTCCTAGTAACGATTAAAAATAGAAAACTGCGGTTGCCAACCGGCTTACCAAGCGTGGAAACTTTGGCAAATAGGAAGATCCCTATGAGGCAATCTACGGGGAAGGCCTATATCCAGCAGTGAACTTTAATAGACCGTAACGGTAACGGTAATGGTATGTGCGAGGTGGGCGATGGCCGCCACAAGCGTCATCCGTGAACATATGCTTCTTGTGGAGGCTGCTCTGGTTGGGTTCGCTATACACCATTATGATCCAAATGTTGAAATGGTAGTAGAGTTGTAAAAAACTTATATTTGAAAGATGACCATTTATTTTCTTTCATAGAAAATATAAATATATGTAATCTTTTTAATCTTGATAGTATTAACCGTGAGAAGGTTTTTTTCATAGTGTCTTTCATTTTACAACACCTTTTCAAATGAAAAATAATCGATACAAAGCACATGAACCTCATTTTGTGTAACAAAAAAATGAAAATATTATGTTATAAAGAAAATATACAAAATGTGTTCCGCTGTCGAGCACATGCCTCTTCCTAGTTTGAAGATCTTCTACGGATCAACGGACCTCACACCATGTCGTAAAAATACTTAACTTCTCTCTCAGATACGCATAATTATGCAGGTTGCTTCATAGTAATTAACAATTTCCGACTGTGAGAGGTATAAAGGCCGTAACTTTGTTTTTAATTTCAGTAACAATTTGAGCGGTGTGAAGAATTCATCGCATAAATTAATCTCTGAAGTATCGGGACTGTATGTGACAAATGCTATATAGAAGAAAAATATAGTAAAAAATAGTATAGTTTAAAGTTATGTTCCCTAAAAGCGCCGTTTAAGTAAACGAGTAAAGGTAAATGTCGATAAGAGATGTTAATTAATCGTGTAGATCAGTCAGAGGCCACTAACGCTCCCACCGAAATAAGACCGTAATAGGAGGAAATTACCCCTTGTGCGATAAAGTATTAAGTTATCCTTGGGTTAAGTGATGAGATTTTTTATACTTATTCCTTTTCCAAAAATGTTTTTAACACAAATGCGTATTAGGTTTTAAAAATCCATATCCATTAAATTCCGTTTAAACTTTAAAACCGCTTGATTGGATTGTGATATGGTTTAAATCAGCATTAAAAGAGTTATGTAAGGTTTTCGTGTGATAAAAAAAGAATGATAATAATGTAATAATAATGTATAAGTATTAATAGTATAATAATAATGTATAAATATTAATAATAAGATAATAATATCTTCCTGATCGAGTTTCGGTCACGGCGGCCAGTCTGAACAGAGACTAGCCATCTGCGCAGGACAGGATTATGATAGTGCCCGTGTGTATATGCACAGGTGTACTCTCTGTTCTTGACTCCGGTTTGCTATTAAGAATATCTTCGGAAAAAAAACCTAAAATTAATTAGGCTAGACCCGGTATTCGAACTCAGTATTAGTAATCACGCTTACGACCACTAGACCAACGAATCAGTCAAGGTGATTGGACTTATCAATTGCGTAGGGCGTATTATAGTGTCACTACGGAGCAAATATAAAGAGGAGACGGCCTAAGCGACTGTGCACTGTGATTCTAACTGGGTCCTGACGTCATCACAGTGGGCGTGGCTTTAGTTAGTATACTGTCAGCGTTCGTCCTGTGCGCATCGGTGTCGAAAATTGGAAATCAGAGTATTTTCGTATTATTAAGAAGAAAAGGATGAAGTGTTGTATTTTATCGTGTAAAAACTACTCAGATAGACGTTCTGATGCTATGGATGGTATCACATTTCATGTGTAAGTAATTATATATCTAATTTCTTAAAATAATTCTGGAAAGATCTCTTTGCATCGGATTTCAAATATAATTAAATATAATCGATACTAGATGGCAGCACTTTGTGTCGTGTGAACTAAAAATATAAAGGTAAGTCGAGCTCAGTATTGGTAAAACAATCATACGAAGGTGCTGAAATTGTTTTTTTAAGTTGGTTTCAGTCCTAAAGAATTTTTAATCGCCAAAAAAATTACTATTATAGATTTTATACTCATTTTGTAAACAGGCCGCCATCTACCGTCAAGTAAAAGAACAATCAAAAATAAAATAAAAAGACAGGGCCGTAATTAGAATCCAATTATTTTACCCAGTTACCCACGGCTTAAAATTAAGGAAATATTACTTAGGCTGATTTTTTACGAAAGGTCTACAATGTATATAAATACTTAAATATTTAGCATTTTGTAAAAGTCAACCTTCAATGAATATTCATTTTATCCTTAGTAAAATAAAGTCTTCTTGAAATTAAATATTTTATGTACAGTATTCAGTCTCCTTGAAACTTTTCTTAAGAAAGACAACTAATATAACAGTTGTAGTTCAGTTAGTTAAAAAGCTCACCTAGGTTATTTTATTTACTTTATATTCTAGATTTCCATCCGAAGATAATCTTAAACAGCAATGGATAGCAAAAATTAATAGAAAAGGCTGGACTGCGACAAAATATACAAAGATTTGTTCGTGCCATTTCAATGATGACAACTTCACAGTTACAAAAAAAGGCTTTAAAAAATTAAAGCAGGGAACTTTACCCAGTATTAATCTGGATATATCGGTTCGTTTGGAAGCACTTTGTATTTTACTAGTTTTCTTATTTTGGTAGGAGTTAATTTCATATTGTTGTTTTATACTTTATATTATAGATTAAAAGAAAATTACCAGAGCCCTCAATATCACCACCTAGGCCTACCACAAATGATTTAAATGAATTTTTAATATTTCACGATTCCCCTAGAAAGAAGAAGCTAAAGCGAGAGATAGAACAACTTCGATGGAAATCGAAAAAAGATGGGCTAAAGATCAGAAGACTTCAAATGAAAGTTAAACGTTTGAAAAAGAAGGTGCTTATATAGTGACACTAGTTTCGCTTCACATAAAACTTTAAGATGTTTTTTTTTCTAAATGTAATATGCTTTAAGTACGTTTCGCTTTTGTTTTAGGTTCAAAATTTTACTGCCTTAATTACATAATTAAGACTGTTAAATTTTGAACAAAGTTCAGAACAAACATCTTTTACAGGGAGAGGATTCCGAAATTTTATCTTCAATAAATGTAAAGTTGAAAGACTTGGTTGGGCGTCAGTAGTATACCGACACACACATACGACATAATAGTCCAGCCGTTAGTCAGCGTGAAAAAATAACACATTTACAGTACATAATTAGCGTGGGATAAGGTCAAGGAGAAAGAAAGAACACACAAACTTTCGCTTTTATAATATTAGTGAAATTATTAGGATTATTGTTATAGTAGGAGTAGGATTTTTTTTTTCATAATAATATCGGTATTTCAATTTAGAAAAAAGATGTAATTACAAGACGATTCACAAAATTAATCTTGAAATAAATACTCCCTGGTACGAAATTTCTGAGTACGTCCCCTTATATCCCACACCAAGCGTAAGGTAGCTAAACTACATTGCAACATCGATATGGAACGATGCGAGTAGTTTTACTATTTACCGGTAGATAGAAAATAGTTAAGTGGGCGGCGCTTTATACCCCCCTCACCCCGCAAATTGTCACGCGTTGTTACATAGTGAAATCTAATTATAACACCTCCCCCTTTATATTTGCTCCGTGAGTGTCACACATTTTAAAACAGAGACGTTTATTGCTTTCATTTTACTCGCGCCCGATGAACGCTTACAGGATAAAAGTTTGACTATTAGGATACAACATAAAAAGGCTATTTATTTTTATTACAAATCATTCGATACAAAATAACATTTCGTAATTTTTTTTATTGTATCTCTATTCAATGATTAATAATCTTCGTATAACATAAATAAACTTTCCATATATTCAACTGATAGGAAAATAAATGCCTAGATCTGCATGCATATTTTGTTTTTAATCTCACTTAACGAGCGGCGTCACACAATTCAAAGTGCAACTGTGCTTTTTTAATAAAGATAAGTATAAGTATTACTAATGATTTCTTATATTTACGCGAACACTATACATGATTAAAACTACTTTTACGGATTTTATCGCGTTTATTTTTACTTTTTATTTACTTTCATTTTTAATTCCCGACGTTTCGGGCGCTTTCCAGCACCCATGGTCACGGGGGACTGAGATGACTGACGTCCCGATGTCATTGTTAAACCCGGAGTACCTTCAGCTTTTTTAATTATTGTTTATGGTCCGATCTATGCAAAATGAACTGACTATGTCCTGAGGTCTTGCAGTGGTATGCTTGGGTTTAGTTTTAATTTTATTGATTATAGGGTCCCAAGCAGGTGGTAGTACCCAGCCTCCTTCTCTATTGAAATTAGGATGTTTTTTAATTTCAATAGCCTCACGTATCATCCTTGGTAGGAATCGGTGTTCTTTCGCGAGGATTTGTGGTCTATCAAATCTGATGTAATGGTTGGGTCCGTCTAGGATATGATCACAAACTGCAGACTTCCCGGAACGTGGATGCTTCACATCAGCTATATGTTCTTTTACGCGGGTCCTAATTGATCTTTTTGTTTGTCCTATATAAGAGAGACCACATTCACAATCAAGCTTGTACACTCCTGCATCTTGTAGAGGAATATGACACTTGACAGATGGTAGGAACTGACCAACCTTCTTCGGCGGCTTGTAGAATGTTCTAATAGAAGCTCGCTTCAAGATATAGCCAATCTTGTCTGTGACACCTCTGACATATGGTAGTACAGCAGGCACACGCTCGACTGTGGCCGGCTTCACTCGGTCACTGTGACGTAGGCGCGGGACCCGAAGCTTGTTGTCGTGCAGAACTTGCTTGACATGCTGAAGCTCGGCGGCCAGGTGTTTGCTGTCACAGATCCCTCGTGCTCTCTGTAACAAAGATTTGCCCACGGTAGCCAACTGTGAAGGATGGTGGTGAGATTCACCGTTTAAATATCGGTTTGTATGGGTCCTTTTCCTATACACAGTGTGACCAATGGTGTTATTAGGATTTCGGATGACTAACACATCTAGGAAAGGTAAGAAATTATTTGCCTCTAACTCCATAGTAAATTGAATTTTAGAGTTTATGGAATTAAGATGTTCTAAAAATGCAGTTACTTTGTCTGATGGTAAAATTGTGAAAGTATCGTCTACGTACCGCTTGTAGATCCTTGGTGTAACAGGTGCAGTAAGGAGGGCTTTCTCCTCAAAATCTTCCATGAATATATCGGCGACAATGGGAGATACAGGTGAGCCCATCGCAACACCATCTACTTGCTTGTAAAACTCTTCCTTCCACAATAGATAGCCAGATGTAAGGCAATGTCTTAGTAATACTGCATATTCTGCTGGCATGTTATTTTCCTCTAGTTTCCTAGTTATAATTGAGATGCAGTCTTCAACAGGTAGGCATGTAAATAGATACTGAACATCAAAACTGACCATGGTTTCATTGTCAGTAAGATGTAGGTCTTTTATCTCACTGACAAAATGGTATGAATCCTTAGTGTGTGCTCTTGTGTGTCCTCAGAGGACCATCCTTCACAGTTAGCTACCGTGGGCAAATCTTTGTTACAGAGAGCACGAGGGATCTGTGACAGCAAACACCTGGCCGCCGAGCTTCAGCATGTCAAGCAAGTTCTGCACGACAACAAGCTTCGGGTCCCGCGCCTACGTCACAGTGACCGAGTGAAGCCGGCCACAGTCGAGCGTGTGCCTGCTGTACTACCATATGTCAGAGGTGTCACAAACAGGATTGGCTATATCTTGAAGCGAGCTTCTATTAGAACATTCTACAAGCCGCCGAAGAAGATTAGTCAGTTCCTACCATCTGTCAAGTGTCGTATTCCTCTACAAGATGCAGGAGTGTACAAGCTTGATTGTGAATGTGGTCTCTCTTATATAGGACAAACAAAAAGATCAATTAGGACCCGCGTAAAAGAACATATAGCTGATGTGAAGCATCAACGTTCCGGGAAGTCTGCAGTTTGTGATCATATCCTAGACGGACCCAACCATTACATCAGATTTGATAGAACCACAAATCCTCGCGAAAGAACACCGATTCCTACCAAGGATGATACGTGAGGCTATTGAAATTAAAAAACATCCTAATTTCAATAGAGAAGGAGGCTGGGTACTACCACCTGCTTGGGATCCTATAATCAATAAAATTAAAACTAAACCCAAGCATACCACTGCAAGACCTCAGGACATAGTCAGTTCATTTTGCATAGATCGGACCATAAACAATAATTAAAAAAGCTTCAGTCATCTCAGTCCCCCGTGACCATGGGTGCTGGAAAGCGCCCGAAACGTCGGGAATTAAAAATAAAAGTAAATAAAAAGTAAAAATAAACGCGATAAAATCCGTAAAAGTAGTTTTAATCATAAGTATTACTGTTTTTGTTTATTATATATTATTACTAAGTATTACCACGTTTTACCTAAATAAAAAAATATTTGATATTTTATGATGTTTTTTTCTTATTTTAAATTGGACTACATACTCGTATACTCGCAATTCACGCTACCACTTACGTGATATTATAAGGCCCATCCACTGCAGGGTTAAGGCCTGAAGGGTTAAGACATAAGCGGAAGTGGAACTTCTAAGTATCTTTGTATTTCCTTATTCAAGTAACAGATTTACAAAGTAATTTCTACAAATTGGTTGATTATTTCTTTGTTCACACACACAATTTAAATTATATCAATTATTGTTGTCTTTAAATCTTCTGTTGCTATTGGAATTCTCTTAAAGTCCTTTATAGCTAACAATAATATTTGTTTTTTCGACTTCGTAAAAATCGTTACTCCCATTTTTACAAACAAACGTTTCGCAGTATTTATTGTATTCATTATACCATAAACATTTTATCAGTTCTTGTGGTAGATGAATTCATATAATTCCATAATTCAATAGTAAAACGTGTAACGTAACATTTTTATCATTCACAGCTAAATTACGATAAACTGTTTGAAGTTTTTTAGTTCATTTCTCAATTAGAGGAAATATATTCCGTAGTTCAGTATTAGTAAACGCAGAAAATAGTCCATTACGTAACAGTTTACATCGTTCGCCACCCGAGGAAAATACATTCAAACATTAACGGTTCATATTTTGGATCTCTTCCAACACCTCACTCATAAAAATGTAAAAAATTTACCTTAAGTAAATTTTTATTTTATTTGAATCTCCGATAATATGACTTTTTATAGAATTAGGGTAACAAACAAGCACACAGTCCAATTGATAGTAAGGGGAAGCAGGGACCCATAGACATTTACATTTAACTTCGATTAGGAATCAAAATGCAGATGCGTTGTCACCCCTGACGACTAAGATGGAATGCCTCGATTCATGTAAAACGGGTCTTCGGTTGTCTACACTCACCACACGAAACACAGCAACATCAGGCTGCAATTGTACGTTGGTATCCTGTGAGAGTGTGGTTCTTCCTCGGTCGAGCCGACCCTTTCATGCTACAACCGTAATATAGCTGCTGGGCTCTACCACGTATAAAATTTAAAATATTATTATTATTGATATTAAAATTAGCGGTTGCCCCTCCGTAATGACATATAACTTTTTGTTTACATATTGTTAGGATAATGCAATCACAGTTTCTATTTTACTGCTTATTTCAGGCGAAGTTTATATAGGAAGATTATATCTTACTTTTAAAATTGCAATGTTAGCACCAAAGTGCACAATACAGCATACTGACATCGCGGTTTTAAAAAATACATGCAATATTACAGAACCTTGTCTTTTATACGGACTGCAGGGTAGTAATATTTTAACGATATTAAATCAGCTATTTATTATGCAAATGTAATGTTTGTTAATGTGCAATTTGTAAGCAATATATTTTTAGCTTATAATTCTGTTTTGTTCTAAAAGGAATGCATGAAAATTTAAAAATAATATGTAATTATTTGAGGGAAATTAAAACAGAATAGTGGTGGCGGCATCTTCCTGTTAAGATACATTGATAAAGCAGTTCCTTTCGTCACACGCGTACATTCAGTAACCTAAGTTAGTACTAACAGACTTATAACAAAAAAGTTAACAAATAAAAACATAAAAAACGCGGTTGCCAACCCACCTGCCTGGCGTGGCAACTATGCCAATATCCACAATCCTATGAGACAATCTATGGGGGGAGGCATACGTTTGGCAGCGGACTTTCAATAAGCTGTAATAGACGCATAATGGGTTGTGTAATTACTTATCTATAATTACTTATCTTTTGTTGCAGTACAAGAAAATATGTACCCTTAATCAACAAGCGTGTGTGTGCAAAAATATGGATGTAAAGGAGGAGAGAATGGTGTGTCAGGATCGTGCCAAATGGAAGTTCGTAGCCTCTGCCAACTCCTATGAGTGACAGGCGTTAGTGTTTATATATTATGCACAATAAAAATGTGAAAATGTTGTGAAATCAAACTAAGGATTTGTTTTATAAATGGGTAAAGTTATCTACATGTCACTCTCAATCAATCCTTAGAAAACAAGTAAGGTAGTAAGGGCGTGTTGCGAACGAAAGTTGGTCGAAGTTATATAATAAAATAAAATTTATTATACCATTAGAGCGGAGCTTAGAGAAGTCCTCTTATCCTCGACCCCGATCCAATTTTTAGGGTTCTGTAGTTAAACAAGGATTAATTTAGCGTAACTATATAAATTGAATACGCCTAAAAAGTTGTGAAATAAAGTCTTGAAAAACATATTTATTCAGGGTATCTCCGATTTTTTTCATGGATACAGGCGATTTTTTTGTTGATATGCATTAACATTTTTAAGCTATTGCATAGCTTCTATCGCGGGCCTTGAGCGCGGGGACCGAATCCAGAAATTCCGTAACGAAAAAAAAAACCTCACGCTCCCCACTCCGACGGGCACGGAGGTGTGGCGTTGAAAGCCGTGCATCCTTTAACGTCGTTTTAGTTCGGCAGACTTCGGCACTCGGCAGATTTCGGCACGGTGTTTGTGTGCGTTTACACTAGCTGCTAACTCAATGATAAAAATTCCTGAATAACCTACATGTATTGTAAGACATTAAAAATATTTTAAACAATATTAACTTCTCATTTATTCAATAAGAGAAAAAAAATTGTTTTCTTATCGGTCACCACGCTCAAAAAGTGTAACTTGATTTAATATCAAAGACTTAACTGCATAAATAAAATAAATAAATAATTATAATTGCATAAGTTGATAAAAAATGCTATGCAATAGCTTTACCGCGGCAGTCACCGAGTGCCACACGTATTTTTTTTTTCGATTAAGTTTTCCATTTGCAATAAAACGAAAATTTCCTGTATATGTTGCATTGTATCGCATGTAACTAAATGGCTTTCTGCCGCAGATTCCGCATTCCACAAACACCGTTACGTACGTACTTACAACGTTCTGACGCTGAGATAAAGACTGAGATAGAAAAATGGGAAGAGGCTTGTGGTCAGCAGTAGGACGTATATAGGTTGTAAATTTTTTTTTAAATAAAAAATAGTAATAATCATCAAAATGCTATTTAAGGATACCACCAGAAAATAGCAGCTCAATGTTGCATGTGTTTCATATACGGTGTAAAGAAACCTTTTAACAGAAAACGACGCAGCCCATTTTAGTCCTCAAGGGCGACAACGATCTATGACGAAGAGGATAAATAGATGTCTATGGATCACAGTATCCACTTAACATCAGGTGAACTTTGTAATAGTTTGTCACCCTCATTTTATAAAGAAATATAAATTTAGGGAAACTTTTAATTACTTAATTTAGCTTATTTTGAAAAATGTAAATGAAAAAAAATATATATGTGCAAGTTCAAACGCGGTAAAAGTGAAGATTTTAGAAAATTATACTTCTAGACAATGAGAAGAATGCAGAGAATCAGGAGTGAGATCAGGAGTAGTAATACTGTATGCTATCTCATTTCCTCGCAGGCTATGTCCTATAGATGTACGAGTATATGTTTGTCTCCTTTTAGTGTCATTTTTTTCGTTTCATCTAGTTTCAAATCACAAGAAGTTTTTACTTCAAAATATTCATCCAAGGCTACAATATGATTCAATAAAGTTGTGTTACCAATAAAACAGATATTGACTAATTATGTAATATATATATGGCAAATTCTATTTGCCTGTTTGCCTTACAAAAACTTTGAAGGAAATAATTCTCGTGCAAACATTTTGCTCAAACATTTCAGTCACACCACAAAACATAAACATTTCAGTAAAACTACTTCATTTACAGAATAAGCATTCAAACCTTAAAGCAATTATAAAATGTAAAGGAAGTACTTACGACATTTCTTCAAATAATGTAACTATTTTCGTAGTTCGTATTTAAAGTTGTACAAATTATTTTAATAAATTCGTCGTAGTCATTAAAATAATTTGTAGCATTTCAGAAAATAACCGAAAATTTATCGGCGATACGGTGGTTCCCTACACTCAACATACGAAGCACAGCAGTATTAAGCCGCTATTTCGAGCTCGTATTTTGTGAGAACGTGGCCTTTTCAGGTCAAACAGAACCATTCATGCTGCAACCGTAGTAAAGCTGCAGCATAGCTCTACCACGTATAAGTAGCATGGCCTTCTCACTTATTACAGTTTAATTTTTTTAATTAAAGGCAAAATAATTGCTTAGTGCAAGTAATAACATAATTTACCTTGATGAATCTATGTCATGCAAATAACAAAGTATTTAAGTTTTGAAATCTTGTTAGTTATGATATTAAATCTTTTAGTAATATAATAGTACTAGGGGCTTCGGTAGACGTTGTACTCCCCTTTCCATTTGGTAGCGCGATGGGTTTCGCTCCAAATACACCCCCTACTATTTACTGTATAAATATAAAATTATAATTTTTTATTCTAAATTAATTGCGAATACGAGTCATTTTGGTACATAAATATAGAATTTGTTAATAATATTATAACAGCAGCACCTATTAGATAATTATATAGCTATGAATAATTGACTCGACAAAACAAAAAATTAATTATGCAAATATTACCTCAACCGGTCAAGGCGTTCAGAGGAGTAACAATTTAGCTGTTTTGTCTGTTTACCTAAACGATTTAAATAGTTTTTAACAAATATTTTATGTTATTGTTAGTTAAACTTTTTTAGTACTACCATGCCTGTAAGAGGAAAATGAAGCTGCAGTCGTCAACAGATATGACAAGATACAGTCAATTGAAAGACAGATCTCCAGATGCATGCAGTGAGGCTTACTCAACTTTAATACAACTCGTGTTGAAGAAGCGATTCCGAAGCCATGGCTGCAAATACTAAAGATTTATCTACCGGAAAAGTCTACTTTTGAAATAGAAGACGACTGTTGGCAGCATCATTTCCGAGATACTAGATTTCAAGTGAGATTGAGATATTTTATATACAGCTTTTCATACCGTTGTTGCAATATATGCTAGTGTGTGAGGCGACCCGATAGTAAGTTTTATCCGACAATGTTTCAGTGATATCCCTCGACAGCACTTTAAAAACAAGCAAGGCCTAGGGGAATGATGGAATTACAGCGGAGCTTCTTAAATCGGATCGAACATCGGTACACAAAGTCTTTCAGAAGCTCTTTCATTCAGTTTTTCATGGTAGCACTAATCTGCATGTGCGGAACAGAAGTTTTTTTCTTTGAAAATGACGACAACGCTCTATTGAAGAACTGCAGAGGTTTCACGTTTTACAGAGGAAAGCACGTAAAACCGTTAGCCCTGCGCCTGTTCTCTCGTTGGTACTGTCGGATTACCGTCCCACTGGAATATGAAAGTGATGAAATAGAGCTTTTTATAGTATAAGTGTGACAAACGAGTACACAGTCAACCTGATGGTAAGTGCATGCTGTGACCCATAGACCTCTTCATTTTATTCTCACTCCTAAGATGAAATGCCTCGTATCCCGAAAAAGGATGTCCGGTTCTTTACACTTACTATACGAAATAGATCAGTATTAAGCTACTATTTTACTCTGGTATTCTATGAGAGCGTGGTTGTAATCTGATCGACTCCTAGTGGGTTGTGTACTGCATGGCTCTACCACGTATTAAGTGTACTTATGCTATACTCGGTTGAAACTGGTCACTGTACCCGAATTTTGGTCTGAAGGACATTATAATTATTATACTTAAAGGAAATGGCTGTCAGAGCCATATATCAGACCAGCAAAGTTTACAAAGAAGCTCGAGAAATGCACGTTGCCCACATTCTAAACTAAACACCTAACATATCTCCCCTTTACCGCTTTGTTTGATAGTTACATTAATTTAGCGATTAAGAATAAAAAAAAGAATCAATTTGTCATGGTATAAAAGCAACTCTAGATAATTAATACAATAGGGTTTTAATTACTTGTTCGCTCTTACAAAATACAAAAAGCTATCTTCGGTATATTGTAACCCTACATTTTAATAATCATAAAAATTCAATCGAAGTCTATAGACTAAAATATCTTACAAACTTACCCTTTCTTAAGCTTTATTTATTTTAAGAGGTAGTAAAATTGGAAATTGAGCTTTAAACAGAAGCTTTATATTTTGCCACAAAACAGAAATAAATTACATTATAATGCGATTGACTGATTTTATACACAAGGACGTTGTTTTATAGATGATTCTGAAACATAAATTAAATTAGTTCATAAATTAAAAAGTTCCTTGTATGTAATGAGCCTTTTCTAGTTTAAAAGAAGAATTGTCTTAATTTCAAGCTGGAATGGTTAAGACTAAACCTATCCCCAACACACCACCCACGGGATAAAATTTAGCGATGGTTTATTTATATAAAACTGAATTGACTAATGAACCTTACATTCCACCTGATGTAAGTAGATAATGCAGCTCGTGTGCACCAGCAGCCAACTACAATCCAATAAGGTTATAGATGCGTTGTCATCTCAGAGGACTAAGATAGAAGATAACGGTACTATTCAACAATAACTATCTGACACCAACTCACAAAATATATAGTGATACTAAGCTGTTAAATATAAATCAATCGTACGTTTATCATACATGCATTCTGATTCATATAATAATAAATAAAGATATCCACACTTATTAAAGTTTCACTAAAAAGAGACAAATTCAAAAAAATTCTGCTAAGAAATGCAAATGATCTCATTTTACGTGCATCAAGAACTAGTTATGGCAAAAGAACCTCGTGTTTGAAGGAGCACAATTATATAATAAACTGCCTAAAGTTATTAAGGAATCGCAGTCAAATTTAAGCTACAAAAAATTACTAAAATATCATATTATAAAATTTATAAAATAACGGTCTTGCTATTAAGTTGAAAATATTAATAATAATCTATAAGTATTTTAAATAAATTTAAAAAAGGTGCAAATAAGGCATAAAGTTCTTTTTTATTGTTCATTACTAATTCGAATTAAAATAAAATATTACTAAATTTGTATCTCAAGCCACTTCCTGTAACTTGTTGAGCGTATTTCGACTATATATCTGTGATTGTATCTCTCTCTGACGTTGTGATTGTTTTTAACTGTATTTGTAATGAACCCCCCAACTTCTGTGTTTCTCCAGATATTGTTTTAACTTATAAATTTTAATGTTCTCATGATAAGTGAATTTATATTAATGAGAATAAAGTTCTTAAACCATAAACCGTAATGCCTGACAGCCTGTAAATAAACTGGTTCTCTATACCTTTCAGACTAGAATACCACGAGAATAGTCAGAGGTTAGTAACTTACCGGTTGAACTCCTGCAGGGATAGCCAATATGACATTCTCATACGATCGTTAACGCTATATATTATACTACTATACTGCACTTCTGAACGTTAGTGGTGGTGGGAGTAGTGGTGCTGTGATTGCTGGTGACGGGAAAAGTGCACGCAATTGAGGAAAGGCGCGAGGTGCTCTTCAAAGGAGGTTAGACACAACATTTTATTTCATTAACAAATATAGAGAAACTAATGTTTAACAAATTTAATATAATGGATTTCCGCAAGGTAACGCACGATTCCATTAATAATTTCTTGCCTATGCATACACCCCTCGTATAAACAGAAATGGGTCACGTCAGCCTCGCACCGATTAAAAGCCCACTGGGCACGCCAGAGAGAGGATACCTCCACCCCTTCTTGTTCGGTAAGGAGCACCAGAATGCAAGTCGCTCCTTAATTTGCAATCTCCAACTCCACCTGACCCCTCGGAACCCTCCAAATCCGATACACCGAAGCCATGGTGCCAGGAAAAAAACGAGCACTTGAAGCACCAGCTTTTTTTTGACCTCGGAATGGGCGGATCTGTTCTGGTCTGGAGTTTGATGGTACTGAAGTTTCGGTTACTGTGGGTAGTTAGAATGGTGCATCTTCACACCGGACCTCTCCCCACCGCAGCTCTACTACGTTGTCAGCGCTGTAACCCCTCCAGAGTCTTGGAGCATTGGGTAAGTAGCGTATCGCCATACCAACACTCCTCTTCCCCCGCAAAGTCGCAGTCATTAAACTCCCCCGCCGTGATAAAGGCGGGAAATCGTTGCAGGATGTACAAGGCCAGGGCCTTTGCCTTCACACAGAAAAGATGACGCTAAAGTCAAGCGCTTGATAGGCGGATTGACGAACGTAGTAAGTACTAAAATTCTCGCACCTTAGTCTCTCTGATTATTTTGCACCTGGTATTATATACTAGATAAATATACAGCAAACTATATCTTCTTTATAGAAAAAAGGATGACAAACGATCAAACGGTCCACCTAATGTTAAGTGTATGCTCTCGCCCATAGGCTTCTACATCCATCCTTAAAATAGAACCAAAATGCAGATGCGTTGTCACTCCTGAGGACTAAGGTCGATTGCCTCGTTTCCAGAAAATAGTGTACATAACAGTTTAATAGTGCACGAGCAACATGAGCTATAGACTGATAGCAAAGAAATTTGATAAATATAATAAATAATTGCAACATAAATACCAATTGACCGCCGTGGCGAAGAAACTTGCGTGCCTAAGAAATAATATATATCAAAAACATGTAAAATTCCTCCATCACGCACGAATGGTCCAGCTCGACCGGGAGAGGACCACGGTCTCACAGAATTATCTCAACGTAAAATAGCAGCTAATTGCTGTTGAGTTTCGTATCGTAAATTTCAAGAATAGGAGACCCATTTATATTGAAAAAGATAGATGTAGGTATCTGCAGATCACAAGATCCACCTACCATCAGGTGACAGTGTTCTCGTTCGTCACCCTTATTCTATTAAAAAATGTACTGGAGCAGCGCCGTGGTCTAAATAGTCAATAGCCCTCTCAGAAATGAGAGAAGGCATGTTTGGACACACATAAAACTAATATAACGATTTTTAAAACCATAATAATATATGTTGCAATAAATAAAGTTCTAACCGAAGTTTATACAACTCAATATAACTAATCCTTATCGTTTCCTTAAAAAAAGCTATTCTTGGAGAATTCACTCCATTGAAAGTACACAGGTATATATTTAAATTAAGTTATAATAATAAAAAAAATCCTCCATCATGCACGGATATCCAAGCAACGAATTATTTTATCTTTTTTTATCAAAATATGTAATTATAATTTGTTTTATTTATAAATATAACGTAAGTTGGACAAACTTTTAAAGGATTACAAATAAATTTCAATTTAATGGATATATTTATCATATATCAATAATTGAAAATTGCTTAGTTTGCAGGAATATTTCATTTTAAATATAATATAAAATATAATATTAATATTTTCTCTACAGCAAAATCGGCTATATCGGACAGGTGATCGCTGACGTACGTTTTGCATAAAGTAAGTTTCGTTCATGTTTTCCTAAGGTATGATATTACAAAATTGAAATTTAACGTTGTACAATTTTATCGACATTTTGTCATTAGTATCAACAGTAACATATTTTTTTTAACTTATGATCTCGTGTTTGACTAATAGACTAATTGATGGGAAGTGGTGATGTGACCTTAATAGGCTGAGGTTTAACATTGATTTTATTTCTTCCTGTGTGAACTTGAGAATTCATTTTCTTCTAAAAGATTATCGGTGTTCAGCACAAATTCTGCAATTTTCTGTGACATATATTTTTATTGATTGCAAAATTCTCTGTCTTAAAAAATCTAGGACAGTGAGCCTCTCTGGGTTCGTACAAAATGGAACGAAACAATGTCTACTAGAATTTGGTGTATGCTTATAATCATATGCCAGGCTTATCGAAGGTTTTGGTGTCCCAGGCTGCACTGCCCTGCCTTCATCAATTTGCACATATTGTTGCGTCTGTGCCCAGCAATCAACACATAAGAGTGCATGTTCTGGTAACTGAAACGGAAAATATTTAAGTAAAGGTAACTTGTTCTGAACAACATGTTTAAAAACTAAAATTATACAAATGAACCATTGACCATAAACGGCGATAGTCTTAGTGAATTAATATATGACTATCTTAATACGTATATTAATATATCAGCATATATATCGTCTTAGTAGTTAAGACTTCAGCCGCCTTTTAGATGAAATTAGAATTGCGTACCGGACTGGGTTCAATCCCTGGCATGCACTTCTTGCTTTTTTTTGAGTTCTATGTGTGTTTTAAGCAATTACATACCATAAATTTACTTTAATAAAAACATAGAGGAAAACCTGCACACGTAATCATTCTCAATACAGATCTTATAGATGTGTATAGCTTGCCAAGCTTAAACCATTCACTTTTTGAGAAGAGACCTATGCCCAGTAGTGGACAGGCAATGGTTTAATAATGTACAATGAAAATGTGAACCAATGATAATACATACAAACAAATTGCTAAACTCAAAACTGTTCAAGTAAAATAATTATTAGAATGTTTGTATAAAATCTAGAAAACACCATATTTAATTACCTCAATGGGATAAATCCTTTGTGCCACTATATCCCTTTCAGGGACATCATGTAAAATTCGAACGTGCCTTTGAAATAAAGACATTTTACACCACACACAGTCAGCTCCATAATGTTGATATGAAGGTTCTGGATTTTGCTGCCCTTCCTCATCATCATCATCATTTCTATACGCTGCAACCCAGCATGCATATCAGACGAATCCGCCAGGAGGAATCTGTAGGGGATTATAACGAATACTTTAAATGATTAATTATACATAAATGCACATTACAGCATACATTACTTTGTATTTTAATCTCAAACATAGGTTTAATCGGAGGTGACCTAATTTTAATATATGATGCAAGGCTTTAATTATTTCGATTAATGTTACTTTAGTATATTAGTTTTTCTGTGGCACCAATAATAAATAAATATGTTTTATTTCTTCATTTTTTTAAAATATTAGGTTTCTAAAATATCGTTATTAATATTATAAATGCGAAAATGTGTTTGTTGGTTTGTCATTCAATCATGCTATAAAAGAGCTTTGGGTTCACAGTGATTTTTTTGCCTGGGCATAGTGGAAAATCACAGAGATCCCAAACGATTTGTAAACCAAATTACACACGAACAAAGTCACGGGCAACTGTAGTAATTTATATTTTCATACTTTTATTTGTCAAATAATACAAACTAGAATAGTATTTCAAATATCCGTTCAAAACAAGATAGTAAGTTTAATAATACTGATAGATTCATAAAAAGACGCATTTTTACGTAGTAAATATAGACTTAGAAAATTAAAATTATATATTCACATTTAATATTACATAACATAATATAAAAAAACATTTTAAATCCTAATACTAATACTAAAAACCTTAAACATATATATTATTATAATAACTAAAATATATTATTAAAAACGAAGTCCTTTAGGTAAGGTTCCGAAGATAAGCGTTTCCCCGTTGAATAGCTAGACTAATTCCTTGTCCGAGGTAGCTGCCAGCTCTTCGGTCTCCTGTGACGTCGATTAACCTTTTTGCTATTTCCTTTAGAAGGCTTATAGCGCTAGGATCCCACGGACCAAGGGTCTCGACACCGAAAGGGACAAAAATATATTCGGAGCCTAGACCCCTGTATTTGCATACTTTAGCTTTTTCAGCCGCTTCAGAAGCCGCACCAGCTCTGTTGTTGGTTTCACGTAGATAGGAAGGGGCCAGCGTGTCTGAACAGGTTGCATTCCATACCAGCACCTGGCTCATCTTCCATGGAATCAAACTCATACCGTTCGGTCTCTTGCCATCGTCTCTTGCAATACCAGACGGATCAAGTAGACTTGGCACGTTGATGGTGGCAAGAGACCGCCGTATGATATCGTTAAGTGCTGCATGTCTCGAGAAGCGACCTGCACTTTTTTGGCATGATAGCCCGTGATGTCCTAGCTTGTCGACGTCACTACCACACGGACATTTATGAGGAGCGCAGACCGGAACCCCAAGCCCTAGACAGGTTACGAATCGGAGCGTGTCAGGTTCAAGAAATGTTCCTGTATTTGACGAAGGATACACGTGAAACCAGTAGCCGGCCTCATGCGTACCCACGGTCAAAAGCCTAGCACGCGTCGAACCTGTACTAAAGCTCAAAAGATTGTCATAAGTCAATATGCAGTTTATGTCGTCCCAGCTCCTCTGTGAACTTAGAGGAAATCGAAAATTTTGTCCAGGGCATGCAATTAAGAAAACGTTTATAGCTTCTTCCAGGCCAACAATTTCAAAGTTTGAAGGGGATGCCCCTAAAATTTTACTTATGAGATTTGCTGAACTATGGAAGATAGGAAGGCTGGTAAAGAGACACTGGAAATTTTGCGAATCCCTAAACCACCATAACGGATGGGTAGGGATGCTTAGGTCCAAGATTGCTCGTTCAGGTGTATATTGAGGATCGATTCTAAATTAATTTTGATTAAGTTGTCCACTTGTGTCAAGAGGTCTAGGTGATTCCAGAAGGAGCAGCAACGGAGCACATACTTAAATTTTGGGACGAAAAGACAGAATTTTAAAATGCAAAGTGCATAATGTGGACTAATTTCAAGGAGACGGTCAGCAGAATTTTGAAATTTAACTGATCTAATCTACTAGGCTAATCGAAGGTGAGTGATGTACTCGCCATTTATTTTAATACCGTATCGTTTCCAGTTCAGTAACTTGAAAACGTTGAATAAAACTAAATTTACGGATTTTATCGCGTTTATTTCACTACTTTTACTTATTTTTTTAATTCCCGACGTTTCGGGTGCTTTACAGCAACCATGGTCACGGGGGGGACTGAGATGTTTTTGAATATGAATTTTTTGGTCCGATTAATATTCAAAAACTGAAGGTAGCCGGACTAACTATGACATTGGGACGTCAAACATATCAGTCCCCCCCGTGAACATGGTTGCTGTAAAGCACCCGAAACGTCGGGAATTAAAAAAAATTAAAAGTAGTGAAATAAACGCAATAAAATCCGTAAATTTAGTTTTATTCAATGTGTAGTGTTCGCGTAAATTTAAGAAATCATTACCTTGAAAACGTCTTCCAATGCGGCGGTGCAGAGTTTCGGGAATATAACGTCACCCTGTCTTACACCTCTCTGCAGTCGGATAGGTTTCGAACTCTATTTCTGTACTCGGATAGCCATCGTAGCCCTACTGTACAAACACTTCTTTACGTGGTAAAGCCATCTGCAGCTCGGTCATTCTCAGACGGCTCAAAAGGGCGTGTCCGGGTCGAAATCCAGTACGAAATGGATTACTAACAACTTGATTTTTTTTTCTATAACAGGTACGATCAAAATATTAGGAGGGGCATATGTTCTTTTTTTGAATAAATTAAATGTAAGTTAGTTAAAAACATTAAAAACCTCGAAAATATTGACCTCGGTGCCGCGTCCGGTCCCATATTGCGGCGACAATTATTTTTTATCTTTTTTTCTCCAATATTCGGCACTATTTGACATGTGTTCACAAACAACTAGATAGTTATTAATTTCATTTATAATATTACTAAAGCACAATAGGCCTTAGTAGTCAAGTTACATCTGGTTGTCTTCACGTCCAACATTTAGGATTGATATCAGTGGCGCGCACCAATCCGTTCATATATCCCATACTCTAGTGACTTTGAAGAATAGTTGTTCGAGTAATACAAACTGTCAGTCGCGCCGCGTTGGTGGTAAGATCAACGCGTCTGTGCGTTACCGCGTCACTCTTTTATTGAGGTACGTAATCGTTTTCGGTGTCTTGGTATACCCCTAAAACTGATTTCGGTGAATCCATTTTATCCACAGCTATTTGAATTAATATTTTTAAATTATAATAAAATTATGTCTTTTATGTATTAGATTTCAAAAAAGAGGTTAATATAAAAAATCAGTTTATTTTTGAAAACATTTAGGATTTTGTTAATTATTTTGATTTCAGTGGCATTGATTTCGGTGTTTTCGGTGGAAATAGGTGCACCGAAATCAATTTTGAAATCACCGAAATCAATCAATCGTTATTTATTTACATTTTATTATCGTAAATTTTACTTTCTTACCACCCCTTATCTTGTTTCAGTATTGAGATTATGTCAGATTCAAAAGAAAATCGGTTGGCTAAAAAGAGATTGTCTGAACGACGTCGGAAAGCTCGCGTTAAGAGTGATCCAGAGCTTTACGCAGTGCACCAAGAGAAAGATAGACAACGGTATTATAAAATGAAGAATGAAGGAAAGATAAAGTCTGTAAGTGAATTAGATCCTCGTCAACAACGAATTTTTAGAGAGAGAAGTAGAATATCTTCCAATAAACACAATTTGAAAAGAAGGTGTAAAGAGATGAGGTGTCTTGAAGAGGATTTAATAACCGTACCAGAAGTAATCGACAAAACTGACGATCCTTTGGTGACTTCACAATCACAAACAAAACGATCAGAATTGCTTCAAACTGAAGCAAGTTCCTATGTTTATTTGCTACCATCAAGTTCATCCGTCGTTTCATTTACTTTACCTCAGAGTATTAAAGCTTATCGAGGCTCGTCAGCACCATTGAGTCCGTCTAGTGACGTAAGTAAAATTTCAAAGCCATGTACAAGATCATCAGTTCGTGTGATTGAAAAGGAGTTTCCTCCAGCTCCAAAAGCTAACAAGAAACGCAATACCAAAGTTATCATACTGTGACGGCCAATATTATTATTAATAATTAAATTCAATATAAAGGGGCGTCAAAAATAGTCTTAAAAGATATATGTTAAGCAATTAAGTTAAATTAATAAACATAAAGTTAATATATTTCAGACATTATCCCAATAACATAGTAAATTTAAGGCAAAATTATTGTTTTTCGTAATAAATAAATTTATTAAAAAACTTGAAAAAATATTTAAAATAAGATAAATAATGGAAATACAAGTCAAAAAATATTATAAAATTAAGTTAAATAACGGTTATAAGATAATTAAAAAATTTGTTAAAAATTGTTTAAGTCATGGGAGGTGTTCGTGTATAAAAGAAAGATCGTGTAGAAAGTTGTGGAAGGAGTTCACGTGTAGATGAAATTTTCTAAGTTGTTGAAGGAGTTCATGTATTAAAGAAAATTATGGAAGGTGTTCACGTATAGACGTCTTGTAAGGAGGAAGCTGCCGAAGGTACATACATACCTGCAGTTGTAAATAAACATACATAAATATAGGGTGGTCGGGAGCCCGACTGCCTGAAGTACTGTAGCAAAATGACTAGTCCTTATTAGGGACTTGAAAAGGAATATTATGGTGGTGTGTGTGCTGTTTCACGAGCAATTGGTCCGAGGTAAACTTGGACTCGCTAACCGATGTGTCCTAGACATATCATCTTAGTGCCGGTGGTAAGCGGGTTTGTTGTAGCAATACGGCTTTCCTGTGGACATCGCACACCCATACCGTTTGTGGGCGGCGTAGTAGCGCATAGCGATGCGTCGTCTATATTTCGGATTGGGATGATGAGTGTGTTTGGTAGCACTTTTAAGTGTAACAGGCATACTCAACTTCATGTCTTAGTGCATTAGCGCTATGATACGTGGAGTTTTGTCCACTGGCGTCTTAGTAGCGTGCTACTATGATACGTTGGTGATATTTTTTATATAACAACAATACAAACTTTGTTACCAAAGTCGATAGGGATCGTGTGGGTGTGTTGTGAGGGGGCGCCACCCGTATGATAGTTGCATTGATGCTTACTGCTACTTGCGGTATTGCGTCTTGTGATGGATCTGCGGGTGTGCTGCGCCTGATTCGACGCATTCCTGTGGTTCTGGTCGATGGAGGTATACAATTAACCTCTTAGTGCCGATGGTAAGCGGGTTTCTTGTAGCAATACGGCTTTCCCGTGGACATCGCACACCCATACCGTTTGTGGGCGACGTCGTTGCGCATAGCGATGTGTCGTCTATCTTTCGGATTGGGATGATGAGTGTGTTTGGTAGCACTTTTAAGTGTAACAGGCATACTCAACTTCATGTCTTAGTGCATTAGCGCTATAATACGTGGAGGTTTGTTCACTGGCGTCTTAGTAGCGTGCTACTATGATACGTTGGTGATATTTTTTATATAACAACAATAAAAACTTTGTTATCAAAATCGATAGGAGTCATGTGGTTGTGTTGTGAGGAGGCACCACCCGTATGATAGTTGCATTGATGCTTACTGCTACTTGCGGTATTGCGTCTTGTGATGGATCTGCGGGTGTGCTGCGCCTGATTCGACGCATTCCTGTGGATCTGGTCGATGGAGGTATACAATTAACCTCTTAGTGCCGATGGTAAGCGGGTTTGTTGTAGCAATACGGCTTTCCCGTGGACATCGCACACCCATACCGTTTGTGGGCGACGTCGTTGCGCATAGCGCTGTGTCGTCTATCTTTCGGATTGGGATGATGAGTGTGTTTGGTAGCACTTTTAAGTGTAGCAGGCATACTCAACTTCATGTCTTAGTGCATTAGCTCTATGATACGTGGAGGTTTGTTCACTGGCGTCTTAGTAGCGTGCTACTATGATACGTTGGTGATATTTTTTATATAACAACAATACAAACTTTGTTACCAAAGTCGATAGGGATCATGTGGGTGTGTTGTGAGGGGGGCGCCATCCGTATGATAGTTGCATTGATGCTTACTGCTACTTGCGGTATTGCGTCTTGTGATGGATCTGCGGGTGTGCTGCGCCTGATTCGACGCTCTCTTGTGGTTCTGGTCGATGGAGGTATGCGGGTGGTGATGTCTGCTGGGATGTATGGGGGACCTTGGGATGGTGTAAGCCCGACGATAGTCGTATTGATGCTTGTTGCGTTCTGCAGCATTGCGTCTCTGCGATGGTTGTTTGGTGGGACGCTCTTCTCAATGGAGCTCTCTGCGTCTTGGTTTGACTCACACCTAAGTAGCTTTGCCCAAGTCGGGTCCCTTCATTGCGGGGCTGCAGACTGTCTGCCCTCCACGATGTTTTATATAACAACATAATGTTATATCTCTGTAACTTTCCCACCTTTGAATGATTGAAGGCAACTTGTCGGTGGGTGAGACAAACATGATCGAAAATGCATTTACTCAACGTCAGTGACACAAACCCTTTCTGATGGCGAATTATTACTCTTATCTTATAACTGCCTTCTGGCTATATCTGCCGTTGTATTGGTTGGTGGAGCATATGTGTCGACCTTATGCGGGTGGTAGCTGGCGGGAGGATCTGAGGAGACTCTCAAGGCTGCGGCCGAAAGCCGCACAACGTGGGACCCCATTCCCTTGAGGTGAGCGGTAGACTCATGACACGCTCTGCGGCTAGTAGCCGTGCTGATCATGCAATTGGTGATGATGCCATACACTTACATCACGTCTGCAGGAGCGGCGGTCTGGCAGGTGGTGGCGCTCACGGAGGGTTTACGGCCAGTGTACCTATTTGCCTAAACCGTGTGACGTACATTCACTGTGGCTGGATTCGTTCGTATTCTGTATGGCGTTTACACGCATTGACATGCGCGACTTCGGTCGATGTTTGTGCTTACGCACTAACAAGGGGCCAAGCCTCTTTTACTGGTTCGCCAGTTATTTTGCTGTGGCCTACGGTCCAGTTCCCGAATTAGCGTTCCCTCCGGGGGGAGTGCATCAAAATGGTTGGCACTCACCGTGCACGGCGTGTGTGGGGCCGTGTACCTCCCCCTACATTTTGTTTTAAAATAAATGTAGGAGAGCGAAGCCCTTGTATCGGGTATTTTGTATAAATATATTTTGAGCCTTTTCCGAGCGGGAAGGGATAAATAATATTAAGTTAATAATGTAAGCCTGATACAAGTGGAATTGGGACGTTTTATGTTTTTAACCTTTCTCGAGCCCTGTCTTCGTGAACGGGGTTCACTTAGCTTATAAGGCACTACCAACAGCTTTCAATTGCTCTAGCGAATATTCATTCTTCCAAAAGACACCTAAAAGAACTAAGTTACTAAACAAACACAACGTAGATAAGGGTCCTAACTAAGACGATCACGCCAAAATATTACAAACGGCCTATTATTAAACCTTTAGAAAGATCATTTAGAAAGATCTAAACATAATTTATTAATCCTGGTCACATATATATAATTTTTATCGAAAAGGGGTAAATTAATTATATCTAATATATTTATTACTATGAGAGGGGGGGAATCTGTTACAAAACGTAGACTTAAATACCGCGTGAACAAAATATATCAGTTACAGAAAGAGAAGATTGATCAATTGAATACTGTCAACGAACGACAGCGAAAACAGATATATAGATTAAAATACCAAAGTGCTAAATTAAGAGAATATGAACATATAAGTAAAAATAATACTGAAGATATTAAACAAAGTGAATCAGACACTATAAAAACAATTAAAAATAATGTGGAAGACGACATCAAAACTTTTCTTGAAGAAGATGAAAACAGTCGTATGTGTTCTGGGAAGAAAGAGTTCATTACCCAGAAAAAAGAATAAAAAATAAAGACGCTATTTAAATGATTCTTTAAAGGACTTATATACTAAGTTTAAGCAAACAAATTCCCAAAATAAAATTAGTTACTCCCGTTTTTGCAAAAAACGACAGTTTTGGATACTGAAACCTAATGTAAATAAACGAGAATCCTGTCTTTGTATCGAACATGAAAATATGGACTTGATGGTGACTGCTTACTTACTTAATTCAAGACAAAATCTACCAAAGATATTTTGTCATCACTGTGCTGTGACTCTTCGAATGTGTCATGTTTAACTAGAAAATGCGATGACTGCAAAGATAAAAGCTTAATCTATAATGAATTCAATAACACTGAAGTATTGTTTTACTGGGTTTGGCAAAAAAGTAAAAGAACTTATTACAAGAATGGTGTTACAAAAACAACCATTCACACAACGAAAGATAAAGTGACTACTTTCCCCAAGGAACCCACTTTAAAATTTGAAAAAATGTTACCATCATACATGACTCACTGTGCAGTTATGATCGCACAAAACTAGTTTATTAAAAAAATGAAAAGCGACCTCACTGAGGAAGAGTGTATAATTCACTGCGACTTTAGTGAAAATTACAGCACAAAATACGGTAATGAAATTCAAGCGTTCATTTCGTGGGTAACCGACAACAAATAACCCTGCACACCGTAGTCATTTATTATCATAAAAATGGATTTCTGAAAGTTCAGTCGATGTGTACATTATTAGAGTCTTTACGCCATGATGCACCAGCCTTTTGGGAACATTTACTTCCGATTTTAAAATCAAAGAAGATGAAAATCTCAATATTTGTATTTTTTTTTATTTTATTATTTTATTATTTATTTTATTATTATATTACATTTCATTTCTGATAGTCCGTCGGCTCAGTATCGAAACCGTAAAATGTTTTATATCATCAGTAAACTCCATTGGTACTTTCCCAGTTTGACTAGTATTACATGGAATTATACAGAAAGTGGCCATGGAAAAGGAGCCCCAGATGGTGTCGGTGCAACACTCAAAAAGAACAGCTGATCGAATAGTTGCTCAAGGCAATGATATCACAAGCTTATCGTCATTGATGACTCATCTGAAATCTGTTCAAGGTATTATAACGAAAACTATTTACGATTCCGGTATTTATGAAAAAGAATTGCTAATTCCATTCAATCTCAAGCAATTTGCAGGGACTCTGAAAGTACATCAGGCAGTATGGAACGCCAATAAGCCCAACCAACTATCGATGAGAAAAATGAGTTGCGCCGAAGGTGAATGTAAAAATAATTCTGTGTCATGTGAACATGGGTATCATGTAGGATTATACATCATAGGCGAGCAAGCTGATAGACTGTTGACTGATAGAACGAACAAGAACGAGAGTGACATAATCAATCTGATTAAAAAGTCAAGTCAAGCCAAAAAAGGGAGTGGAGTCAGTGCAAGTGAATCTAATAAGCCTCAAATTTTATCGAATATTCTAATTCAACCTGGTTGTGGCTATTTTGTTGATCTTGCTGATGAGTTCTATGAAACCAAACAGCGCCTGTCCCCTACCTTACCCTCAGACATTGGATTACATGAAAGTGACAGCTTCTGGACACGTGTTTCGACAGATTGTGAAAATATTGCTCCGAAATTAATGAATGAAGTAGTCTCCAAAATTGTAAACTGTAAATAAAGTAGTGAAGAGGAATATAACATTTTTTAATTAAGGATTGAAAACTGTAGTACAAAGTTTTATAAGAAGTTTATTATATTGTTAATTTAATGCTGGGTGATTATTATACCTAAAGCTTATTTAATTGTCTTAAAATCAAAAGACAAAGTAATATTTTTATTAAAAATACAAATACTATTAGTTATGTAAGTGCCTTCTACAATTGTTGATGTTGTTTAAATGATTGATTTTTAAGTGATTTTGTAGTAATTTTTTTCAATAAGTAAATTGCCTGTGATTAAGCTAGATCTCGACCAAGAATGCTGATTTTTTTTTAAGTTCCTATAACGTTAAGACTACTATCTTTAATGACATTTAATATAATAATTTAAAGCTTTCTACCAAAGTTGATTTTTATAAGTTTTCACAAAAATTAATAAAAATGGTTACACATAAGTCTTGATAAAATAATTTTTTTTATTGTCAAATTAATCTGCAATTCTTTGCAGTACAGTTTCATAGTAGTACTTAGGCAGTAAATTTACCTTAAGAAAATTATCTTTGAAATATAAATTATTTTAAATTTTTTTGATTTCGGTGTATATATATATATATATATATATATATATATATATATATATATTATATATTAAATTAACTCTAGAATAGATATTTTATGTTAGTAAGGCCTAAATTTAAAAACAAAAAATGCCACCGAAATCAACCAAATAATGAGTCGCCTGATAATGACCCAGCTATATTAATTGTATAGTTGTAGCACGAACGAGTCGGCTCGACCGGGGAAGGACCACGCTCTCACAGAATACCAGCGTCAAATAGCAGCTTAATGCTGCTGTGTTTCGTATGGTGAGTGTAGAGAACTGGCGCCCTTTTTTACTGGAAAACAGGCATTCCATCATAGTCCTCAAGGCTGACAACGCATCTTCATTTTGATTCGCGAACGAGGATAGATATCGATGTCTATGGGCCACAATAACCACTTACCATCAAGTGGACTGTGCTCGCTTGTCACCGTTTTCCTATTAAAAAAAAACTTCAGTACTTCGATATACCGCCAGTCAACTTGGCACCACCGAAAGGACTGTAGCAACGCCCAAATTTCGACGGAGTCAAAGGCTTTCTCGTAGTCCACATACACCAGACAAAAAGCCAGATTGTACTCTTCGGTCTTCCGTACAATCTGCAGCAGTTTATATATATGGTCTATGGTACTGAAGTCTTTTCGGAAACTAGCTTGTTCGGGAGGCTAGAAGTCGTCGAGTCTGCGTGAGAGACGATACGTAATGACTCTCGAAAACAGCACGTAGACGCGGCTCAGAAGGGAAATCGGTCTGTAGTTCTTCAAGAGAGCGTTATCGCCTTTCTTGAAGAATAATACCACCGTACTTCTGCTCCACGCCTCCGGAGTAGTGCCACCATAGAGAACGGAATTGAAGAGCTTCTGAAGGACTTTAAGTACCGTTGTTCCACCGGCTTTCAGAAGCTCCGCTGTAATTTCATCCTCGCCTGTACCGTTTTAAAGGTGCTGAAGAGCCATTCTAATCTTGCTCAGGCTGACGTCCAGGATATCATCGGAATAGTGTCGGATAAGAATAGCTCTTGGATCGTTACTCACACATGCGTGTAGCTCCAACGTTGATGTGTACAGATGCCTATAGAACCACTAAATCTCACTCAAAATCTTAGGTGACCCGGAAACGATGCTGCCACACTCAGTCTTCAGCTTTGACAGTTTGACTTTGGCACTTTCTGGTAGACAGATCTCTGGTAAAGACTTTGGAGCCCTGGTTCCGCTCGATCTCTTCTTCAATACGAGCGTTATTAAAGTTGCGTAAGTCCGGAGTCCGGCATTCGGAGATCTGTCTATTCAGTTGCCTGTATGCTGTCAAATCTGCTGACGATTACAGCCTCATCTCTAACAGCCATGAGATTAAGAGTGTGATCGGAGAGTTTTCGTATTACATAATGATTTCTTATATTTACGCGAACACTACACATTGATTGTTTATCATTTTGCATAGATCGGACCATAAACAATAATTAAGAAAGCTGAAGGTACTCCGGGTTTAACAATGACATCGGGACGTCAGTCATCTCAGTCCCCCGTGACCATGGGTGCTGAAAAGCGCCACAAACGTCGGGAATTAAAAATAATAGTACGCGATAAAATCCGTAAAAGTAGTTTTAATCAAAGTTTTCGTGTTCTTCTGCGGCGGGTCTTGCAGAACTTAGCTGCGACCGCATGGACAGTTTCCACGAGCTTGTCATTCGTATGTTCTATGCACTGAAAGTGGTTTTGAAGCTCGAGCTGAAATGTTTAAAGATTTTGGATAAGAGCACGAGTGAGACGGAGCGTTGACTTCATTAGGCGAGACCTCTCCAACTTAACGTTTAGGTTCAGTGTGCCTCTAACCATTCGGTGATCGCTGCCAGTTTTCATCCTTGCGATCACTGAGACATAATTGATCAGTTGCCGTCTAGTCGTCATAATGAAGTCAATCTTATTTTTTGTCGCACCGTCGGGGCTCGACCAGGTTCATTTTCTGTGGCACCGCTTCTGGAAGAATGAGTTCATCATAAAGAGTCCCTCTTTCTCCATGAAATCGGCCAGCTGCTGGCCCCTTGCGTTCCGTTGCCCTATCCCAAATTTCCCTACCTTCAGCTCACTGTTCTTTCTTTTGCCGAGTTTTGTGTTGAAGTCTCCCATTAACACCGTATAGTGAGTTTTGGAGTAAAGCATGGCTGTATAAATATCCTCATACATTTTCCCCACTTGGTGCATAAACCTGTATGACTTTCAGCGAATAGCGTTTGGTGATTCTGAGTATAAAGTACGCAACCGTCGTCGACACACTACCAATCTTTACAACGTTGTTAACGAGAGACTTGTGGACAATAAGTCCAACACCTCCTTGGGACAGATGTTTGCCCTCCCGGTGATAGAACAAATTGCCGGATTCAAGAATCAACGTGTCCTACCCCTCTCTTCGGACCTCGGATAATCCTATAATATTCTAGAGCAACTTTTCTATCTCTTCTTCCAGCTCCAGGATCTTCTCGTCGGTCCTCAGGGTGTGTGCTTTGATGTTGCCAGGTCAAGTCGTTTTAGTTGGCAACCGAGCCTCCACCGTAGATTCTTAGCACCCCTTGCCCCGCCATTGCTATGGTCGCCACCGTAGCCAGGAATAGCGGGGCTGCCGGGGACTGGGCTACTGACTGGCTACTAACTCTCATCATGGGGGGTATATTGCCATAGTAGCCACGCATGGCGAGCAGGTTTGCAACCGTATTATTTTGTTCCTTTTTGTACAGTTGCTAGAAGATGCTGCTGCCCATCTCCTGCCTGTTTCTCTCTGTCGCCTTTTACGACACCCACGGGAAATTATGGGGTAGTGGATATTCTTAACCGCCACTATACGATGACCTTCTTAGTGACCGGTAATACGGGTTTTTCCTGTAATTAAAAAGATCATTATGTTCTAGGTTGTCATTAAGTGGGCGTTAAATACACGCTCCATAATCTTGCAGACTATGAAGGTGATTGAAATTAACCGATAGTTGGTAGGGTCGGCACGGATACCTTTACAGGCACAGGCAGCACATGAGCCAGCTTCCAAGGTTTGAGCACTATTTCAGTTTTGAATGAGAGGCGGAAAAAGTGCGTCAACACAGGAGACAACTCAGGTGCACAGACCTTTAGAACTATAGCTGGTAAACCATCAAGTCCACTGGCTTTGTTTACGTCTACACTTTGGTTTTAAGAAGGTTTTAAGAGGTTTTAAGAACGTCTTTGTTGGGTATATGGACCTCTGACTTAGGGGTAACGCAGTAAGGTAATTGATGTGATACGCTGTGTCTTCTGTCTCGACGTGAATCGCAAGCAAAAAGAGAAGCAAATAAGCCCGCTTTCTCTTTAGGCGATCATGCGCCAGTGAACCATCTGGTTTTAATAGCGGAGGCAGTATAAACCGACAGAAGTTTGTCTCGACCATTTTGGTGATTGACCAAAAAGCTCTACTGTCAGATGATTTGTTAGAGAGCTTTGTACCAATGCGTTTAATGCTATCGAAACTACTATGCCGTAATGCCTTTTTACGAGACTTGGCAGCTTGGTAAAAGACTCTCTTCCTAAAGCTAACATCCAGAGCTTTGTGGTCTTGAGCATTGACCCAGGATAATTACTAAATATGCTTGAGCTTTTCTGCACGAGCGCATTCGACGTTGAACCATGGGGGCTTTACCACCAATGGGTACGTCAGCAAAGGAGATGAAGTACTCCATCGCTTGACATATCACATCAATTATGGTATCCGCGCAGCTTGACGGGTCTTCAGACGACAAACACAACTGCCGCCAAGGATAAGATGCAAATAAATGCCGCATCTGGGAATGCGGCATTTATTTGCTGATTTGTATCGCCACACCCGCCATACACCGTGAAAATTGTAGTTAGTTGGGTATATAACGACACAGATTTCACCTGATAGTGGTCAGAAGTTCCCAAGGGTGAAGTAACCGGGACGTTGTACCTGTCTGGATCGGTCGTTGGCAGAAGGTCGTAGCAATTGCTAGTCGCTTGTTGTACCAGCTGGGAGAGCCCCATCGACAAGGCAAAATTTCACACGTCCTCCCAGCGTGTTCGGTCTTCTGGTATGGAAAGAGCCAGTTTTGGTAGGCATTATACCCCTCAGAAAAGCCGAAAAGAGAAGAAAGGTCTTGACAGTTGCGTCGCGCATAAGAACATGTAGTGACGCGGCCATTTATTAGTGTCGGGTGCAGAAAGGCATTAGGGCATAGTAGTTTCAATAGCATTAAACGCATCGGTAAATGGTGAAACCAGATGGCTCATTGGCGCATGATCGCCTAAAGAGAAAGCGGGCTTATTTGCTTCTCTTTTTGCTTGCGATTTGCGTCCGGACAGTAGCAACAGCGTACCATATCAACTACCTTACTGCGTTACTCCTATGTAAAAGGTTATTATTCCAAACAAGGAGGTTCTTAAAACTTTGCGAAGTCTAGACGTGAAAAAACCTGAGAGCACAGAGAGACTGAAATAGTGCCTAAATCTTGGAAGTTTGCCAATGTGCAGCCCGTGCCTAAAAATACTCAGAAGATACGTGTTTACGGGGATTCTTCAAGTGATTCCTACGGACGCGAGCAGTTTCATCCCCCAAATGTCATCATGTTATAATACTGGCCTTCTATCTCTATATACTTCAGACCGCTACACAGCAGTGTAGGCTCTGCTGTTTGGCGGTAGAAATAGGGGAGCGGGTGGACTTACCCAGATGGATTCCTAGGTAAAAAAGGAGTCTTACAACCAATAAAGCAAATGAAATAGCAACAATAAAGAAAATGTCTCTTTTTTTATTTAATAGCAAAAAATTATGCGTTTTAATTCTGGCGAACAATACGTGGTTCTTCTTCTTACGTACTAATAATAGACAATGGACATTCCGGCAATTCACTTACTATTGCAGAGCTTTCTGTTCATTGTGGAAGGGCTGAAAGGAGTAATTTCAAAACGATCTCACTATTAATTAAGATTCCTTCCACAAATGCTTACTATACGTGTTAAAAGATTGATCATACAATGAAAGTTTATATATATAAAGGAAATATCACTGACCAACTGACTCATCACGAGATCTCTAAAATTACACACCCGATTTACTTAAAATTTAGTACATTTACTCATTTTGCAATGTACACGCTCACTAAAAACGGATTTTACGATAGCCCCATCAAAAATTATTTTCAATGTACATATCGCTTTGCATTACGCACTCAAATCAAATGAAAAATGTAAAATTATAATTCATTTATTAAATATTTATTTTAGTATTTTCAGTAAATATTCGCTGTTTAGTGGCGGAGAATCCGCTGTTTACTGCTCCATATCATGATACTACAAAGGCAAAATGAAACTCGGCAGCAACATTTTTCTGATAGCAACTCAAAATAACAAAAATATTGATGTTGCCCGTCCGTCAGCGAAGCGTGGCAACTATAGCAAGTATTCTCTGCTATGAAGCAATCTATGGGACAAAGGATTATGTTCAGCAGTAGACTTTGATAGGCTGTAATGATGATGATGATGATGGTGGTGATGATTATAAAAAATATTATAATATTTATCTCCAAATGGCGGCAACTCTTTACTACAGAGTATATAATCTCTTGCTCGTTACAGTGTTACGTAAATTTACTCTTAAAAAATTTAAGTTATTAGTTATTTATTGTATTTATGATGTACTAAGTGTTCGCAAATTATTCATATATCAATGTCTTAGACGCTTTCATAGATTGTAGTGTTCCGCAAATACTAAATTCAAGAAGAACTGTACGTATAAATATCCCCAAAGTTAAATCCATATTCGGCAAAAGGAATTATAATTACGTAGCTCCCAAGTTATATAATATACTAAATAAAACAGCTCCATATGAATAACTTTATGTGCAGTGCAACAAACACGCTACTCACTCACACATATACACACACACACACACACACACACACACACACACACACACGCCACGCACGCACGCACGCACACACGCACGCGCACACACGCACGCGCGCGCTCACACACACACACACACACACACACACACACATACACACACACACATACACACACACACACACACACACACACACACACACACACACACACACACACACACACACACACGCACACACACACACATGTATATAGTGTTAACTGTGTATTAAATATATATCAACATTTCTCTAATGTATTTTGACACAAAGAGTTACTGAATGGGAAGGAACTGACTCCTGAAATACAGGGTATCCTAGTTTGGGAGTCAGGGCTCAATGATGTTGTATGAAATTATAAGTGTCAAATAAAGAAATTATTATTATTATACGATCTGCATTAACGCTCCTTTTAGGGTTTTAAAATTCGGCATCGGCTGATCGCAAGATGCCGCTCTTACTGAAATGCCCAGCTTAACTAAATTGTCAGTAAGAGATTTAGGAACAACTCCCGTGGTAGAGAGAATCAGCGGGACCATAAGTACCTTCTGCTGTCGCCTTAACTGTCGGATTTCTTCAGCTAACCGCTGGTACTTAATCAATTTTTCAGTGCTGTACTTCTGCACATTATGCGAGTTTGGAATGCCAATATCAACCAACCACGTCCGCTTCTCCTCCTTTTCTACTAATATTATGTCCGGTCGATTATGCTCAACGGTCCGGTCAGTTAAAACTGACCTCTCCCAATAAAGTTGTGCAGAATCATTCTCGAGTACCGGGGATGGATTGTATTTCCAGTAGGGTTCTGTCTCCTTAAGGAGACCGTATTTTAGTGCCAGCTCTTGGTGCACAATTTTTGCCACGTTTTCATGGCGCCTAGTGTTAGTTAGCCTTGTAGTGGCGGTTGAGAATATCCACTACCCCATATCTTCCCGTAGGTGTCGTAAGAGGCGACAGAGGGACACAGAAAGGAGATAGGCAGCAGCATCTTCCTAATAACAACAATAACATAATAAAAAACTGCGGTTGCCAACCCGCTCGCCAAGCGTGGCAACTATGGCAAATATCCCCCCATGAGCAACGACGCAAATAAACGGCCCCCAGTCCCCGGCGGCCCCGCTATTCCTGGCTACGGTGGCGTGCTAAGAAGCACCCCCTGCCCCGCCGTTACCATGGTCAGCAAGGTTCGGTTGCCACCTACGACGACTCGACCTGGCAACGTATAACGCACGCACCCTGAGGATTGACGAGAAGATACTGGAGCTGGAAGAAGAGGTAGACAATTTGCGGCATATTATTATATTAGGCATATTATTGGATTATCTGAGGTCCGAAGAGAGGGGGGAGGACACGATAATCCTCGAGTCCGGCAACTTGTTCTATCACCGGGAGGGCGACCATCTGTCCCAAGGAGCTGTCGGATTTATCGTCCACAAGTCTCTCGTCAACAACGTTGTAAAGATCGGGAGTGTGTCGACGAGGGTTGCGTACCTGATACTCAGAATCACCAAACGGTCAACAAAGATCATGTTCAATGTCCATGTCATACCTATGTCGGTAGTTGTTGGGAGCACTATGCTCGAAGTTGTTGACGAGTACGTTTACCTGGGACAAATAGTCCGTGTAGTGTTGCCAGTGATGACTTACGGATCAGAGACGTGGTCCTTCACTGCTGGCCGTATGAGGACGCTCAAGGTCACTCAGCGAGCTATGGAGAGGGCTATGCTCGGAGTTTCTCTGCGTGATAGACTCAGAAATGAGGATATCCGCAGTAAAACCAGAGTGACCGACATAGCCCAACGGATTAGTAAGCTGAAGTGGCAATGGGCCGGCCATATAGCTCGAAGAACCGATAACCGATGGGGAAGAAAAGTTCTCGAGTGGCAGCCTCGTACTGGTAGGCGTAGTGTAGGGCGACCCCCCACTAGATGGAGTGACGACCTGGTAAGACATGCAGGAAGTCGATGGATGCAGGTGGCTCAGGATCGTGCTTTGTGGCGTTACTTGGGGGAGGCCTATGTTCAGCAGTGGACTTGTGAAGGGCTGTAATGATGATGATGATGATGATGTCATGGCGCTGGGTGTACTCGGTTCCAGCAAGAGCCTGGCAGCCGCCAGTTACGTGCTGGATGGTCTCTGGCTTTTGATGACACCGTCGGCACTGGTCATCTTCGATAACTGTCTTGACAATGTACTTAAGATAATTTTTCGTAGGCACAACCTGATCCTGAATCGTCACCATGAATCCCTCAGTTTCAGCAAAGATCTCACCATGTCTGAACCAGTTGTTCGACGCTTTAATGACGCATGTGGTTGACTCAGTTCATTAGCGAATCGACCGTGAAGAGGTTTTGAGGCCCATTGCTGGAGTTTGGCTTCTTTGTATTCAGCGTCATTCTCTAACGGTGGGAAATTGTCGGCATGAAGGAGATCGAATGTTGTTAGACGGTCATCAGCCTTCATTACTGCTTGATGCAGGGGAGAGGATTTGAACATGAGGAGGGGGAAATAATTCGAAGACTGAATCTGTTTAGCACACAATCTACGAATATCTATCAGTCCTCTACCGCCATTGGCTCGAGATGGAGTTACCCGCTCAACTGCTGATTTTGGGTGGTGTATAAGATATTTAGTAAGCATAACGCGAGTAGACCTCTCAATTTTTGCCAGTTCAGTATCTGACCAGTTAACTACTCCAAACGTGTAAGTTAATACTGGGATGGCAAAGGTGTTAATTGTTTTAGTGAGGTTGCGTCCATTTAGGCTTGAACTGAGGATTCTTTTAAGACTTTGATTGTATACTTCAATCATCTTTGACCTAATTTCACCGTGATTGATTCGAAGTGATTAGATGATGCCTAGATATTTATAGGTGTCATTTTCTGTCATCGCGTCGATCTTTCCACCTCTCTGAAGGTCGAAACCTCTAGATGACTCAATTCGTCTACGGTAAACATTTACAGTTCTGCACTTTTCAAGTCCAAATGACATATTAATGTCACTAGAGAACTGTTCAGTGCAGTGAAGCAGCGTTTGGAGCTCTCGTTGATTTGCCGCATAGATCTTAATGTCGTCCATATACATTACATTATATCATTTAATTATTATTATTATTATTCTGTATTATCTGCATGCATAGTATATTTATTGTGTTGCCTATTACATAATGATTTCTTATATTTACGCGAACACTATACATTGATTAAAACTACTTTTACGGATTTTATCGCGTTTTATTTATATTAATTTTAATACCCTACGTTTCGGGTGCTTTCCAGCACCCATCGTCACGGGGGGACTGAGGTGACTGACGTCCCGATGTTAAAGTTAACCCGGAGTACCT
Source organism: Parnassius apollo (assembly GCA_907164705.1). Lineage (NCBI taxonomy): Eukaryota > Metazoa > Arthropoda > Insecta > Lepidoptera > Papilionidae > Parnassius > Parnassius apollo. Next base: position 19,514 of record CAJQZP010000249.1, on the reverse strand, counting down.
TCAGCTTTTTAATTATTGTTTTTGGTCCTATCTACGCAGAATGAACTAACTGTATTTTGAAGTCTTGCAGTGGTATGCTTGGGTTTAGTTTTAATTTTATTAATTATAGGATCCCAAGCAGGTGGTAGTACCCAGCCTCCTTCTCTATTGAAATTAGGATGTTTTTTTAATTTCAATAGCCTCACGTATCATCCTTGGTAGGAATCGATGTTCTTTCGCGAGGATTTGTGGTCTATCAAATCTGATGTAATGGTTGGGGCCATCTAGAATATGATCGCAAACTGCAGACTTCCCGGAACGTTGATGCTTCACGTCAGCTATGTGTTCTTTTACGCGGGTTCTAATTGATCTCTTTGTTTGCCCTATATATGAGAGACCACAATTACAATCAAGCTTGTACACTCCTGCATCTTGTAGAGGAATATGACACTTGACGGATGGTAAGAACTGACTAATCTTCTTCGGCGGCTTGTAGAATGTTCTAATAGAAGCTCGCTTCAAGATGTAGCCAATCTTGTCTGTGACACCTCTGACATATGGTAGTATAGCAGGCACACGCTCGACTGTGGCCGGCTTCACTCGTTCACTGTGACGGAGGCGCGGGACACGAAGCTTGTTGTCGTGCAGAACCTGTAACTTTTCACGAGTACTTTTTTTATAGGATAACATCCTATAAAAAAGTACTCGTGAAAAGTTTTATGTCAATAAAAACTAAAATAAGATACTAAAACTAGCTTTATCCTCCAATTATAGAGGGCTACAAGATCCATTATCTAAAGCAAAGCAGTAGAAATAACGTTACTCCAACATAAGTTATGTAAAACGCTAGTTATAGAAAAAAATATACTACTGTTCACTTCGTCCTTATTTCATTACAACAGTAAAAATTAGGACAGCCGATAGAAGTGAAAACTCAATGATATATTATGCGTATTCGTCACGAGCATGTCGATGTCATCTAACCCATAAGTTTTTCCTCTACCAGAAATCGCTCAACGCATTTAAAGAAGTTTTCACTTTAAAAATATAACAAGAATCAATAATTAAAAACAACAAATCAAATCTCTAAAAGCAAACCATCTGGTTCTAAGAACGCCAAGTGTAACAATTACGGCAAATCCTTCGGCAATACTGATAATTCGGCAATACTGGCAAATACGGCAATCCTTCGTATATTGCGATAGGAGGAAAAAGACCTTACTAGCAGACTTCCCATCAAGATTCAAGATGACTTACGAATAATTGGTTATTGTTGTACGTTTGAACATTGTAAGTCCTTTTTTTACTACTGTGTCGGTGACCTCCAGCAAACACTAAAACTTCTTTTACATGTATTTCAGTTTAAAATAAATAGGTAAAACTACTCTCATCATAAAATATTAATATCAAATATTTTACGTAATTAATTAATATAAATCCCAAACAAAATTGTTGTATACTTTGTGAAAGTTTATCACGATTTTTGATCTTAATCTTAATCTTAAAAAGAAACAACTTGTCGGCAAGTCATTAGAGCGAGAGTTAATTTTCAGAACGCCTTCGGAGTGAAATTTAATTGAATCTCCCGTGATGCAGCATACTTTAGGTTTTTTTTCATAGATCCGTTGGAATTTCAAACCGTTGTTAAAATTTTCCGCTCAGTTTTATATAAAGGATTCATAACAGGAAATCGACTTTAGCTTTTTATATTGACGATCTTACATATAATTTTAATCGTGGATTACTAAAATTTAGGTATTATTTATCCGTTTATCTTGACGGCTCCCTGGAGAAGTGGCTCAGCAATGAGCTGCGGCGCTGAGGGTTCAAATTACGTACGTGACAAGTCAAGTAAGGCCCACAAATAATTGTTTCGGGTCTGAATGTTTGTCCTTTTGAATAAACTTTCTCCATGGTACAGCAGAAAATTCTAGTATGGAGACTTAAAATATAAAAATAAAAAAACTGATTTTATACATGCCAGTACATGTTACCAAAATTTGCCTATAATATGCACGTTGCCACGCTCTCAGTAGTTATTTTCTTTTCGTGCTCTTGTTGGGCGGTTTATTCGTACGTATTTAAAACTACCCGCTATGAATTTCCTTACGGATTTAAGAAAAACTTTCTTTCAGTCGTTTGTAATAGCGGAAAGATTACAAAAAAAGTTCCCATCTGAAATGCAAATTTAAGTATTAGGATGAAGCCCATTACCATGGTCTAGGTTCGGCGGATAATTCTACTCTCGATGTCCCCTTATGTCACACATAACTTCTGTACGACTCCTTTATTCATCGTGCTATACGGTTATAGAGCGAATTAGCAAACGACATACGCAAAGCCACGTTCAGAACATCGTTCAAACTCGTTCTTTGGAACTACTATCTTACACTTAAGGAGTAGTTTGAGGTTCTCTTACTCCAATTCGTCCTGCTATATACTACTACTACTTAATGCTTTATTGTTTTAATTTTAATTCACGTTTCAATCATATATTTACCATACTTATATAAGTACATACATAACATAATACATAAACACTCACGCCTGTCACCCAGAGGGGTAGGCAGAGACTACAGACTTCCATTTGGCACGGTCCTGACACACCTCTCTCGCCTTCTTCACATCCGTATACCTACGCATACATGCTCGTCGGTTAAGGGTACTCCTAATTTGGCCCGTTTTCAATAAATCAGCGATTTGATCGATAAATTTTCGTCTAGGACGTCCCTTTCCGACTCTGCCATTCGCTTCTGTAACATAATATATATATATATATATATATATATATATATATATATATATATATATATATATATATATATATATATATATATATAGTGGATTGCTGAATTTAGTTTTTGTATCACTCTAATACTTCTTATAGAAAAGCTGTATAACACACGACGTGATGTACTTCAAAATGGCTATTATTTTGTGCATTCAACAAAAAACTTGGGAGGCCACTCATTACAACCAGAGTGAGTGTATATTAAACATGGCAAACGCATCGGTATGCAACCAGCCAACAAAGTGGGCCCTTAGGCATCAACATCTATTACACATACATAGAGCTTGCAAACGCCTACAAAATATTCTCGCTAAAATTCTTCGCCGATAAGTACATTATATGCTTTAAGATTAACTTATCTAGCTCATTTTCTAATAACTGATTGAAATCACTTCAATGGTGACCCCAAATTAATTTCAACCAGATCCAATATTTTCATCATCAATTTAATTCATTCTGATATTTTTATATTCATTTCTTTTTGCCAACCAACTATGGTTTCATCACCTCTTATTAGGCAAGATTGTAAACACTGGCTTAATATAATATTAATTAAAATATTATAATATAAAATTAAATAAAATATTTATCCACTGGCAAATAGACTCGATTGCCAACAAAACAAATAAATGTGTTTCCTACGTAACGAACATGAATTACAAGTGTTTAATATTTCACACACGAAAATACTCTCAAACAATATTTCCATACTTAGCATTAACATTTGAAAGGTAAACGGCTCGTTCCATATTTTACATCGCCTTCTTAGATCGCGACTGTAACGCCGCCCATGTAGGAGAGGGAATTCGTGTGGCAGGGGTTGAAAGCGGTAAAGGTATAAGGGTATGGTACTGGTATAGAATTACGATACAGCTTCGATTTAAAGGTAGAACCAAAACGGTTGAGAATTACGGTTGTGGTACCGTTAAAAAAAGAATTATACCTATATTTTTTTACGGTATCGTTATACCTATATTTTACTAATACCTTTACCGAAATAATTTCGGTACCGAAAAAATGAGTATTTTAGGCTTATTTATATGTATTGTGTCTCGGACCTTGCTTAACGTTATGAGACTCATTCGATTTGGATTTCCTATGTTACTGTATTTCATGTTCGGAGAAAATAAAACATCTTTATCATATTTGTGTTATTATTTATTATCAGTAAAGTATTTAATTAAAAACGTAATATTATGTTTAACATGTGGGTACCAATTCTTAACCTAGCTCTTCAGAATCAGTTAAAGGAACATCTTTAAAGTGCTTCCCTTCCAAGGGATGTAGGAATACTAATATTTTTGAGTACACACGGGCTCGCAATACAAGTTTTTATATTTTGCATGCGTTTTTTATAACATTTGCCGGCCCTGAGAGCGATCGAATAAAGAACGCTAAGCTAAAAATTACTGCCGTGTAGTGGCGGTTAAGAATCCCCGTGGGTATCGTAAAAGACGACAGAGGGAAGGCGGCAGGAGATGGGCAGCAGCATCTTCCTGATAACATCATATTATGTACAACAAAAAAAACTTCAGTTGCCAAACCACTCGTAAAGCGTGGCAACTATGGAAATACCCCCCACGAGCAACGACACAAGTAAACGGCCCCCAGTTCCACGACGGCCGCGCTATTCCTGGCTAGGTGGCGACCATGGTAAAGGCGGGATAGGGGTGCTAAGAATCTCGATGAAGGGTCGATTGCCACCTAAGACGATTCAACTTGGCAACAAACAACGGACGCACCCTGAGGACTACCAAGAAGATCCTGGAGCTGGAAGAAGAGATAGACAAGTAGCGCTTGAATATTAAAGGATCATCCGCGGTCCGAAGAGAGGAGGAGGACACGGTGATTCTTGATCCGGCAGCTTGTTCTATCACCGGGAGGGCGACCATTCTGTCCCAAGGAGGTGTTGGATTTATGGTCCACAAGTCTCTCGTTAACAACCTTGTAAAGATTGGTAGTGTGTCGACGAAGGTTGCGTACCTCATATTCAGAATCACCAAACGGTATCCAAGGTCATACAGGTCTACGCACCAACATCTATTACATTTTTAGATATTCTCTATAATATTTCTAGAGCCATGCATTCTTATAAAAACCACTATACGGTGTTAATGGGAGACTTCAACGCAAAACTACGCAAAAGGAAGAAAGGTGAGCTGACGGTAGGTAAATTTGGGTTAGGGCAACGGAACACAAGGGGCCAGCAGCTGGCCGACTTCATGGAAAAGGAGGGACTGTTTATAATGAACTCTTTTTTCCTGAAGCGTCTCCACAGAAAGTGGACCTGGTCGAGGCCCGACAGTACGATAAAAAATGAGCTTGACTTTATTATGAAGACGAGACGGTAACTGTTCAGTGATGTCTCACTGATCGCAAGGATGAAAACTGGCAGTGATCACCGAATGGTTAAAGGTACACTGAACCTAAACGTTAAGTTGAAGAGGTCTCGTCTAAAGAAGTCAATGCTCCGTCCCCCTCGTGCTCTAATCCGGAATTTCGAAACTTTTCAACTCGAGTTACGTAACCGCTTTCAGTGCCTAGAAGATTGCAATGCAGTGGACGACAAGCATATGAATGACAAGCTCGTGGAAACTGTCCATGCAGTCGGAGCTAAGTTCTGCAAGACCCGCCGCAGAAGAACACAAAAACTCTCCGATCACACTCTTAATCTCATGGCTGTTAGACGGGAGATGATGCTGCAATCGTCAACAGATTTGACAGTATACAGGCAACTGAACAGACAGATCTCCAAATGCATGCGGCGAGACTTACGCAACTTTAATATTGCTCGTATTGAAGAAGCAATCGAACGGAACCAGGGCTCCAAAGTCTTTGAAGAATGAGTGTGGCAACACCGTTTCCGGGACACCTAAGATTTTGAGTGAGATTGAGAGTTTCTATGAGCTGCTGAAAACATTATCGTTGGAGCCACACGCAAGTGTGAGTAACGATTCAAGAGCAAGTCTAATCCGACACTATTCCGATGATATCCCGAAAGTCAGTCTGAGCAGATTGTACGGAAGACCGAAGAGTACAATCTGCCACTTTACCTGGCGTATACCGCCAACCGGTAACAACCGTAACCGTATATGAGAAAGCATTTGATTCCGTAGAAATTTGGGCGGTACTACAGTCCCTTCAGCGGTGCCAAGTTGACTGTCGGTATATCGAAGTGCTGAAGTGTTTGTACAGTAGGGCTACGATGCTAAGTGCTGTTTTCGAGTCATTACGAATCATATTCAACTGCAGAGTGGTGTAAGACAGGTTGACGTTATATCACCCATACTCTTCACCGCCGCATTGGAAGATGTTTTCAAGCTACTGAATTGGAAAGGTATTAACATCAATGGCGAGTACATTACTCACATTCGATTTGCCGACGATATAGTCTTTATGGTGGAATCGCTGGAGGATCTAAGCAACATACTCAATGATCTCAATAGTGTATCCCAACGTATAGGTTTTAAGATTAACATGGACAAAACAAAGATCATGTGTAATGTTCATGTCACGCCTATGCTGGTAGTTGTTGGGAGCACTAAGCTCGAAGTTGTTGACGAGTACGTTTGCCTGGGACAAATAGTCCGACCAGGTAAGTCTAACTTCGACCGAGAGGTCTTCAGGAGATTTCAACTCGACTGGGCAGCGTTCGAGAAATTACGACACATCTTCTCGTGAGGTATAACTCAAAACCTAAAAACTAGATTGTACACCAGTGCATGTTGCCAGCGATGACTTACGGATCTGAGACATGTTCCTTTAACTGCTGGCCGTATGAGGACGATCATGGTCGCTCAGCAAGCTATGGAGAGGGCTTTGCTCGGGGTTTCTCAGTAGAACCAGGGCAATCGACATAGCCCAATGTATTAGTAAGCTGAAGTGGCAATGGGCCGGCCATTCGGCCCGAAGAACCGATAACTGATAGAGAAAAAAGGTTCTCGAGTGGCAGTCTCGTACCGGTAGGAGTAGTGTAGGCCCACTAGACGGAATGATGACCTGGTAAAACATGCAGGAAGCCGATGGATGCAGGTAGCTAAGGACCGTGCTTTGTGGCATTCCTTGAGGGAGGCCTATGTTCAGCAGTGGACTTGTGAAGGGATATAATGATGATAATGATGAAGCTAAAAATGTCATTTCTTTGATCCTTTTCTTCTCGTTGGATAGCCATGCAATGGAAACATTCAGAGCGATGTTTATCTTTCTCCGGGTGTTTTTGTACTTTAGGGTGTAGAGCAGAAGGAGTCCTTGGTCGTTCCGAATTAACAAAAATATCTAGGTAGAATGATGGTACTTATTCTGACACATGATGACTGGTTCTGAAATAAATCATATTCAATCATATCATCACTCACAACTCGAAAAATTACGTTCGTTCGGCCTCAATCTAAAAAAGTATAAAGATATACAAAGTTGTATAATATCATCAAGAAATGCTTAATAAGTTTGTACCTACTTTTATCCATCTTTACGACAATCTAATTGTAAAGTTACAACAAAGCACACATTATAACAAGCAGTTCATGCGGTAAGATTATGGAACTCACTACCGTCAAATATAAGAAATTCCGAAACTTTGTTGGTATTCAAGAAACGTCTTAGAGATAACTACTTTGCATCCTGTTAATTTATAAATATTATTCTATTATATTAGTTTTAGTTTATGTATATCATATGTAACTATCGTATTTATTATTATTATTGTGGGGTATCTATATAGTTTTCTCATCTGGTTGGGTTCTATAAATATATAATTATAAATGAAAATGAAAAGATAAATATACATATATATCAATAACATAAAATAAATATAAAAATACATAAATAAATAAAAGCCCAACCAGATGGAGGCCCTCGGCAGGGGAGACCAAACGGCCGAGGGTTAGGGGGAAAGGGAAAGAAACCGGCGGACGGTGCGGGCGGTATCGAGGAGCACCGCCTTCTGCATTTGAGCCCGGAGCGGTCCGCCACGTAGTCCCAGTCGCCTCAGATGAACCGAGAGGCTGACTGGGATTAGCCCGTTTGCAGAGACGACTACAGGAATAATTTCGGTCGGCAGACCACCCCACATGTCAGTCACCTCGTGAGCCAGGTCCAGATATTTTGTTTGCTTGTCTGTTTTTCGGCTTTCACGAGGTTCTCGTCATACGGAATGGTAATGTCGACCAAAAATATCCTTGACTGTGCCCGGTCCATCAGCACAATATCAGGCTTATTCGCAAGAATAGTCCTGTCTGTGATGATGGCCCGGTCCCAATAGAGCCTGGCGCGATCATTTTCGAGCACGGCTTCCGGCAAGTACTTGTAATACAGCAATTTCCGATCCACGAGACCGTATTTCAGAGCGAGCTCCAAGTCTTCGAATTCTGGCTACTAGGTTGTGCCTGTGCAAGTACTCAGAGTTAGAAAGCGCCGAACAACCGGAGATGACATGCCTAAGTGACTCACCGGGATGGTGACAAGCTCGACAGATGTCCACGGTGCCATCCTTTAGGATGTATCTCCGATAGTTGTTGGTCTTAATAACCTGATCCTGTATTGCACAGACAAAACCCTCGGTTTCCCCGAAGAGATCACCAAAGCGTAGCCAGTGGAGGGAGGCTACTATGTCTACGAAAGGCTCATGTAGAGCCTTGTAGAACCTCCCGTGGAGCTCCTTCTCCTTCCATACGTTCTCCCGGTCGGAAATTGTCTGCACTGCCGGGTCTTGCCATTGCTCGTTGGCTAAGGATAGAGGGGTAAGTCCTTTATCACTAGAAATGACGTCCTTATTGAATGGATCATCCGATCTCGCCAGGAAGTAATTACGGAGGCTGCACACTTCGCGATTATGCATGGTGAGCGCGCTCAAGAAGCCACGCCCACCATGCTTTCGCGGCAAGTACAGCCTCATTACCGATGATCTCGGATGATGCATCCTGTGGGACGTCATGGTAGTGCGGACTTTTCTATCCAGCGCGTTAAGTTCAGTCTGAGTCCACCTGAGTATGCTATGTTCTGTGACATACCCAGGTATCGGTATGTTTCAGCCTCGGAAAGGGTCCTTAAGTTGACGGGCATAGATAAGTCTATGCCCTCAGAGTTAGCAACCATCCCCCTTTCAACATGGAGGACCGCACACTTATCCGTTCCCAGCTCCATTCCAATAGAATTGCTAAATTCACAAGTGATGTTTAGCAATTCCATAAGATGGGAGCGACTGGAGGCGAATAACTTGATGTCATCCATATAGAAAAGGTGGGTCACTTTTGTACCTCCTTTCGGAAGCTGAAATCCCCTCCCAGAGCCCTCCAGTAAAGTACTGAGAGGGTTCAGGGAGAGGTAAAACCAGATTGGACTCAGACAATCGCCCTGGAAGATACCCCTTCTTATCCTTATGTGGTTCTCCGCAGCCATTATCCGCTCGCCCAGATAGCAAAGGATCGTACTCCATTGCCCCATACACTGCTCGAGGAAGTCTCCAACTGTACAGTCAATTTTGTACAGCTGGAGGACTCTCTTTAGCCATGTATGGGGCACCGACTACCGACACAAAATTCCGACGGTTGCGTTTCACCACTTTGCCAATGACCGCGTCAATGAGGAGTGGTTCCTTGGTTCCACGACCACCACCCCGGCATCCATTTTGAGCGCGTGACATCACCTGATTTAGCTCCAGGTGACGAGTGATTCTCGCGCTCAAAATGGATGTCAGTGTCTTATATATGGTGGGTAGACAAGTGATGGGGCGGTATTTGCTCGGGTCTGTGGTATCCTGATCTTTAGGAACCAAATGAGTGATCCCAGTAGTGAAGAGGCTCGGGAGCGACTTCTGATCAAGAGCCTCTTGAAACTGTCGGGCGAGCACAGCGTGACACACTACGAACCCCTTCAGCCAGTAATGATGCAGCCCGTCGAGCCCCGGACTTTTCCAGTTCGGGGCCCTACGGACCGCCTCAGCCACGTCTTCAGGCGTTATGGTGACGGGGTCCATAGGCGTAACACTTGCACTCTGGCTCGCCACAACTTCCATCCAAGGGCCCTCGCTGTGGTTTACGGGCTCTGACCACAGGCCACGCCAAAATGCGACAGTGTCAGCCTGATCCGGTCCTGGGCCCGCTCCACATACCTCTGGTCGCTCCAATGATTTATAGAGCCTCTTCTGATCACTCTGGAAGAGACGATTCTGGTTGAACCGCCTTGACCTCTCGCTAAATCGTCGAATCCGCTTCCCCCAAGCAGCGATTTTTTGCTTCAGGTCATCTATGCGCTCCGTTAGTTTTTGCGTGATATCCGGCTGGAACAAACTAAAATTTGTCCCAGGAAACGCCATCCTAACGGTGCGCATAATCCTCGGTCTATTATTACCCGACCTGAAGCTTGTCAGTCTGCCGATAAGGGCCCTTGCCTTTGCGATACGGTCCTCAATTCTTTTTCTCCAGGCTGTGATGGCGCTACTTTTTTGAGTAGCACGTCCAGCCACGGGAAGTTTGGCGCCAATAATACGGCATACTGCCAGTTCGGCGCCAAAAAGAATTGAATCCGTCTCGCAAAGGTCCCGGCTGGCTTCCAAATAGGTCACCAGCATTGGGTTAAGAGCCCGCACGACAGCCCGATTTCGCTTGCTAAGGGGTATGCGGGGAAGTCGCGGTCGATTTTCGAGAGGCATGCTGCGCGTTTCCAGCATCGACTCTTCCAATATGCTCCTCATTTTCTCTAGTTCGTGGGAGACTATTCCATCATCGTCTGAATTAGCCACAAATGGAATGTTGACGGCAGCATCCACATATGCAGTTTGTTGCGCATCTAGTGGCGCCGCATTCCCAGCCGTAGCATTTCCATTCGATGAAGAAATAGCCTCACGTCGTAGTCGCTCGAGTTCGGCGTCACCAAATATGTTGGAGCGCAGGATGTACCTAACTCGGTCTGCCAGGTTTTGCTCAGTGACGGATAGAGATGGCTCCAGCTCTGCAAAAAAGCGATGCATCCGAGCCCGATACGCCAAACATCCAGTTTCTTCCCCTTTTGCCCTAAAATACGCCCGCAGTGCGTTTTCATTCATTGATTTAGACCAACGCATGCGACGTGCTCCACCAGCGGCGGGTGCCGCTTGCTGAGTCCGAGAAGACCCAGCCGATACCAAGCCTTCTGGTGGGGATGATGGATGCGGGGGGCTGCTAGGTGGTCTTGCAACACCCCGCGCTCGGCTGGCGGCCCGCATGCTGTCGCGTCCAGCGCCAGCTCCAGACGCGCCCTGGCGACCTCCAGGCAGCGGCCCTTTGCGCACTATCTTTTTCTCCATCATCCATAATATGGGCGTCCATTAACGGGAGACGCCCTGGCCCGGCACCGTATCGTGGACGGCCATAAGCACAAACGGGCCTTTGCACCCTGAATTCTGCCGAGGCACGGCGCTCACACCTCTCGCAAGGCGCTGACTTATTATTATTATTATTTATTGATTTATTTTATTTTTATTTATAGTTTTATTTTATATAATTTACGTAACATTGTGTATATTATTTATTTTTAGTAGTACTAATGTATGCACTAAGTTTGCAATTTCAATATAATTTCCTTTATGGGTCTATTGGAAGATATTTCAGCTAATTTGGAATAAGTAGAACCTTTGTACGAAATTACTATAAGACTGCTTCTGTATCTTAATGTGTGTACATAAAATAAATTAAAAAAAGCACACTTGTGATTAAGTTGACAATCAAAGTATACGCGGAAACATGAATGGCGGCATAATGGCAAAACAATCTACTTTGTTTAGCTGCCGAGACACGACTATCCGTAAATTTTCGATCAAGTACCTACTCTCTTACCAATGCGGCCGACACTGCGTGAAGCCTCGGCGCGAGCGGCGGCGTACTATTTCTTTGTTTATACTTTATACCTTTATTTTATAATTTAGATACTTGAAAAAGTAATGGTACAGTTACTTTAAGGTATAGTAATTTAAAGGTACCTTTATTTTAAGGTATCGAAATTTAAAGGTATGACGACATAACGCTTATCGTCTGTACCATAATTTTTTCGGTTATTTAATCCCTGTCGTGTGGTAATATTCATTTCGCATTTACTTGGTTATTCTTCAACGCGGCTTGTTGTGGACTGCGCTCCGGGGAAATTTGGACGCGGGTACTATTGATATCTAGGATGCTGATTCACTGGATGCGTCGTCTGTATCATTTACTTATTTATGCTTTTAACATCTTGTCGTTGCTTAAGAAATACCTTTATTTAAACGTCAAGTAAAAACGAAGGCAAAATAAATGAATGAATAACTTTATTTGCTATCAACAGGTAACAAGAGATGGACATATTATATAACAAAGAAAAACGTTAGTTCAGCGATTAAAATAGCATGCAAATACTAATGTTTACAATTAAGAATTAAATACATTTATATTTAAGAAAAATTTAAAATGACTAAATTATAAAGGACAATGTCCAAAATCGCCCTGTGCAATAAAAACATCAAAAATACACGATAATTAATTATCTATTTTAATATATTTGTTGCAAATGCTTTTATAACACGGACTAGCTGCATGCCAAAATGAATATTAAAAAAGTATTCTATTCAACTTATAACATTATTCGCCGCCAACTTCGCCAAACGTCATGTGGTGTAGAAAAATTACTAAGGACGCCCAATCGATTATAATTCGATCTTTTGAATTTTTAATGAACAGTTGCATATTTTTAATCTGAATCAAATTTTGAATTTATTTCGAATAAAGAACAAATAGAAACTATAATAAAAACAATCAATCACCATTTCTTTTTGTTATTCCCAAAAAGTATAATTTAAAAAACCTAATGAATGAGAAAAATAAATAGGTATTTAGAATAATGCTGAAGTGAACAAAACCTAATTTTTTCATCATGATCAGGTTTTCTAATGATGGTTTAGAAAAGCGTGTGGCTTACTTCTAACTAAACGATCACTTACGAGTTTATGACAATTAATATTTTAAATAATATAAAAATTACAATAAACAATAAATCGATAAACATTATATCGATAAAATTATTCGAGGATAGGCATTTACAGAGCTAGTATAATTCACCTATGTTGTCAGCACTGTTGTTCTAAAAATTAATTTCATGTCTTGATGTTGGTAGAGTTGTTTGGCGCCCTTTCATACATTTATTTTTACTTAGGGAGTTTATATTCTCTTTGTTACGCAAATGCAATGAAAAGTGTGTTTTGTGTAAATTGCGACTCTGCTGGTGGTTTTATGTTGTTGAAAGATGTTACTAAAATTGTTAAATGTAAGACGATATTGTTTTTCAGTTTCTTGAAAATCATACCAAATGATAAAACTATAATAGCGGTAGTTCTATTATAACCTCAAAATCTGATACTTTCTTTGAAATATATCTTTTCTGTAGCTAGTCCGCTATAAAAATAAGATCATATACATTGAAGTAATATGTACTTACGTACTAGAACGGCTATTTCAAACAAAAAATGTGCGCTACTCTGTGTTCACCTGTTTGGATTTTTTATCATAGAATAAACATCGGTAGAATGATCACTAGGTAATATTGTCAAATAGGTAAATTATATCGAAATCAATTTTTAAATTTTGTCATTTATTTTGAATATTATATTTACTTATTTAATATAATATTACATAATATTATATCACAATTACATTTTAGTGGTATTTTTGTCTCAATATTTTAAAAGGTAACTATGTCAAATATAAAAAAACATACTAAATGTATGTTTAACAAAACTTATTAATATAACATTTAAATTACAATTATATTTATTTAAATTAGAATAAGAGTCGTTCATAAATGCTGGGCACGCGAGAGTTAAAAATGGACGAATTTATTCCACTTTGACTTTGATGTGGAAACTTAAAAATAAAATAAAAGAATAATGCGTGTGGCACTCGGTGACTGACGCGGTAAAGCTATTGCATAGCGTTTTTTATCAACTTATGCAATTATAATTATTTATTTATTTTATTTATGCAGTTAAGTCTTTGATATTAAATCAAGTTACACTTTTTGAGCGTGGTGACCGATAAGAAAACAATTTTTTTTCTCTTATTGAATAAATGAGAAGTTAATATTGTTTAAAATATTTTTAATATCTTACAATACATGTAGGTTATTCAGGAATTTTTATCATTGAGTTAACAGCTAGTATACACGCACACAAACACCGTGCCGAAGTCTGCCGAACTAAAACGACGTTAGACGATGCACGGCTTTCAACGCCACACCTCCGTGCCCGTCGGAGTTGGGAGCGTGAGGTTTCTTTTCGTTACGGAATTTCTGGATTCGGTCCCCGCGCTCAAGGCCCGCGATAGAAGCTATGCAATAGCTTAAAAATTTAGCCTAATTACGATAACTTATATACGATTCTACCAAAAAGTGTGTATACTAATATATTCGTCTATACTTAAGTATCCACAGAAATGTCGCATCTGAACAAATTAATTTCATAATCTATATTTCCTGACACCATATGGCGTCTTAGGAATAATTTGTTTTATATATTATATATATATATTTTTTATTGATTAAGTGTCTTATTATCCGATGAAAAGTAATTCCTTGGTTTTACTGACATTCTTGAATTATTTGTGCAATATCTAAGTACACACGACGGAATATTTTTATCAAAAGATTTTTTTTTAAATTAACACAACACGTGGCAACTCTACAAGCGCCTAGCGAGTGATTAAAGTGCGGTGCATGCACCGCAGTTGAGTGGAACAGAGTAGCTGAATGCAGTGTCGCCTCTAGTAAGTAGTACATAGTAGCTTAATGATCATACAGTAATTCCCTAATGATCGAAAACAATACAACACACATTTTTCTGATGCTTTTGATTCCAGGGCGAACAATGTATGGGCGCTGAACAATGTCCTTTAATAATACAGCCTCTTGATCGTGTTAGGTATTTTTTATTTTGTATTTTATAAACGTGTTATAAAAATCATTAATCGTATTAGGTATTTTTTATTTTGTATTTTATAAACGTGTTATAAAAATCATAAATAGATATCGAGAAAACAGGCACGTCATCTAATACAGGTCTACCAGGGTTTCTAATTTTTATGAAATACGTTTTTGTCTTGTTTAAATGATATTGGTGTTGCCTCACGAACTTAGCTATTTGAAAGATGTAAAGACAAAGAACGGAAACAATATTATAATCTTTAAAAAGTGGTTTATAGGATACATCCGATGCAGCACTACAAATAGCTCTTACATATTGCTTTCGGAAGTCTAAACTTTCTTTTTATTGCGCCGTGCTATTATGGACCCGTATTTAACAATCAATTCTATATTTGCGTAGCATACTGTGATTTCCATTTGTTTTGATGATATTTTAACAGCTTTATATAGGCCTTTTCCTCCGAAATATCTAGAATGTTCCAGCAAATACCGGTCCCGACCGACTAAGTATAGAAAATTAGAGTTCGGAGTCTTCTAGAAAGCTTAGTTCTTCTATTCGATAGTAGATGGCGCTAGTGGGAGAGTTGTAGAAAGAACTTGTAAGGTCACCTGGGGCAAGTGTGACATGAATTAATTATAACTATAATCGACATTTAAATATTTCTACTCTGTAAAGATTTAATATAGATAATTCAGTTTTATAACATCAATTATTAAGTGGTTGTATGTTTGATCAAGCATTTTAGTATCTACAAGTAGCATTTTGTAATTTGAGGTAATTAAAACTAATTGAGGTGGAAGACTGTCACACTTACCCATCAATGGGGCAAGTGTGACAGTATGCTTCTTTTTGTAGTTACTTCATTATTATCTGTGGTTTTAAACAAAATTAATGAAACGATTTGAACGTCTATTTTTGTGTAACAATGAATTTCCCCCAACATGGGGCAAGGGTGACTGTTTTCAACCGATATAGTGGTGTGCCTATAAAAGGATTTACTACACTAGTTCTGGATGTTTTGTAAGTATAATAAAAGCAATGCAAAGAACAAAATAAAATTTAATCCAGAACGTTAACAATTTATAATAACATAATCATAATAAACGTGACACTGTCTCACTTACCCCGATGTTAGGTATTAGGTGAGGTAAGTGTAACTGTATCCGTATATCAAAGAATAGTGAATTTCAGGTCGCAGAAACATATTGCTCTATAAGTACCAATATTATTCTTTATCGCTCAACCTGTATCTGGTTTAAAATAACTTAACGACATATCGAAACACTTCACAACTTCAGCTCTTAAAATTGCACTGTCTGTCGCCAGTTGAGTAGTTTTAAAAATAACGTCTGTTGATAAAATAGTTCAAGCTATGTAGTGTCAATTTAGTCAATAGCCTAAAATTTCCTGTGTTGTTTAATAGATGGAATTCAACCATAAACCGTGTTTAGGCCACATAATTTGCATTTGTTACACTTATCCCACTGTCACACTTGCCTCGGGTGAGCCTACTATAATACCTGGGTGGATTGAAAAGTACTCGGCCTAACACAGATCCATTTAATTCTAAAAATCAAATCTACCCACATTATTTAGTTCAGTTCAGACTAGTTCATTGTGTGAAGTTCGAAACGTGTGCGATAATTAGTTGTGATTTTATAAATTTATTAACAAAGTAATCGGACATAATTTCCGCGAATGGAGCAAATCGAGCAGCGTGCCGTCATTAAGTACCTCCATAAGAAGGGGCTATCATCAAAAGCCATCCATGATGACATGGTAAGTACATTAGGCAATTGTGCTCTGTCATATTCATCCATCAAAAAATGGATAGCAGAATTTAAGCGTGGTAGAGAGAGTGTGAAAGATGAACCCCGCTCTGGAAGGCCTTCGACGTCAACTACTGACGAAAATATTAAAAAAGTACTTGATTTAATAATGGGAGACCGCAGATTAAAAATTAGAGAGATAGCCGAGATTCTAGGAATCTCTTATGAACGAACTCAAAATATCATTGTCAACGAGTTGGGTTTCCACAAGGTGTCTGCGAGGTGGGTTCCGCGACTGCTTTCAGTTGAACAAAAAAGGACGCGATTGACTATTTCACGCGACTGTTTGGAGTTATTTGAAGCCGATGCAGATGATTTTTTGAATCGTTTTGTTACTATGGACGAAACATGGGTTCATTACTGTACACCGGAAACAAAACAACAATCAAAACAGTGGAGAAGACCTGGTTCACCACCCACTAAAAAAGGCTAAGTCGATTTTGTCGGCAAATAAGGTGATGGCTTCAGTATTCTGGGACTCGAAAGGTGTGATTATGATTGATTATCTTGAAAGGGGTCAGACTATAAACTCTGATTACTACTGCATCTTACTACGTCGTTTACGAGAGGAAATAAAAGAAAAACGTCGAGGAATGCTCAGAAGAAAAGTCCTGTTTCATCAAGATAACGCCCGTGTTCACACGTCAGTACAGTCAATGGCTGAAATTCACAACTGCGGCTTTGAACTGTTACCGCATCCGCCGTATTCACCTGATCTGGCACCATCAGACTTCTTTCTGTTCTCTAACCTAAAAAAGCACTTGGGAGGTCAAAGATTTTCGACAAACGACGAGGTCAAAGCAGCTGTAGACGCATATTTTGACTCTAAGGAAGAATCATTTTTTTTCAACGGTCTAAATGCTTGGAAGGGGAGGTGGCAAAAGTGTATTGAACTTGATGGTGATTATGTAAAAAAATAAAAATATAACTGATTTAGTATGTGTTTATTTTCTTGGTTAGGCCGAGTACTTTTCAATATGTTTAAAACTCTACTTATACTATTAATGACAACTTTTTACGTTCTGTTACTAAAATATGAAATATTTAATTTAAGAGCATCACTTCTTACACCTTAGTGTAGAAGTATTAAGATGAAATTCTTCGTTTCCGGTAAAAAAAGTCTCCGGTTCTCTACACTCACCATACGAAACACAGCATTCAACTGCTACTTTACGCTGGTATTCTGTAAGGGCGTGGTCCTACCCCGGTCGGGCCAACCTATAACGTAGCTGCAACTTGGCTCTTCCTCGTAAAATGTAATATAAATAAAATCGGGTGAGTATTATACACGTGATTGCTGACATGGAATAAAATCTCTGAAAACCTTCCAATTACTCAAGAAGAGCAAAGTCAAACTGACGATATATCTTATTTTATATTCCATCGAGCCGTGAAGGAGCTACTTCGGCACAAAGCAGTGACTGGATGGAATTTGGATTAAATTGAACCTAAAAGATGTGGAATATATTCTTATATTTTTTTTTATTTTTTTACATATTTATTTCCTTCTCTGAGAAAGGTTAATTTTAGCCTATTTAATGAGTTTTCGGTTTTCGTCTCAAAATAAGCAAAACGTAGCATTTATGAAATAAAATCGGAGTCCGTCCGTTCGTCAGTCGTTTTTATAACTATTTGTGTAAATAATTTGATGTATAACGCCAGCAGAGAGATTGATGCCCCTTTAATTGTCTATAAAATATATAAAGTTGAATTAATATACCCCACATTGGGCCATTTTCACATTACCACCGGCGTAAAATAGCAGCTTGATGCTGCTGCGTTTTGTATAATGAGTTTGAACCGGAGACCCTTTTCACTGGATATGAGGTATTCCATCTTAATTCTTAGGGTTTGTCACTCTTGTTCTCTAAAAAATGGTCTTAAATGGTGTTGAAGCAAAAGATAAACATGAAATGCGAATTGGTTACCATTCAAGCTTTTTAGCTGTTTGAAATCTAATTTAAAGATAAACCGTCATTAAATCATGAAATTATCAATGTCATCAACGTGGTAGCGCCGTGCTGCAGCTACGTTATCGTTGTAACAAGAACGTGTCGGTTTGACCGGAGAAGGACCATGCTCTCACAGAATATTAGCGTAAAATAACAGCTTAACACTAATGCTTTTTATTACTGGAAACGAGACATTCAATTTCATTCCCCAAGAGTGACAACGCATCTGCATTTTGATACTTAATCGAGCATAAATGTAGATGTCTATGGGCCACAATACCACTTACCATCAAGTGGACTCTCAACTATCACCCTTATTCTATAAAAATAAAATAGTGTGAACTGATAATTATGGATAAAACCGCTGTCGATATTACATGCCTAAGCCGTGGTCCACTTAATATTTTGAAGTGTGATGCAATACCATTGACAATTGTTTTGCTTATATTTTTGTATATCAAGTTTAATGGGTTACAGCTTTTGAAGCTTCTATTTTACATCTAATCTGTACGGGACTAATTTTTCTCAAAGTTTCAATCAGCGGTTGCAGCTGTCAAACTCATTTAACGCGGGTGAGGTTTTTCGCAATCTTTGATTTAATCTTAAAGTGAAACAAAAAATAAAGTTGGGAACGGGACTCGTTAGACCGAGAGCGGATGTTTGCGGAACAAATCCACAGCGAAATTTAATTTAATTTCCAATGCTGCGTTTTGCTTTTTGCCCTTTTTCGTTGACCCATATCAGCCGAAATACTTGCTTATAGATTTACACGTTTACATTAAATATATTGGTTTACCGACCGTAACCTTACATTATATTGTGATAGAGCTTCGATTTGATTACATTGTTGCCGTGGAAGGAAAAGGGGAGATCTCCCGCCGGGCAAGGTGTTGTTCCCGGGGAGCAGCCAACGCTCCGTGTGATAATTCGGAGATGTTCTATATATTATACTGTTTATGATTCGGAATTTTGATCGTGATTTAGGCTTCGGTGTGTTTCGCTTGCGGCGCGACGACAGCGCCGCCACATCATCTCTAGTTACAGCC
>CAJQZP010000248.1:0-27313 GCA_907164705.1 Parnassius apollo | reverse complement strand
ATCTCTAGTTACAGCCTATATACATTTTACTAATGATCACAAACCTGCTCTCACTTCTAGACGGATCTTGGAGCAATATTTCGGCTGAGATTCGCCAGTGTGGATATGATGGTGGACTTTACACAACATCTTCGAAATATTTTATTCTTCAGATATGCAAGTTTCCTCGCGATTATTTCCTTTACTGCCAAGCACATGGTTAATTAAATTTTAATTGCAACTGCCAATGTCACTGGTACCGCAGTTGCTCGCATACTGTAAAATCACGTCGAGTGCTTGGTACCCCTGAGCTACTACGAGATTCCTTCGTCTAATGCCAGTTTTTCAAAAGCGATAAAACAATAGTTATATTATTAGAATATATATACGATATATACGATACTCTGTTTAGTACCGATGTACTTACTATGTAGTATATATTGTAAAGTAAAAATCAGGAGTCACCGCTTATATTTTTCAACCGACTTCTAAAAACGGAGGAGGTTCTCAAGTTGACTGTATTTTTATGTGTGTTACCTCAGAACATTTTTCTAGGTGAACCGATATTAATAATTTTTACTTGAATGCTGGTGCTTCTCATGTAGTCCCATATAAATTTTATCTAGAACTGAACTGTTTATTTTTAGCATAATAATGCATATTTAATTGACTTCGGTATCATTGATGATGTTCTAATTTTATTTATATTTTAAGTTATTTATACAAAATTTTTAATTTTACTACGTCTTTTAAGAAAACTTGAAACTACTTACGTGTTTGGAATGTTGTTTCATGTTTATTTATACAAATATCAAAACATGTACTTTGTTCAAAGTTTATAAATACACTCTTAACGGCATACCGTTCTTAAATATTTATTTATTTTTTGTTTTAAAAAAGAATATAAAAAGTAAAAAAAGTAAAGTTACAGCCTATATACGTCCCGAGCTGGGCACGGGCCCCGCTCATTTCTGAGAGGGTTCTAGGGCAAGGAACTTCACATGTCTTCGAAATACATTTTTTTCTTATTTCTCTGACATGCAGGTTTCCTCACGATGTTTTCCTTCACCGCCGAGCACGTGGTAAATCAGCACTTAAAATTGCAATTAACAATTTCATTGGTGCCGGCGGGGATCGAACCCGGTTTGCTCGCGTACTGTGAAATTTACAGCGAGCGCTAACCATCTGAGCTACCACGGCTCAAAAAGAATTATTTAAAAGAATATATTAAAAAATATTTATATTATTTTGTTTTGTTTTAAATACAGTAATAATATTTAAAAAATGTTTGCCGTTATGGGTGTATTAAAAATTAATAATAATAAAAACCAGGAGGTGGACAGCAGTATCATACTGATAACAATTTAAAAGAACTGCGGTTGCCAATCTGTTGGAAAACCGTGGCAACTATGGCATATATTCCTCTTATAGGGTAATCTGTGGAGGAGGCCTATGTTGGACTCTGATAGGCCGTAATAGTATTGTAGTGACCATGTTATTGATGCTCCAAAGTAAGAAATGTAAAAATATGTCTATGAAATAATGCCTGATGGTAAGTGAATGCTGTAGCCCGTAGAAATAGATCTATCCTCGATGAAAAATAAAAATGCAGATGCGTTGACACCCCTGAGTACTAAGATAGAATGCTTCGTTTCCAGTAAAAAGGGTCTCCGATTCTCTATAGTCACCTTGCGAAACACAGCGGCTTTTTTGTGCTATTTATTAATTTATTAAGCTGCTATTAAATACCAGCGTTCTGTGAGAGTGTAGTCCTTTTCTGTTCGAGCTGACTTACTCGTGTTAAAAACTATAATATAACTACAGCATGGCTCTACAAGTTATTTATTAAGTCTCAAGGCCAAATTTTTCATTAAAAGTTTAGTTTTAATTGTTTAGAATAGCCAATATCATAAGGTCAACGTAATAGCTGAAAAGTCATCTTCTATATAGTAACAATTAAAAATTATCCTCTATTTTATCTTAAAATTTAAGTGGGTATAGTCAGTAAATAAAAAGAGAATTATTTAAATTGATCCAGCCGTTTAGAGATTCGTTGAACAAATATCTTAAAAAAACCTAGACGTAAAAAATAAAACCTCTTTTTTGAACTTGTTGAGAAATATATTTTTTTTAAAGAGAACGACGATATATGTTTTAATTTCGTAATACAAACGACATTTGATTCCAGGTTAGCTCGATGCGATGCTGCTTAATTACTACTGACTTAATGCAATTTGCTAGTGAAATTTAAATATTTACCATGGGTAAATATTTAAATTTCACTTATCTTATTTTGAATTAAAATTTCCCAGCGAGTGTACGTTGAAATGTTTTAATACTTTTATTAACTGTATCTTTAATAAAAGCATAAACAGTATCGTATAAGAAATCTACCTACTACTAATCTCACACACACTGATCTGCAAACGTAATGTACATAGTTTTAAATTTTACATGCAGGTTATAGAATCCCTAAGAATAATTACGCACAGAACATAAATACGCTAACAAAAAGTGAGGCGGCGAAACTTGGGCACTTGACTCGAATTTTTTTAGCAGGTTTAAAAAAGGAGGTTCCCAATTCAAGTATTTGTCTTTTTGAATGCATTTAAGCGATACCTTCTTTTTTTTATAGAATAGGGTGACAAACGAGGGCCTGTGGATGGCGAGCAATGGGTAGCTCGCCGTCCGTCCGTCTAACGACGACAGGCCGTGTCGACGGCGCGTTTTGTTCCACGCGTGCCTCAAAGAGCTGTCAGCAGCGTGAAGGGGCCCGCAAAGGCCGACGCCTGCCGGGGCTACGGGCTGTTCGAAAGAGATACCGCGGCTCCGGAACGTAAGGGCACTGAAGGAACACGGATGGTTTTTAGTCAGTAAAAGTCTGACACTCCCCTTACGCTCCACCCAGAGCGAAAGGCGTCATTAGATGATTTTCCATCCGCAAAAAAAAAGGGGTGACAAACGAGCACACAGTCCACTTGATGGTACCTCAGTGGATTCTGTGGCCCATAGACATCTAAATTTATGATGATTAAGAATCAAAATGCAGGTGAGTTGTCACCCGTGAGGACTAAGATGCAATGCCTCGTTTCCAGTAAAAAAGCGTCTCCGGATCTCTACACTCACCATAAGAAACACAGCAGTATTAAGACGACACATCGAAAACGCTATCGCCGTACTGATCCGAGTGAATACATAATTTCTAAAAAAACTTGAAGAAACGCCGTCATAAGGTCTAAAATTGCGTAGCGCCCGCGACGATTAAAAGCGCTTAGAAATTTTCATAATATTAATATATTTTTTAAATAATTATTGATTTAAGTTATAAAAATAATGAGCAAGTAAATTATTAATATTGATGTTATGAATATATTTGAGTGATTCGCAAACATATAGATCAAATGATTTCGTTGTAATTTCAACTATAGTGATTTTTTTAGAGGTGTTTTCGCAAATAATTATGATCGAGTCGTGTTTTTGAGCAATCAATTTCAAGATAAAGACATGAATTTACCTATATCAAAATCCCACTTTCGTTAGTGGTGTCATAGTCCTATACTATTTGATGAAAGGAGGTGCATTTTTTCACGGTGTCGCCTTAAGCTGCTATTCCACAGTGGTATTCTGTGAGAGCGTGGTTTGCCCCAGTCGTGCCGACTCATTGGTGCTACAACCATAATATAGCTGCAGTGTAGTATAAAAATTCATCGTAAATTGTGAACATAGAGCAACTAAAGCTATCGCAGGCTGTCAAAGTACAAGTCCACGCTGTCAATACATACAATAAAACTAGTTGCAGCCGCACTGCTCACTAGACTAAATCTAGTTGCGCGAAAATACCGAATGGCTCAGTTTGTTGCTGCTAAAAGAGATCTGTCACATTAAGTTTACATTAAGATTTTTATAAGTAATTTTAATCATATAATTACTAATTACTTTCTTTTAAGACGTTTTTATTAGCTTTGCGTGTATTTATTCATCTATGTAACGGAATCTTTTAATGTAATTTTCAGCACCTTATTTTCACGTTATCATTCATCTGGATTGCTTGTAAAATATGCGCGATATTAATATTCGAAGTAGTTAGCACTTTGTACCTTTAATTGTTTTAATAAAAGTCGTAAATACGACGGAATATTTTATATATAATCTGAATTTGAATCATTATAACGAAAGATGTGGTTATAAATATGAAAAATAATGAATACTTACTTATTTAGAGCAAGGGGCTTAAGTATCCGTGGTGGCCAGGTTGGTACCACGGTGTAAGCGTGGTAGCGCTCGCTGTTAAATTCGCAATACGTGAGCAATCTGGGTTCCATCCCCGCCGGCACCAATGAAATTGCAAATTGCAATTTTAAGTGCAGATTTACCACGTGCTTGGTGGTGAAGGAAAAAATCTTGAAGAAATCTGTATGTCTGAGAAATAAATTTTTTAAATATAGGCTGCTAACTACTATGTTTACCTTTGCTTTATTTTACACATATTTAATTTCATTGTGAGTTTTATAGAACCAAAGACTTAATAAAGTACAATTAAAATTAACTAGCAAACAGCTTGTCTAAATGTCTTTGCTTATCACTCTTATGAGAGCAATACGCGGTCGCTGTAATGTTTGTTGACTGTGTTACTTAGCCCAGCTTCTGAAAAGGTTTCAACTAACTCGTCCTGATTATTGCATATTGTTTGCATCGGAGCTACCTGCACTTACGCAGACAGCTTGAATTACTCGCTAGCATTAAGGAAGCACCGGCAATTGTACTCACCATCGTTTTCCAATCTGCGCAAGAGCACAGAATAAATATAGTCAGTCTCTTGTGTGTAGACCTCTCAGTCTCTCCATTTCTGATAAAGCTCGTTTATCGTGAGGTTGGTGTAATATCTTATTTGGCTCTAGATCAGATAAAGCATTGATTTATTGTATAAGTCAATGAGATAAAGCAATATCTTCAAGTGTTTTTACTCTACTCAGTGCCACACATGCATGCCCATTGGCAAACATTTTCTTCCCGAGGTCGATTACAGCTTTAAACAAATAATAGTTAAAGTAGGATTACTTATCAGTTAATAGCTAAAGTAAGGTAAGTACCTTTTTTAAAATTAACCAAAAATTATGCATGTAGTAATTAGTAGATTATAGCCACAAAAAATTATAGGTCTTAGGTAATTAAGGTAATTAATTATAGGTATTAGTTCTAAAAACAGTGTTACTTTAAAATTCAGTTTTAAAAACATTTAAAAAGCAACCTACGAAAACTATACTATGTACTATGTATATACCGTTTTATACGTGGTAGATCCACGCTGCAGCAGTATTATGGCTGCAGCACGAATGGTCCGGCTCGACCGGGGAGGACCACGCTCTCACAGAACACCAGCGTATAATAGCAGCTTAAGGTTGCTGTGTTTCACATGGTGAGTGTAGGGAACCGGGCCGGAGATACCTTTTAATGGAAACTTAATCGAGGTTAAATGTAAATGTGTATGGGCACAGCATCACTTACCATCAGATAGACTGCGTGCTCGTTCGTCACCCTTATTCCACAAAAATGTCAACCAGACTATATTATATCCGAAAAACTTGGACATTTCTTTTGAAAATCCGAAAAGTTAATTATAAAACAAGTAATTAGCCTTTGCCAAGCGACAATAATGGATGCTACCCAGGCACAGCTGGGCCGGTTTGCTAGTAAATAATATATATATATATATATATATTTGTATGATATAAATATATTGTATGATGGAAAGCTTTTACAGTGATACTGTATTATTTTTAAGATAAAGGGTGACATATAAACACAGTCCGCCTGCAGTTAAGTGGATGCTGTGGCCCATGTACATTACATCTATCTTCGATTGGAATTACAACGCAGATGTGATGTCATCCCCTGAGAATTAGGGTGGAATGCCTCGTCTCCAGGAAAAGTTTTTCCGGTTCTATACACTCACCATATGAAACACAATTTCACGCCGGTATTATGTGGGAGCGTTAGCCTTTCCCGGGATTATATTATATAAATGTAAATTATGTTCAGTTATACTAAATTAACTTTTCTCGTTTAAACTTCGTCTCTTTTTAAAAGTTAGTCAACTAAAAATTTTAAATTAGCAAGAATTCGAATTAGGATTATTCTCATGCACATACTGCATTAGTTATAATAGTTTAATAACGCTTACTTAAATTAAGTATTTATTAACTATTAGTAAAAGTACATTTAGTAAAAGTGACTCATTTCCAGTAAGAAAGGCAGTGACTTTAAGCATTTCTCAGTAACTATTTAAATGGAAATTATAATTAGTTTTAAAAAATAACATCTTTATTGTACGTTTAACTTTAACGCTTTACATGTTGCCAGGAAACAATGTGAAAAAAATAAAAGAATCTAACAACCGGTAGCTAACTACCAGTGTTCGTGCTTCCGAGTATAGACGAGTATTAAGCAACTAATTAGCTGCTATTTAGCTGCAAATTTCCATGTAAATGTTCAATGGTTTCTGTTGACTTTTCTTTGCTTGATCGATAGAACTTTCTGAGAAGGTTGTCGAGCTATTAGCCCGCCGCGCCTCAAACGCGAGAACACAATACACATGATGACATATACTCCTATCCTTGAATATGAATCTAAATACATTATTACCCTTGAGGAGTAAGATGGAATGTATCGTTTCCAGTAAAATTGGTGTCCGGTTCTCTACACTCACCATACGAAAAACAGACACATTAAGCTTCTATTTTTACCCGTGACGGAAGAAGAATATAGTTCAGATATAAATTACTTGTATTGGCAAATGTCAATTCGGCAACGCAGTTGAAGTATAGTTGGTCACGTATGCTTGTGTTCGTAAATTTAATGTACGGTGCGCCTTCCTTAACTTCAACAAACAGATGAGAAGCATGGCACATGGTTTATGCATGTTTCTTGTTCGATCAGTTTGTTCCAAAGCCAAACATAATACTTATCGATTATATTCTTTAGAGCATTTGTTGATGTGATATAAATAATAAAATGTGGTAGAGCCACGCTGCAGCTATATTACGGTTGTAACACAAATGTGTTGGCTCAACGGGGTATGATAACACTCTGGCAGAATACCAGTATAAGTTTAATACTACTGTGTTTCCTATGCTGAGAGCTGAATCAGAGACCCTTTTAACTGAAAACCAGGCGTTCCATTTTAGATCTCACGAATAACAACTCATCTGCCTTTTAATTCTTAATCAAGGATAAATGAAAATGTCTATGGGTCACAGCATCTATTTACTATCAGGTGGACTGTATGCTCGTTTGTCAATCCCATTATATTTAAAAAAGCTGACACGCATGGCAGTGTGTGACAGTTAGGTACGTTCTCTCTGTAACTCTCTTCCTGCTGCATATTAATGATGCCTCGAATCTTCTTTATGCCCAGTATTTATGGGCACGCAAATGATGATACAGTTGCGGATAAATACCAGCCAAGTGTTCGGGTCAGTCTGGTCAAATCCATTTCGAAAGACGAGCTATACTTGACTTACCATCATGTGGGATTGCAGTTAACTGCTGACTTAAAATAATTAAAAAACAAATGATCCGATCATGAACCAATCTTACCAGCCCCGAGCACATGCGTAAAGAAGCCAGCCTTTCAGTTTTTTCAGGATACATTTCAGAGTATGCACAAGAATTGCATGACTTAATTCCTCCATCCCATTCCATCTTGTCCATCTATTATACGGTTCGCTTTGTCGTTCATAATGCATACGGAAAATGAGTGAAATAATTTGCCAGCATCTGTTCCATTTGAGTTTTGTTAAGCTATGTCAGTGCACTTTACCACCTTCAGATTTATCACAACTACCATAAAAATAACATACTGCGGTTACCAACCCTCTTGCAAAGCGTGGCAAATATATATAAAGGCCTATGTTCAGCAGTGGGCTTTAATTACGCTGCAAAGTTAACGGTAACTTAGGAGTAACGACACATAATATCACGTCTTCTGATTTTTTTTGCGCCCGAAGCAATTAAAGGGCTACCCTATACGTAGGGAGGCGGAAAATGCATTACGCATACCACGATAGCCGGTCTATCATGGTTATGAGAGACTCACATCCTACCGGGGAACCTAAGTGATACCCTCTAAAAACCGATTTTAGGGACTGGCAACTGGCTGTTTAAGCTTTCTTATGCCGTATCGGGAGCGACCCTCTTTTGGGAAAAGAGGGCGCAGGCGGCTGCAAGCCGCTGAGGGAGTGCCTACGAAGGCAAATTAATTATGAATAATTTAATTTAATTAGAGTTGGCCTGAGCCGCCAGGAGGCAGTTCAGGTCGTTTGATAGTTTATTAGGCGGGTCCGAGAGAGAGTTTCTCGGCCTGCGGACTCGATAGCGAGAGGTGGGGCTGCATAAGTAGCTGCCTCACGAATAAAATGGTTGGAGTGCGACTCTGAGGCTTCGAAGAAGTTCTCAAAGAGTTTTTTGAGAAATTGTTGAATTGTAGGGAGCTCTAGGTCCCGATGAAGCAGGAACCTTCATCGGGACGACCAAGGTGCGTTCGCAGCTCGACGACAGAAAAGGTTTTGAACTATTTGGAGTTCATTAATAATTTTTGGGTCGGCGTGGGCAAAAATGGGGCCGCGTAGGACATGACTTGTCGTATAGAGACCTTATAAAGGGTACGCTTGTTTCTGAGGGACATTTTACTATGTCGGCCCAACATACTGTTGAGCCTACTCAGGTAAAAACGTGCGTGACGGGTTACTCCTTTGACGTGGGGCCTGAAGGTGAGCCTTGTGTCCAGAGTGACACCTAAATATTTGGCAGTCGTATGTCAGGGGACAGGGGTCCCTAGTATACGTATTGGTGGAGTGTTTTTGAGACGGCGTCGTTTATAATCGAAGTGAACGGCGGAGCTCTTCTCCGGGTTCACAACGATGCGCCATTTTTTGAACCAAGCTCCTAGGTCGTCAACTGACTTTTGCACCTTGTTCCGTATGAAAGGTAGCGAGATACCTTTGCAGTAGATAGCAGTGTCGTCTGCGAAGAGGGAGAGCTGAACACCTTTCGACGGGATGGGAATGTCGTTGGTGAACAGGATGTACAGCAGAGGAGCAAGTACTGAGCCCTGAGGGACACCAGCTTTCATAGGGCGCTGTGAAGATAGCGTGCCCTTGTGTCTAAAACGAAAGGTACGATGCTTTAAGTAAGAGGCCACGAGACGTACTAGACGGTCGGGGAGACCTATTTTATACAGTTTGTAGATAAGGCCTGTATGCCAGACTCTATCAAAAGCTTTAGCTATGTCGAAAAAGACCGCGATTGTCTTATGACGACGAGGATAAAAACCGCTGAGGATATATTCCACAATACGGTGAACTTGTTGGGGACATGAGTGTTGCGCTCGGAAACCGAATTGATGGGGAATGATAAGAGGGTCACCGTCTGTGGGAAACAGATAGCGCCTCATACGAGTTTGAATGACTCTTTCGAAGAGCTTGCCCATTGCCTTGAGGAGGCTAATGGGGCGATGACTAGAGGGGGAGGTTGAGAGGCTTGCCCGGCTTGGGAATACCAATCACAGTTGCCTCTTTCCACGTAGTGGGAAAGTAACTAAGGTTAAAGCAGGCGTTGAAGATAATAGATAAAAAGGTAAACACCTGCTCAGGAAAGTGTTTTAGGGCTTGGTTGGAGATGCCATCCGCCCACGGAGCCTTTTTGGGCTTAAGTCCTTTGATGAGGGATGAAATCTCATCATTGGACATGGAGATAGGTTCGGAATCAAGAATCAAGAATCATTTATTTGCATAAAACACGGTAAATAAGTTGTTACATCAAATAAAAGATCAACATGTTTTGTCCTGTTAGGACGTGCAAATATTTAAGTATATATCAATTGAATTTAAATTAGTTATTATTTAAACAGTACAATTATTATTATTATTATAGTATTCATATTTAAAATCATAATTCATTACAAACAGATTGAATTGAATTAAATTGAATTAAAATTAGTTATTATTTAAACAGTACAATTATTTTTATTATTATAGTAGTCATATTTAAAATCAAAATACATTACAAACATTATATTCATGGTCAAGTGAATTTATTTGTAATTAAAAAACTTCTTAATATTATAGAAAGCCCTGTCCACCAACCACTTAAAAAGTTTGCCTTTAAACTTACTAAGAGGCAATGACTTTATGTCGCTAGGCAGTTTGTTAAACACCTTAACCAACATTATTGCCATCGAGTAACAGCTCTTATGAGAGGTTGCCTTCTTTCTAAATGGAAGAACTAGTTTATCCTTATACCTTGTATTAAAACTAACAACATCACTATTTTTTGTAAAAAACTGTTTATGTTTTTTGACCAAGACACCCAACTCGAAAATATAAATGCTAGGAAGTGTTAGAATTCTTAGGGTTGGAAAAAGTTCTCTACAAGAGTATAATGGACCAACCCTGCAGATTGCCCTTACACACTTTTTTTTGAGCAATAAAAGCTTTGTTCACTGTAGATCCATTTCCCCAGAGTATTACGCCGTATCTCAAAACGGAATCTATATAGCCATGATAGGCGAGTAAAGCAATTTTTGAGATGAGGTCCTTGACAATCTTCGCAATGGGTAAATGAACCTATTGATTTTTGTACATACTTCTATAATATGTCTTTGCCAAGTACAACCATCATCAATATGTATCCCCAAGAATTTTGTATTTTGAACCTCCTCTAGTTTTTGTCCATTTATATTAATGTCAATAGTTTCTTTATATTTCCTTAGGTTAAATTGTATTATTTTTGTTTTGCCTAAATTTACTTTGAGTCTATTCTTGTATAGCCAATCTGTGACACTTGTAACAGCTGTCATTATTTTATCATTGTAATTGGATTTATTGTCAGTACTTATTATGATTGAAACGTCGTCAGCAAAAAAGTACAGACTTGCAATTGATAAAGTCAGGTAGGTCATTAACGTAAAGCAAAAAGAGAAGAGGCCCCAGGACACTCCCTTGTGGTACTCCACTACGGTTGTGTTTATATTTGGATCTGTACGATATCATTACATTATTAACGTCTATATCATTTATTTCAACACACTGTTCTCTACCGCTTAGATAAGATTTTATCCACTGTAATGCTGGGCCCCGAATGCCATAGCAGTACAGCTTATCAATTAAGATATCATGACACACTACATCGAAAGCTTTACTCATATCAAAAAATACTGCAGATACTAGGTGATCTTTGTCTACACAATTAATTATTTCGGTAACCAATGAATAGGCTGCTAATGTGGTCGATTTATTTCTTTGAAATCCATTTTGCTCTACTTTTAGAATGTCAAATTTTGTTAGATAATCGTACATTCTAGAATACATAGTTTTTTCAAAGATTTTAGACAGTATAGGTACTAAAGTAATTGGTCGATAATTATTTATGTCGCATTTATCATCCTTTTTATGTAGCGGTTTTACTATTAAAAACTTGAGAGCTGTTGGAAAGGATCCTTCTATAAACGATATGTTAACCAAATGTGACAGAATTGGCGATAATTCTTCAGCACACATCTTAAGGATTCCAGTTGCTATGTTGTTGTAACCAACTGATAGTGTGTTTTTCAACGAAAGTATTACTTTTTTATCTCATATTTATTTGAAGGACGCAAAAAAATACTTTTCATATTATGTTTGGTTAATGTTTTATCAATTTGCTTCATTTTATTCGGTGAATGAATAAAATATTTGTTTAAATTCTCGGCCATTAGTATTTTGTCACTAGTAACTTTATTATTTATTTTTAATTCTTTAATACTTTTTGGGATATTATTAGCTACAGTTTTGTTTTGGATAATGTTCCATGCTGCCTTGCATTTGTTTTTACTATTTGAGATATACTTGTAATTACTAATTTTTTGGGATTTACTTATAACTTTTTTTTAGAATGTTAGTATAAAGGTAATATTTTGACTTGTTTGATATTTTTTCATTAGGTCTTGATGTATAGTAAATGTACCTCAACTTCCTTTTTTGTTTTACAAGACTTTCTAAGTCCTGCTGTTATCCATTTAGGGCCACAAGTTTTTATCTGACGTTTACTTTTAATCACGGGAAAGCATAAGTCATAGAATAATCTAATTATGTCATGAAAATTACTAAAAGCTAGGTCAAAGTTTGATTCGTCATATATGTCATTAAATGTCAGTTGCTTCATTATTTCTTTAAATTTTCTCCTATTGTCAGTGCTATAGTCTCTTCTAAGTACCCAATATGTATTTATGTAAGTTTTATATTTATAAGGAAGTTTTATACTAAGCGTTTGACCCGTGTTATGGTCAGATAACCCCAATTCATATATTTTGCCTACGGCTTCTCGGTCATTGCTTATAATATGATCTATACAAGTTTTCTGTCTGGTAGGCTTTTGTATGTGATGAGTGAGGTTATTGTTTAGTAAAATGTCTTTGTAGAATTCAGAAGCTTGTGTGCACTTAAGTGTGTCTATATTAAAATCTCCGGCTATAATTATTTTAAAGTCATTATATCTGTCACAAATATTATAAAGCATGTCTTGAAATTTATTTAAAAAGTCTGTCATACTGGACTTAGGTATTCTATAGATGCAGATAACACAACAGCGATGGTCTGGCAAAATAATACCACATACCTCAAAAGTGTTTTCTGCTTGATATTTATTAATTATTGTAAGATCTACAAAGTCAAAATTATTTTTACAAAGTATGCATACACCACCTCGTTTTACGTCAAGCCTTGAATAACTATTTGCAATAGTGTAGCCATTCAAATGCACACACACTTCTTCACCTGCTTTCAGAAATGTTTCACTAAGGCATATAACATCTAATTCATATCCTATTTCACGAGGAAAATCAGTTATGTATATCTGCAACAAATCAGTTTTATTAAGAAGTCCAGCTATGTTTTGGTGAAAAATTGTAAGGATTTGGTTTTTACAGACGAAAAAAATTGTCACGTTTTGACCCTTCAGCTGTTACTTCGATATTAGCATTTACAATTTCGTTCCGGTGCCTCGCATAATTGTTTACATAGCAAAAATAATCTAAGATAGTTTTCTGTGTGATTTTTCTACTTTTCTGTTTATTGAAATTTTTATGGGGGAAACGGATTAAATCATGACGTTTGTTAAAGCTAAGGAATTTTTCGTTGTAGTCGAGGCTATCTATTAAAAAATTTAATTTAGTACAAATGTCAAAGCGTTTTGTTTTATCGTCAATGTGAATGAAATGACAATTATTGAAATTGTTACATAGAAGGCGAATGTTCCTATTCAACAGGTTTTCATTCAAAAAAACATTTTTTAGTACGCTTATTACAATAATAGTTAAGTTCTGGTTTTTTTTCAAAAATGCAGATAGTTCTAATAATACTTTAGTGGGGTTACAGTCATTTTCACCAACATTAATTACTATTTTATCTTTATTATTAAAAACAACATTTTCGCATCCGTTAAGAATTTCTTCTGTAGGCGCTTGCGGTTTTGTATCTGCTGTAATACAATATTTTTCATATTTGCTGTTGAGTCTTGATCGAATCAGTGAAGAAGCTAATCCGACACATTGTTGCCCTCCAAATATGTGTATCTTATTTAAAGTTTCTTTAGCCGTAGTAGCAGTTTTAGGCGACGTGATATCTTCTAGTGACGTATCCTTATCGCTTTCCTTAGTTTTAGCTTGTATTGCAAAATCAGGGCAGTAGCTTGTTTGTATTGAGGAATCGTCAAGGGATTTGTTTTGTCGCATAAATGTTGAGTCTCCTTTTATTTTTGACTTGCGCTTTCTGACACTCCGTGAACATATGGCAGTTAAGTGCTGAATTCGATTTTTTTTGCTCATGGACTTCTTTTTGTAATACATTCTTTTCCATGTGCAAGTTTTCTATTTCTGTATGTGCACTGGCAAGTTTACTATTCAATTCCTCAATTTTTTGCTTTAATTGAATATATTCGTCCGTCATAGTCACGAGTAGAAAGATCAGGAAGGCTTCTTCTGGGAGATAACGAAATATCCTCCAAAGAATTATTATTTTCTTCTAGTAATGAGTGACCTTTTACGTCATTAATTATAGGTTCGTATTCATTTTCCCTAGTAAATTGCTTTCTAAGAGTTATGTTGTCTGTCATAATATTAGAATTTTCTTGTGCTGTACTCGTATATGCTTGTGATGTGTTTGCTTTAGGAGTACTTATAAAAATGGGATTAATTTTACATGATTTTGTAGGTAATGTATGTTTATTTAAGCATTTGTTGCATTGCCATTGATTCTTGCAGTCAGATGTCATCAAATTAAATTTCCTTATCGTCATATTTACACATGAAATGTCATAATTATTTTTACATATAGAACACTTGACACCTTCCTTTGTGATATTTTTCTTACATTTAAAACATTTTTTGGTTCTGGAAGCGGGTTTTTTATTTATTGGCGTCATATCAGCAAAAAGAAAAGAAAAATAAAATAAAAATAAAAAAGTAACAGAGTTTGTCAAACGGATTTGAACCACCACTTTCCGGCCGTTAAATAAGTCTCGGTTCAACACTGTGACCGTTAAGCTACGGTAACGACATGCACTTACGACGAAAAGTCTGTACAGGTTGCTCCATCAAATTGCGTTTGAGTCATTTTATGACCTTATATGGTAATAGTTGCTTTCGAACGCGATCACCCAATGAGTCACACACGTCACATAACACTTTTAGAATGATACAACCAAACACGTTTGAGCCGTTATTTATACACTAATATCACTTTTGTTAAATGTTAATTCTCACAGTCTTTTCAGTTATTTAAGAGGAATCGATTGGTATATTTTTTTGTAAGAATAATCCACATTTAACCCTTAAAAATAATAAAATACACGGAGACAAACTAAGTAGGTACGTGCGCTCGGGCTAACCGCTGTAGTATATGTAGGCTGCCGGAGGCTGTAGGGGGTGAGTTCCGGCGGCGGACCTCATCTTCCACTGCCTGGACATGTGAGGGGTCGACGGGTTGAGAGCTAGGAGAGCGGCAATGCTGTCTGCAAAGCACTCAGCCTTTTCCTCGTCCTCGAAGGCAACCGTACCGTCGGGACGGGAGAGGGGGCGGAGTGTGTGGGTGATAGCGTCTATGCGGAAGGCTCTAGCCATCTGATAGTACGCTGTATGAGATGGAGAGATATTCTTCATGAGTTTACTCTTTTAGAGGTCTCGAAATTCAGAGAGGCGGAAACGGAGTTCTCGTTGAAGACGATTGGCCGTGCGCCTATATTCGGGGTGGGATATTTTGCTGCTCTCCGGAAAGCAGCTTTCTTGGCTTTTAATAGGTTGCTAATATGTAGGGGAAGCCCACTATTGTTAGCAACCGGGACGAGCCTTTCGTTCTCCTTAAGGGAGGATTTAATAAGGGTGGAGAGTGAATCGACCGCTGTGTCGATTTTTTTCGGGACTTTCTAAGTCCGACGGTAGGGAGATGGTAGAGTCCTGTGAGTCCAGAGCTTTAGCTAGGGACTCCTCGAATCCCTTCCAATTAGTGAAGGTTTTCGTGTGTGTTGGGGGACGCGGCTAATGGCCAAGAATGAGGGAGACCGGTCGGTGATCGGATCCTAGATCGTCTAGTGTCTCGATTGCTCTGAGGTTGAGAGAAACTCCTTGGAGTAACGCAAAATCTAGTACATCGGGGGCGTGATCGGTGTTATCGGAAAAGTGAGTAACACTGAGGGGACTATGGACGGTAATATCAAGAGACTGCGTGATATCAAGCAGTATCTTGCCACTAGGGTAGGTAGTACGGCATGTCCATTCAGTATGCTTGGTGTTAAAATCTCCAAACATAATGACTGAATTGCCTAAAGATAAAATAGCCTCAAAATCTTTTTTGAGGGGATGGGTTCCTGAAGGGATGTAACAGGAGGCTATGAGGATGGACTGATGTCCAGTCATAGCTAGCCTGCATACCGTGGATTCCATGTTGGTAAGCTGCGGAGTAGAAATGGGCGAGCAGTGAAGTGTCTTCTTGTAATAGATATCCGTTCCGCCGCCTCGGCGGTCGGGTCTGTCATTACGAAGAAGAGAGAAGTTTTTAATAAAAAGGCCTTTAGTGTCCTTAGTTTTGAGATTAGTTTTAAGCTCTGGGAGGTTATTTCGCAAACCGCGAATATTAAATGATACAAGCGATAAACCCTTAGGTTTGATACGACCGTGAAACTTTGGAAGAGCAAATTGCTCTGTCATTGTGAAGTTAAGTTAATTAAGTTAACTTAACTTATAACGTGCACAAAAGATTATGGTGCTCTGTAAGAGCGAGGAGACGTTCCTGAGGGGACCTCGCAGCGCGCAATTTGCGTGCTAACACAGCGATTTCACTAACGTCGATGTTCCTAATAGCGGAATACAGCGTTGTTAGGTCTTCAATAGTGGGCTGTGATTGTTGTTGTTGTGGGGCGGAGGTTGTCCGCGGTGGGTCTGCCTTATTGGGGCCTCAGGGAAAGACTGGAGGCTGCATAGGCTTTGAGAAGCCCGGAGGGGGCCGAATAATGCCTTGACGGGGCCTAGGGGGACCCTGAGAGGGCCGAGAGAAGCCCTGGATGGGCTGAGAAAGGCCCTGACGGGGCCGTTGGTAGAGAGCCGGTAATGAGCGATCATTGACCGTCGGTGGAGCTTGTCTACTGGGGCGAGGATGAGGTGCGCAATGGCAGCCTCTGTAGTTTGCCGGTTGGCCTGTTTGTTTGCACAGGACACATGCGGGTGGGGATCCGGCGTCTTTGGGCCGAGGACACTCTCTGGTGTTGTGGGGTTCAAGGCATTTAACGCACCTGGGTGCGGCAGAGCAGTTGGCCGCCGCATGACCATATAGCTGGCAGCGGTGGCAATGCGCCGGGAATCCGCGCCTATGTGGGGGCTCAACCTTCACTCTCGACAGGCCACACACTGTGCCTATCTGCAATTGTATTTCACATTAATAGTCCACTGCTGAACACAAGCCTCATGTTTGCCTTATCAGTGGATATTTACCATAGTTGCCACGCCTGGCAGACGGATTGGTTACCGTAGCTTTTTATTATGTCGCTTCTTATGTCATCCATTGCTTGTTATCGGGGAGTGGAATCATTACGCCGTTACTACAAGGCGGGTTCATTATGAAAGTTTCTAATAGTAATACATTATACAATATAAGTACGAGTAATGAATTCAACTTTCGAAGGTGCAACGATTGTTTTTGAAGTGAAAACTTCTTTAGCATCATTGTGATTTGAAAATCTATGAAACGAAAAAGCGACAGTAAAAAGAGACACGTAAATTCATAAGATTTAATGTGGGAGAAAATGAGATAGGAAGCATTACAGATTATAAAGGGTCCGCCAAATAACTTTTTTTTTTAAAACGCTATTAAAAAAGATACTAAATATTTTTTCAAATTTCTTTTTTTTATTTGAAAGTACAATCCTTCCGGTTAATGATGGAAAATAATTTCATTCAAATGGCTGCCTCGGCTGGCCATGCAGTAGCCTACACGATCGGTCCAATTTTTTGAGTACATTATCGATTGTGTGCAGCTGTATTTCACCAATGGCTTCACGAATATTGTCCTTTAAAGCGTCAATTGTCTCTGGCTTGTCGGCGTAACACTTATCTTTGACGGCACCCCACAAATAATAGTCCAACGGTGTCAAATCGCAGCTCCGAGGTGGCCAAACGACATCAGCTCTGCGGCTGATAATGCGATTTTCAAAAACAGGGCGCAAAACATCAAGTGTAGCGTCGGCTGTGTAGGACGTTGCGCCGTCCTGTTGAAACCAAATGTTGCCAATATTCTCCTCTTCAATTTCTGTGAACAAAAATTCGTTCAACATGGCTCGATAACGATCGCCATTGACTGTAACGGCCACACCTTGCTCATTTTCGAAGATAAATGGCCCAATTATGCCTCTGGACCAAAATCCGCACCAAACAGTGACCCGTTTTCGGTGCACCGGCTTTTCGATGAATGCGTGCGGGTTTTCTGTGCCCCAAATGCGACAATTCTGCTTGTTTACATACCCGCCAAGTTCGAAATGAGCTTCATCTGAAAAGATGATTTTTTTGGCAAAATCCGCATCTTCTGCAAGTCGATCGCAGGCCCATTTAGCGAAGCGAAAACGCATTAGATGGTCAGTTGGCTTCAACTCCTGAACCAATTGGATTTTGTACGGCGTCATACCAAGGTCTTTACGCAAAATTCGTATCAATGATGTCTCCGAAATGTCCAATTGTTGAGAACGACGGTGAACTGATGTTGATGGCGTTTCACGCACACTTTCGGCCACAGCAGCAATATTCTCGGGTGTACGCACTGTTTTTGGCTTTTCACGCGTTGGTTTATCGATGAGGATGCTAGTTTCTTTCACTTTTTTCACAAGGTAACGAACATACGGAGCTGACGGTGCTTCATTTCTTCCAAAATCCGTACGCAATTTTCGCACA
This sequence comes from Parnassius apollo, assembly GCA_907164705.1. Lineage (NCBI taxonomy): Eukaryota > Metazoa > Arthropoda > Insecta > Lepidoptera > Papilionidae > Parnassius > Parnassius apollo. Next base: position 8,871 of record CAJQZP010000248.1, on the reverse strand, counting down.
CATTCTGCAAAATTACCATGATTTTCAAAGTAATGTCGCAATATTTCCCAGCGTTGTTCAAGCGTATACACAACCATATTCGTTCAGCGGAAGAATAAAACTAATTATCTGTCAAATTAGACATGAGCTAAGTGTTGCCATTCACGAAATAAGCACTAGTTGAAAAAAAGTTAGATGGCGGACCCATTAGCTCAATGCTCGCGAGAAAAAACGTCGTAAACGCCGCCAAAACGGCATCGCTTACGCGTTTTGTTCAACTAGATACGAAGGTGTCGTGCTCCTATGGACACAATAAATAATAGTACTACCACAGCATAATAAAAAGTGTTACTACGTACTATGGATTAAACAAGCAGTGAAGAACGGCCAAACCTCATCTTCGTAATAGGTAAAATTGATATAAATTTAATCTTTTTTGTAATTAGTGAGTACAATATAAGGTATATCGAAAAGAGTAATATAATATCTGTGTCTAATATATAATATATTAAAAGTATTGTTACATTTATTTACTATAAAATTAAATTTACTTATATTTTATGCTGAACTAGTAGTTTAAATTACAATAATAAATAAATCATTTAAAGTATTTGTATTTTTATTTCATATGTTTCACTTCTGTCGCGTGTGAGCTGCACGCATGTTTTTTATAAATAATATTATGACAAACGAACTTACAGTCCACCTAATGGTAAGTCCGTTGTCCTGTGGTAGCATTTCAAACAAAGAATCTGCCGCGATTTCTACATTACCAATCAATTTTTTTTTAATTTTTTTTTGAAGAAAAAAACGATTTCTAAAACTGAAAAAAGAGATCCACATAATTTCTCACATAATAGCTTGTGACGCCGTACGAAGAAAGTATTTCAAAGAATTATAGTGCGTATTTACAATGTATTATGTACATTATTTTATTCTTTTTAATTTTTGAAGTCTGTTTTGTTATTTCTATTAAAAGTTCATTTTTATCTTTTTGAGTGGACAAAACATTACTACAAGCTCACGGTAACGAATATAATTTTAACTAAATAGTTACAAAAAAATTTACATAATACATAAACACTCACGCCTGTCACCCAGAGGGGTAGGCAGAGACTACAGATTTCCGTTTGGCACGATCCTGACACACCTCTCTCGCTTCCTTCACATCCATACACCTACGCATACATGCTCGTCGGTTAAGGGTACTCTTAATTTGGCCCGTTTTCAATAAATCGCCAATTTGGTCGATAAATTTTCGCCTAGGACGTCCCTTTCCGACTCTGCCATTCACTTCTGCAACATAAATTTTTTTGACACTCTTTCCTCATTCATTCTTTCCACATGACCAAACCACCGAAACATACCTTTCTTAATCCTGGTCACAACATCATCTTGCAAACCACACTCTTCTCTTATTACACAATTTCTTACCCTGTCATTCAGATTCAGCCCTAACATACTCCTTAACGACCGCATTTCTACTGCGTTTATTCTACTCTCGTGCTTCTTCTGCCACACCCAACTTTCACTACCATACGTTAAAGTAGGGACCAACACAGCATTGTGAATTGCCATACGTGCCTTTTTGACACATTTTGACTCTTCACAATAGAGTGCAGGGCCCCATTTACTCTATTTCCCGCATTCACTCGTCGTTCTATATCCTTATCATATCTCCAATCCCTGCTAAATACGCAGCCCAAATATACAAACTCATCTACTTGCTCGATCAACTCCCCTTCTATTCTTATTTCACAAATCGTTTTACTTTCTTCTATTTCAAAAACCATAACCTTCGTCTTAATTTTAATCCCTATTTTTCTAGCTTCGCTTTATTTCATAGGGTAGAACTTTTATAAAAAAATTTAATGTGTTTAAATGGACATCTCTTTGGGTATAGCGTATTTAAATTAAAAAATAATAATAATAATTTAGAAATGTTCGGTTCAGCCGTTTCTGAAAAATAAGTAAATATAGTATATTCGTGTCGAACCTAGAAACTCCTCTTTTTTAAACTGATTAAAAATAAACATAAAATAAATCCATTCTCAATAAAGAATCAAAATTCAAATGTGTTGTCACCCCCGAGGACTAAGGTGGAATGCCTCATTACCAATAGAAAGAGCCTTCTATTCTTTATATTCGCCATAGAAAACACAGCATCACGAAGCTGCTATTAGTATACTTGGAGTGTATGTTAAAACAGGCACGTTTATCTTTGTGTGCACGCACGCTCCCAGAGCTTTCCAAATGGCCCAAAGATCGCTGCTTTATTGTGTTGTTTCCAAGCCTTTCGCAGGCTTGATAGCAAAATCTCATTCGACGAAGTGCTTCCACACCTTTAATGTTAAAATTCGATTTACCGTACGAATTTATCACATGTACTCTTAAGATGAAGTGCACCTACTTAATATTTGGGATGGTGTTTACCAAAAGAAATACTTTTTTAAATTTTGTTTGCATTTATTTAATGTACTATGTTTAATTTGCAGAAAATATCGACATAATTGTTGCTTTTTCACGATATTATCGAACATTACCTATACATTTACGATATTAATAATAAATGTTGTTTATTGATAGTCTCGGTTTTAAGGAAGAGTCTTCGTCACGAAATAAGTTTCTTAGCCCACTTCGCAATATTTGATATTTACTACCGAATTTGATACTTTATATTTTAGTTAAGATGGCTGCAGCTATATTATGGTTGCAACACGAATGAGTTGGTTCGACCGAGGAAAGATCACGCTCTCACAGAATACCAACATAAAATAGCAGCTGTTTTGATAAGTATGGTGACTGTCGAAAACTGATTCTAGATTTTGATTTTAATTAAGAATAGATGTAGGTGTCTCATGTCTATGAGCCATAACATCCACTTACCGCTAGGTGGACTGTGAGTTCGTTTTTCACCATAATTCTATGAAAAAAATCGAAAAATAATTATAATACGTGGTAGAGCTAAGCTAAAGCATAGTAGAGATACAGCATGAATGTATTGTTCTGATCGGAAAAGAATCATTCTGAGGCGCACTAACTACTACGAACCCTATTGTATTTCGTATAGTCAATGACGAAAGTCGAAGATCCTATTTTACTAATAACTAGATACATAACATTGTAAACCTCAGGTGTAACAACATATCATGATGTAGATATTTATAGGCTACAGCCTCCGATAAATAATAATAATAATACCTAATTATTAATATTTACCTTAAAAGACTTACAACGGGTGTACTTTAGATCTTTTAGCTTTTGTCATTCCCTTACAATCCACCTCAAGCGCCATGAAATATAACAAATGTCGGTATGTACCATACAAATATTTAAAAGTCCTATAATGAACTTAAAAATTAAATTTTCCGGGCTCGCAGTAGCAATGTAACAAATTAGTTGATCCATTAGATACGACGCGCTGGCGGTGTTTACAGGTTGTTAACAGTTGGGTGCGCTTCAGAATACGAAATGCACATGCTGTGAGACTAAAATTCTGATATTGTTTATAATGAAATTACTTTTTTATAAAATAATTTCTATTTTCTAAGTTCTCAAAAAAATAATATTTGTGAGAACTACGCAGCTGCTCTCCTGATTAAGTAAAACACAAGTAAAAGCGAGTGGATTCTATTTAAGTCGGGTTCAATTAACTACACTGAACTTCCAGAAATATCATTGTGTGCGAAATCTTTGAAGCGGGTTGCGAGATTTAAGTACCTGAGCCACTGGTTTACAGTTGATTTAAAAGACGACATAGACACGGAGAGGATGCGTAGATCGTTGGCGGTTCTTTATAATATAGCCAGTATATACTGGCTATCACGTTTGAGCGTTGTAGTAGACGGGTTAAAGTAACGCTTTTATAAGCTTTTTGTCAGTCCACCAGCGACCCAGCGAGCAGGCAGCAATCTCCGTTTCCAGTACAACAATGCCTTGAGGATACTGTTGGAGATGTCTTGGCGATGTAGCACCTCAGGCATGTTTGCTGAAAGCCGTATTAACGGCTTCGTCACGATAGTTAGGAGGCGGTTTACCGTACGCGGTAGTGCCGTAGTATAATGCTGAGTCAGTGGCCTTCTCATTACTGACATTCAACCTATTACTTATTAAGTTCTCTTTCATATTTTATTGCACTATTGTAGTGTATGTGCCTCCACCCTACTAGCATATGTTAATAAATGTACTTACTCTTAGGTTTAAGTGACAGTATAATTAAAGTCTTGAGTAGAGAAACACGTCTCCTATTCATTTACCAACCGTTCAACATTACATGGCGACCCTGCCAGGCGGTGCGCGGCGACAAGCCACGCGCCACCGCCGCGGCCTGCACAAATAGTTAAAGAAACATGGAAAAATAAATATAAAACTTAAGGAACAATTTTCAACTATTGAATTGACACTACCGGATGTGACAAGTAAGCCGAAACGGAGACATAAGAAGAGGCGACAAGGTTATTATTTCTTTAAGGAGATATGCTAATAAAACCTATTAGAAAAAGAAGAAAAAATGTTACGAAAAAAAAAACGGGAACGATCAACTTCAGAAACAAATATTATGACAGCTTCAAATATTACATGAAGATTAAACGAATTAGATGGTGAGACCACAAATTTAAGAAAAATAGAAGAAACTTCCTGCAAGCCTTAACCGATAAGAAGATAGAAAAATTGAGCCGAAAAGAACAAATTATGAGGTAACTTCGCACCTATGTGATTTTAATTCTATTTCAAACTTTATTTAACAATTTAAGATTGTTTTTTTTTTGCTATTATGTTTTTAAAGTTAGATATTAAATATTCTGTATTTTACATATAATTAAGTTGAAATTAGTTATCAGATTATTCACAATATACTTTATTATCAAATATTTAATACCTACGAAAAAAAAACAAAAACAATTATAATACAGTATTAAAAAATTAAGTTGAATTTTAAGCACTTATGTGGCACTTCTATTAAGGCGCCAGACCAGACTTTATATTCTCATTTATGAAGTTATAGTTTTGTATTATTTTTTTACTGTGTCCTGCCAAACAATTAATGAAATAATAAAATAATAGATTCCAATTTTACGCACTTGATTTAAAATAACACTGTGATACATTTCGTTGATTTTTTTTTCTCGAATCCAAATTTTAAAGGGTTAGAAACATTTCACTATCATTATAAGTTTTAATTTTTTTTAAAGGCATTAAATCTTAAATTTATATAATAACTTATGTAAAATATAAAAAACTTCCTTTTAAATGTTTGAATAAATTATTGTATCATTGTGTAAAGGTGATAACTCTTATAATGTGATTTTCAATTATTCTGTATACACGACATAATAAATAACATACTTTCAGTAATATTTTTCGATCTGTATAAAAGCGATATAGCTTTTAACGATGTAACCATGTGGACTTCTGAATAAATAAGAAATTAAAAATATTAGTTTAAGGTACATTTTTTTTACTCGCACTCATTTATATGAGTACTACTACTTATGTAGTAACAAATTGTACACGTTAAGTTGACATTAGGCACGATCATACGATGCGATTATTTTAACGTTTATTATCAATTATATTTTTCATATTTTCTGGCTAAAATAACACTTTTATTTCTTTTGAAAGACAAGAAACTAGTTAGGTAGGTAAATATAACAAGAGTCAGTCTTTACACAGTGAATATAAAAGGTCTGCTAACCATTTCTTACGAATGATACTGATGTTTCTAAAAATATGATATTATAAAATGTTATGCAATGAGCCTATCCTATAAAAAAAACATGGTAACATAGATGATAAATTTAAACTGAACACAGCGACATGCAACACATTAACAGGTGTAGGATAAATCATAACAACATTGTAATAGCGATAAAAATAATAAGTATAGGAAAATAAATGAGTAAATGATAATAGTATTGTTACAGAGATGAAAATAATAAATAAATAACAGTGTAAACAGGAATAAAGTAGTTAAGAGAGGTTTTAATAATAATGGTTCAAAAAAAAAGTTAAACACCGACAAAGAAAATTTATTGATAAGAATGTTATCTCATTTGTACAAAAATTAGAAAGCATGTAATTGGTATGAGGAACGGAAGAATGTTCGAACGTGTAAATTAACGAATGATTTAGTTACTAAGTTTTGTCAATATTGGACTGATCACCCAAATATTGATGATACTTAAACTGTGCGACTTGAAATGTGTGAGAATGATGCAAGTTAGTATATAGAAGTGGGGCACGAAAGTATATAAATAAAGAACAAGGTAATGAAGAAATAAAGAAGGAATAAATATTTATGGCAATAATAAAAATAATAAAAATATGACATTGACCAAAAAGTAATGGAGAGATATGGGAACGTTCAACACTGGTATAGCGTATAGTCCTCGAGCAGGGTACGTTTCCGTGATTGGACGATGAAATCGGAGTAACGGGTACTAGGGAACAATGCCTTCAGCACAAGTGATGTAACTGAGTTTACTCATATTAGTACTGTTAGGGACCAGAGAAGTCTTAAATTTGTTACCCTTAATAATGGTACATTGAGGTCACATCCTTCGTTGGATCATGGTGCGAACTTAGTTTTCCTCAATGACAATTGTTGGAGTCCTTTTAATGACTTAAACGTAGACCTCAAGGTTGTGCGCACAACCCAAGGTACACTTTTACCTTGATATAATTACGATAAAAAGTTATGTACCAACAAAATGAAATGAATGTTACGAAAATGTAATATAATACCCAAATAAATGGGGGGCCCATAGGTATGTGTATAAAGTACCTGCATGATAAATATCATGAAATGAAATACATATAATTGAAGTGAATTGAAACTCCGGTTCCCGATATTTAATAAATAAATACATATTTGCGTGAATAGAGAGAAATAGAGCTAGCTAAAGGTCAAAAATATTAAGAAGAAAAAAAGAAAGTACGTACAAGAATTTTGGAAAAAAGGCCTAATAATTGATGACAATACAGGATAATAAGGGGATCCCCGAGCAAATTAAAAAGTGTGATAAATGTATGATAATCTAATAGTGGATAGATGGTTATTTTGCATTTCTATATTAGGACTATTAACGCTACCCAAAATGCTACTAGCAAGTTGCACATATAACAGCTATAGGGTTCGATTCGCACAACTACACGTAAACAAATAAAAATATATCAACCCAATATAAGTACACTTTCGCGTAAATTTATATAAATTTACGAGATTTTTTTCATATTTGGGCACATTGATTCGTATTTACAATGATTCTACTTTAAATAATTTTTTTTCTGTCTCATGTTTTCTTATGTAAAATGTGTACAATTTTGAACTACATTTATATAAAGCTTATTATAATCAAGTCCAAAGGTTATCGATACACTATTATTGTAAATTGTATAATGTAATCGTTTTTTTTTTCTATAAAAAAAGGCAACGAAAACCTAAAATTGTGTCACCTGCTTGAAATAAAATTGGATTTTCAAATGAAAATAAATATTTTGTAAAAAAAAACAAAAATCCTTTAGCTGTGTACCTAACAGTGTATTCTCTTTTTATATAAATTTCTGTCCCAATTAAGATAAACGTATTTCTTAGAAGTAAAAGTAATATTTTATTATTAACAATGCAACTAAGTATTTTTAAATATCTGTTCCAAGTTTTAAGGTATATTTTACTTGCATTCATATTATAACATATTATGGAAGTTACTTAATTTAGGTATGAATCACCACACCTTGTGATCATAGTCCGATGTAATTGCAAACGTAGCTTTATACGTACCTACCTACTTAGAAATTTAAAACGTAGTTGTCACAAACCGCTTACGCGACTGGGATTGCAAGTTGTATTTTGATTCCCGTTATTGCTGATAGCGATGATATTTGCGTTGCATTACATTATGTTTTTGGTGCTTTTCATATTTAAATGAAATGTAATATTATCGGTGTTATATTCATTAAACCTGCTAATCACATGCTTTAACTTTTATAAGTCATTAATTTCTGAAAATATAGTAGAATATTAATGTCTAACCTATTTGTGTGGATCATGAAAGCAATAGTTAAACAAATATAAAGGTATAAATAAATTAAATATAAAGTATATACAATTATGAATACAAATGTGAATAAATATATATAAAGGTAGAGCAGGTACTGCTTAATATGAAATGTAATAGTTTATTTTTCCGTTTTATATTGTTTGAACTTTTAAATCATAACTTCTAACTAGAACATAGTTAGTTAATGTAATAAATCTCGAGTGAAAATAAATGTAAAAAAATATAAATATTAATAAGTATATGGTATGATAGGTGGTATGTTCATGTTAACGTGCAGTTGTGACATTGATTAATATCAAAAATACGACAGGCTTAATGTCGTACGAAATAAAAATGTTAACGAAATAAAATCGCATGCGTATCACGGATTGACTTAATAATATGATTATGTATAACCATGGTATAATCTGATCATGATCATGAGATTATAATTTTTTTTTAAATGAAGTTAGTTTTATATTTTGTTTAACTACGTTATTTTATTCCAATTAGAAATTATATACATTTAAAGCCTATGTAACATTGTATTTTATTTTAATCTTCAATATTAAAAGATTAAAAATAAATATTAAAAAATTATTCAATATTAAAATTATTATTATGTTATAAGATTCATGAAAACTAAAATGTAAAAAAAAAAGTAAATAGAGAACTTTCCTTTTTTTTTAAGTATCGGGGGAGGTGTAGTGTATGTGCCTCCACCCTACTAGCATATGTTAATAAATGTACTTACTCTTAGGTTTAAGTGACAGTATAATTAAAGTCTTGAGTAGAGAAACACGTCTCCTATTCATTTACCAACCGTTCAACATTACACTATATTATTTTAGAG
>CAJQZP010000247.1:2500-53743 GCA_907164705.1 Parnassius apollo | reverse complement strand
GGTTCAAATCCCGCACTATACAAATATTTGCGTGATCATGCAAATGTTATATGTTACTTGTTATGATTGTTCTAGTGAACTCAACTGTTATTGTGTAACTCAACCCCACGATACCAGAGTAAGTCCAAGTGTGGAGGTAATTTTTTATTAAAAATAAAAAGTTATCTATAGGCTGCATTAGCTACTTATAATCACATGGACTGGAAGTCAGTTTGGTATATATTGTTTTATATAATATAGTGTGTATTAGAAAAAAATCAGTGTTAAAATGAGTTTACATAATTTGCATTCACAAACTTCAACACGGGTTCGCTCCCCGTCGGCACCAAAAAAAACGTTAATTACAACTTTAAGTGCTGATTTACATAGTGCTTGGTGGTGCAGAGAAACATGGTATAAAATATTTTGAAGACATGTGACGTCCATTCCTTGCCCTCAAATACTCTTAAAAATAAGTGGAGGTCACAGTGTGCACAGTTGTGGGACGTGTAGAGATTTCGTATTATAACTTTAATTGCAATAAATCATTGTGTGAAGGTGTAAGAATAATAACTACCCCATATCGTTTCGTGAGTGTCGTAAGAGACGAAAAAGGGAAACTGAAACAGGAGATCTTACTGGTAGCAATTTAAAGTAAAAAACACCGGTTCCAAGCCCGCCATACAAACGTGGCAACTATTGTGAAATCCTCTCTATGAGGTAATCTACGGAGGTCTATGTATAGTGGTGCACTTTTGAACACTATAATAGATGAAATCAACTACTTAAATTGCATATCTTTAGACTATTTTACAACAGATGGCGGCGGCGTAAGAGAATACAAAGCTCAGAAAGACCACGCGGGAAGTCTCTGGTAGGTGGCACTTTACCATCACGAACGCGCCAGATCTAAAATACCGTAAATTGGTAATCCCTATGGATGAGCGTCAACGTTTTTTTTATAGAAGAGGTAGCGAACGAGCATACGGCGTTTTTACTTGATAGTCACGCTGCCGCTTTAGACAGGGTTATTATGATGGAATTTGCAGAGAAGGTTCAGAATAACTAATAAAGGCAAATGGTGAAGAAAATTAATAAAAAAATCACAAAAATTCTGTCCTTTTTATCTTTCAAATTCAAAATGCTTTGTAATGCATTATTTTAACGCACACATACATAAGGGTCGATCAATAGGTAAAAACGTTGTTGCCCATAATTCACATTCAATTTGGTATAGCTTCAAATAAAATTAGAAGCCATATTTAATAAAGTTAATTTAATAATAAAATAGTTTAAATAAAGTTATATTATTAAGAATACTTAAATATTTGAATCTAAACATAAACTTAAACTACTCTTTGAAAAAAACTTGTATAGCTGCAGTAATTGTTGACTCGATCGGGGTAAGACCACGCTCTCATAAAATAATGTCGTAAAATAGCAGCTTAATGCTGCTGTGTTTCATATGTTTGGTGTAGAGAACCAGAGATTCTATTTACTGTTAACGAGGCATTATATCGCGTTTAATTTTTATTTCAACTATTTTTATTTTTAATTCCCGACCTTTCGGGTGCTTTCCAGCACCCATGGTCATGGGGGACTGAGGTGACTGACGTCCCGATATCATTGTTTTTTAACCCGGAGTACCTTCAGGTTTTTTAATTATTGTTTATGGTCCGATCTATGCAAAATGAACTGACTATGTCTTGAGGTCTAGCAGTGGTATGCTTGGGTTTAGTTTTAATTTTATTGATTATAGGGTCCCAAGCAGGTGGTAGTATCCAGCCTCCTTCTCTATTGAGATTAGGATGTTTTTTTTTAATTTCAGTAGCCTCACGTATGATCCTTGGTAGGAATCGATGTTCTTTCGCAAGGATTTGTGGTCTATCAAATCTGATGTAATGGTTGGGGCCACCTAGGATATGATCGCAAACTGCAGACTTCCCGGAACGTTGATGCTTCACGTCAGCTATGTGTTCTTTTACGCGGGTTCTAATTGGTCTCTTTGTTTGCCCTATATATGAGAGACCACAATCACAATCAAGCTTGTACACTCCTGCATCTTGTAGAGGAATATGACACTTGACGGATGGTAGGAATTTACTAATCTTCTTCGGCGGCTTGTAGAATGTTCTAATAGAAACTCGCTTCAAGATGTAACCAATCTTGTCTGTGACATCTTTGACATATGGTGGTACAGCAGGCACACGCTCGACTGTGGCCGGCTTCACTTTTTTAAATTAATATTCTCATTTCATCTGCTGTTATTTATTTTACAGCACTCTTTATTCTTTTTTTTTAGTGTACAGTCTTTTAATATTCCTTCTCTGTTTTTTTTTACTTTTTTTATTATGTGCCTTACATCTTACTATTACAAGAGTTTATGTGACTACATGTTCTGCTTTCTATAAATTCCTCAATTAATTTTTGATCCATTCTCCTTAAGCGCCTTTCTAACGCATACTTCAGCAAACTTTAACAAATGAATTCGTCTGTCATTGTCGTTAATAGCTCTGCTTAAGTTCTCTTCCTTAAGCGTAAAGCCCATATGGTGTTCACAGGTCACTCTGTTTATTGAGTATTTGGGACACTCTAAGAGTATATGTTCGATAGACTGTTGTCTTTCATGTTCGCAGTCACAGTAGGGGCTTTGCGCTAATCTAAACCTGTGCAGGTAAGCTCTAAAGCCACCATGTTCAGTAAATATTTGAGATCTTAAATTGAACATTTTAATTTTCTTCAGTGTCTTGTATGCTTCTTCGACGTTTGGTAAGAATGTCCTTGTGACTCTACCTGTGTCTGCACTGGTGTATCTTTTCTGCCACTTGAGTAAAATATGCTTTCTGATGAGGTGCTTTGCGAATGATATGGGGAAGCAGTCATAAACAGGTGCCTGTTTGAAGGTTTCTGCTGCGGATTTTGCTAATTCGTCTGCTCTCTCATTGCCAGGGATACCACAGTGTACTTTAACCCAGAAAAACTTTACATATCCGTTGTGCTTTCTAACTTCTACCACGCGATTCAGTATCTCAGCTGCGATGGGATGGGCGCCGGCTTCACTTGGTCACTGTGACGTAGACGCGGGACCCGAAGCTTGTTGTCGTGCAAAACTTGCTTAACGTGCTAAAGCTCGAGAAACGTCGGGAATTAAAAATAAAAATACTTGAAATAAAAATAAAACGCAATAAAATCCGTAAAAGTAGTTTTAATCAATGTGTAGTGTTCGCGTTAAAATAAGAAATCATTATGAGGCATTATATGTTAGTCCTTAGCGATGACAAGGCCTTTACATTTTTAATTTTTATTTGAAGAAATTTGTAGATGTCTATGAGTGATAACATTCACTTGCTATCAGATGGACTACGTACTCTTATGGCACCCTTACTCCACAAACAATCCTGCTGTTCTGAAAGTAACTGATCGCCGATTACCGTCTGCAACTTCAGATGCATTGCGGGTACGTTGCTGACCTTTTAAAAAACGTCGATTTATATCAGATTCATATTAGCTATCATAGTTGTTTTAAGCGGCAATGGTTTAATAAAGTTTATGGGTAATAACATGAATAATACACATTAATTAAAACTTATTTGAGAGTTTTTATTTTTTTATGGAATTTAATCTTAATTTCGACATCTAGTGTAAATACAACATCCATCGTCATGGAGAACTGAAGTGTTTGGCAACCGCAATTTTTACTATTATTTAAAGCCTTCATTAGAAAGGCGCTACTATTCATATCCTGTTTTATCTTCTGTTTCACCCGTTACGGCATCCACAAGATAATATTCTCTTTCCGTCATCACGCAACATTGGTAAGAAGTTTTTTGTAATTTATAATATAACTTTACATCTTCTTAGTTGTTTTTTAATGGTATGTTGTATCACTTAGTTTTTTTTTCAACGACAGATAATTCTTAAAGGTACCAATGAGTGCAAAATTTTCTCTGTGTCTCCCTCCCCACATAAAACCCTGACAAGGACGTCGCACCTGTCTGATAATTTAGCGTTGTATTTGTGTTTTAATTTAGTTGACTTTTTTTAAATTATTTTAAAAAGTAAAATGAAGCCTTTCAACTTTGTTTTCATTTTAATATTTCAAAATTTTGTTTGGATTAAATTTAATAACGCAACTTAAATCATTGATCTATCTGTAATTTATCCATAACAGAAAATAAATTACATAAACTGTGAAATTATTTTAAGAAATATAAATAATAATAATTTAAGAATTGGGTTTTTATTTTTAAAATATTTACAGGCAGATATAAGGGTAGCACTGGCATGCACTTTAGGTAAGTGAATGGTTTAACCGAGCGTATCTGACATTTTAAGGTCTCTTTGCCGTTTCTTTTTAAAAGAATAGACATGCCAAATGAGCACACAGTCCATCTGATGCTTAGTGAATGTTGCGGCCCATAGCTATATTTATTCATATTATGACTACCATATAATAAAGTGAAACGATTTAGAAATGCTCTGCTACTACATATTATGTTTTATTATGTATTAACGATTTCTTAACTTTCTAAACATCTAGCCTTTCGTTTCATTTAAGTTAACATTATGTTTTATGGTTCGCTTTCATTTGCTTTTCCCTGCAAAAAATTATCTAAATTCTGGAATAAGTAGAAGTCTGTAAGTGCAAGGTCTGATGAGTACGGCGGATGACGAAGAGTTTCCAATCACAGCTCTTGTAACATGGAGACCGTCTGTAGTGCAGTATGAGGTCGCGCGATGTCGTGCAGGAGCCATCCGGACGAGCGATTGACTAAAGCTTGTTGGAAACGTATGAGCTTCTCCATCATTATTTTCAGTTCTTCTTAGTACACATTTGCAGTAATGCTCATCTCGTTTCGTTAGAAAATGTGAACCACCCCATTGCTAAACCTCCATACAGTTACCATCTCATTTCTAGGGTTACGTTTTCCATCAGATGCAGAACCAGGATCCAACCATCTTTCTGACCGCTTGCGATTGTGAAACAGAATCCATTTTTCGTCGCAGGTAACAATGTTTCAAAATCCTTTGTTTGTTTGCCTTTCGAGCAGTGCATGGCGCGTGACACGTGTTGCACTAGCAATCATTCACTTCATGGGGCAATCATTTGTCAGGCTTTTTACCTTGCCAATTTGATGCAAATTAACCAATATTACTTTGATTCTAACGTCGAACGCTGCTGCTAATTCAATCATAAATCATAATCATAAATCATTTATTTGCATGAAATATGGTGGGTACACAAGATGTTAAAATAAGTTCTAGCACATGACATATTTCACCCTCTTTACGGGCATGCAAAGTTATAGTAAATTTACAAGAATAATTATTTAAATAAAGTTACAATTATTAGAACTATTTAAATTACAATTTATAACTATATGAATTACAATTTATAAGAACTATTTGAATTACAATGTTTACATGCTTTTAAATTTCGAATATTTGAATTACAGTAATTACAATTATTTAAATTATTGTATTATTATAATAGAGTTAGTCACAGGAAATAAAGTCGGAAGAAAAGTCGGTATCTTAGTGGGCACCAAATCGACGTGTGCATTTATTCAAAAAAATTTTAATAGTATAGAAACACTCCTGAATTAACCATTCTCGTAAGACACAATACAAAACCTTTTATATGGCAGGTCAGTCATTCCTTTGGGCATAGCGTTGTTTATTAGAGGTGCCATATAGGCACAGTTTTTTTAACAGTTGTAGCTTAGGCACAGGTATTTTTAAAGAAAAGGAGTTAATTGTACGTTTAAACGTATTGTCGGTAGCGGTGAAAAGATGACTGTAGTATTTAACAAATTTAACTCTTTCGTAGATGTACATGCAGGAGACAGTAAATTTTTAGATTTAAAGGTACATACATGATTCCGATCAATCCAGGCCGTATAGTGTCCGAATACATTTCTTTTGTGCTATAAACACCCTCGTAATGTCACAAGAATTTTGTCAAACGTAGATTGAGTATCATCCGCTTTCAGAATCATTCACAGTCATTTTCGACTTAAGTTTTTAGATGATCATGTCTCATGTTGAAATCTGTATAAAGGAAGCGGGCAAACTAAATAACATTTGGCGCGTTTGTTTTTAGTGTTTGCTCAGTAGACGTGGGTGATAATGCGTGTCGCGTTTTCCAAGTTGCTGTTACTATAGTACTTATGTTCAATAATTAACTGACTTATTTTAAACGTATGTATCCATAATATAGTAAGATAATCAACCAAGTACCACCGTGCGACTTTAAAGAAGTTTTCTTCGTCGCACAACTTCCTTGTGGAATTGACTACCAGCAGAGATTTTTCTGGATCGACACGACTTAGGGATCTTCAAGAAAATAGTCCACTCCTTTTTAAAAGACTGGCAACGCATCTGCAATTCCCCGGTGTTGCAATTGTTCACGGGCGGCGGTTACCTCTTACCATCAGGTGAGCCGTGCGCTCGTTTGTCCTCTCTCCTAGAAAAAGCACAGATACGAGAAAGTCGCAAAGAAACTGTCCGCAATATTGTATTTATAGGGTACACAATTTTGTATAAAAATGATATCAATAAGTTACTGAAGCAAGTAACGATAAGAGACAACCGCATAGGAACTGTCCGCAAGATCGTACTCATAGGCTTCATTAAGTGTGAAATCGGGGTATAACTACATGATACTACCACTGTGTTCTATGCTAATCACTTCGGATGAAGCCCTTGTATAATTATAATCGAACTTCACTAACAGGTAAGTTCGTTTCATCATTAAATATTTTTAAAGAGTGGATCTAATCAAAGTAGTCTTAAAACTTGTCTTTAAAACTATTTAAAATAACATATCAAAAAAAATATTTCAACTTATCAACTCAATGAAAATTAAATTAAAATAATGAAAAAAAAAAACAATTATACATTTTATTTTACCAGTTTTTTTATTGTAAAACAATAGAAAGACGTAAGTAATCAAACAATTGCCTCTATATTTTTAAAAGTAAAAACAAATCAACATTACTAAAAGACTAAACACAGACAAAAATTTATTATAATCCATCATTAAGCTACTTCTAGATAAGTCAACGATTTAAGGAACTTCAAAAAAAGTATACTCCTTTCTAAAATACTGGCAAAGTACCTGAAAATCTCCTGATTTCGCAGTTGTTCCTTAGAGTTATTGGTCACTTACCATCAGGTGGAAAGTACGCTCATTCGCCCCCACTTAAAAAAGTGATCCCTATAACATTAAAAAGTTTTTAAAGTGAAGGCATGTGGGTTTTACAATTAAAACGAAAAGCTGTAAGTAACGAAACTAATAATATAGGATCCATAAAATTGCTGTAAATAGCGCTAAGTTTTGAATACGATAGATGGAAGTATCTATCGTTAGGCTGGTTCAGCATATTAGTGGGTTCTTTAAAACAGTCAATATTTGTAGTAAATTATTTTATTTATCTTACTTCCTCACACGTAAAAAGTTAGGTTCTAGGAAGGGGATCACTGGCATGATGCAGGAAGACGAAGTCCAGACGGAGTTCTTGTAGTGTCGCGGATAGCCAGCTAGCGGAAGGTGCAGATCAAACGGTGATGATGGTAGTTGGCAGGATGGTAGGCCAAAATTTCGTTAGCTCAAAGCATGGCAGCAAGTAAGCCTTAGGCAGGTAGGTGGATCCCGGAATCCCAGATGGAGGCCAGCATTAGGGAAACTTTTAATAGCACTATATGCGCCTTAGTACCCCTTAAGTACACCTTCTAGGAAGTTAAAAATTCCTAAGCACTAAGCAGCCCCAGCAGAAGAGATAGGAATCAGGCAGAACAGTAAAAAAATAAGAACTCACGCACTTTGAATAATTCCAATTTTGAATGTAGGTAAGCAAGTTCAACGGCTGTTTGTTTAGGCTTACGCGCATTGCAAACTTCGAGCAGTCTCAGGTAGAAATGAAAAAAGAATAGCCCGAACGGGGACTTGTGTCCCCTCTTGTGCTTTCGATTTTGCGATCAATTTAACGGTGCGCGGATTAACTATTTTAAGGTTCCGCAGAATTAAATTAATAATATGTAATTGTAAAATATATTGTAAAATAAATTGGTTTCTTTTATTTTTAAATTACAAAATATTATTTATTATTAATAAATTATAGTTATTTATAAGTGTGTATTAAGATACACCATTACAAGTACGTAGGTGAAGTCGCAATCTTACTTTAGATATAAGTAATCAAACTAATATTGGCCGACAAACTACAATTAAACTTCAAGAGAAAAATAGAAATAAGGGTATTTTAAAGGAATAAGTTTTAAAATAATATAAAAAAAAGTTTAGAGACCCGCACAATTCTACGTAGTTTTTTCTACTTTCTAATGTTAACAAAAAATAAATTTTTGTTATTTCGCCTGCTTATTGCTAAATTGCTTTCATCATCATAATCATCATCATTACAGCCCTTCACAAGTCCACTACTGAACATAGGCCTCCCCAAGTAATGCCACAAAGCACGGTCCAGAGCCACCTGCATCCATCGACTTCCTGCATATCTTACCAGGTCGTCACTCCATCTTGTGGGAGGTCGCCCTACACTACGCCTACCGGTACGAGGTTGCCACTCGAGAAACTTTCTTCCCCATTGGTTATCGGTTCTTCGAGCTATATGGCCGGCCCATTGACACTTCAGTTTACTAATCCGTTGGGCTATGTCGGTTATTCTGGTTTTACTGCGGATATCCTCGTTTCTGAGTCTATCACGCAGAAAAACTCCGAGCATGTCCCTCTTCATAGCTCGCTGAGCGACCTTGAGCGTCCTCATACGGCCAGCAGTGAAGGACCACGTCTCAGATCCGTAAGTCATCACTGGCAACACGCACTGTTTGTACAATCTAGTTTTTAGAGATTGAGGTATACCTGACGAGAAGATATGTCGTAATTTCCCGAACGCTGCCCAGCCGAGTTGAATCCGTCAATTGACCTATCGGTCGAAGTTGGACTTACCTAGTCGGACCATTTGTCCAAGGTAAACGTACTCGTCAACAACTTCGAGCATAGTGCTCCCAACAACTACCGGCATAGATGTGATATAAACATTAAACATAATCTTTGTTTCGTCCATGTTCATCTTAAGACCTATCCGTTGGGAGGTACTATTGAGGTCATTGAGCATAGTGCTTAAATCCTCCAGCGATTCTGCCATAAGGACTATATCGTCGGCAAGTCGAAGGTGAGTGATGTACTCGCCATTGATGTTAATACCGTATCCTTTCCAGTCCAGTAGCTTGAAAACGTCTTCCAATGCAGCGGTGAAGAGTTTCGGGGATATAACGTCACCCTGTCTTATACCTCTCTGCAGTTGGATAGGTTTCGAACTCTGGTTCTGTAGTCGGATAACCATAGTAGCCATACATTACAAATACTTCAGCACTTCGATATACCGACAGTCAACTTGGCACCGCTGAAGGGACTGTAGCACCGCCCAAATTTCGATGGAATCAAAGGCTTTCTCATAGTCCACATACGCCAGGCAAAGTGGCAGATTGTACTCTTCAGACTTCTGTAAAATCTGCCGCAGGGTATGTATGTGGTCCATGGTACTGAAGCCTTTTCGGAAACCGGCTTGTTCGGGAGGCTGGAAGTCGTCGAGTCTGCGTGCGAGACGATTCGTAATGACTCTCGAAAACAGCACGTAGACGCGGCTCAGAAGGGAAATCGGTCTGTAGTTCTTCAGGAGAGCGTTGTCGCCTTTCTTAAAGAACAAGACCACCGCACTTCTGCTCCACGCCTCTGGAGTAGTTCCACCATGGAGGACGGAATTGAAGAGCTTCTGAAGGACTTCAAGTACCGGTGTTCCACCCGCTTTCAGAAGCTCCGCTGTAATTCCATCCTCGCCTGGGGCCCGGCCGTTTTTAAGGTGCTGGAGAGCCATTCTAATCTCGCTTAGACTGACGTCCGGGATATCATCGGAATAGTGTCGGATAAGACTTGCTCTTGAATCGTTACTCACACTTGCGTGTCGCTCTAACGATGATGTGTACAGCTGCCCATATAACCTCTAAATCTCACTCAAAATCTTAGGTGTCCTTGAAACGATGCTGCCACACTCAGTCTTCAGCTTTGACAGTTGGCTATTACTGGCAGACAGATCTCTGGCAAAGACTTTGGAGCCCCGGTTCCGCTCGATCGCTTCTTTAATACGAGCAATATTAAAGTTACGTAAGTCTCGCCGCATGCATTTGGAGATCTGTCTGTTCAGTTGCCTGTATGCTGTCAAAGCTGTTGACTATTGCAGCCTCATCTTCCGTCTAACAGCCGTGAGATTAAGAGTGTTATCGGAGAGTGTTTGTGCTCTTCTGCGGCGGGTCTTACAGAACTTAGCTCCGACCGCATGGACAGTTTCCACGAGCTTGTCATTCATACCGTCCACTGCATAGCAATCTTGTAGGCACTTAAAGTGGTTACGTAACTCGAGCTGAAAGTTTTCGGGATTCTGGATTAGAGCACGAGAGGGATGGAGCGTTGACTTCATTAGACGAGACCTCTCCAACTTAACGTTTAGGTTCAGTGTGTCTCTAACCATTCGGTGATCGCTGCCAGTTTTCACCCTTGCGATCACTGAGACATCACTGAACAGTTGGCGTCTGCTTGTCATAAAGAAGTCAATCTCATTTTTTGTCGAACCGTCGGGGCTCGACCAGGTCCACTTCCTGTGGGGCCGCTTCTGGAATAAAGAGTTCATCATAAGGAGTCCCTCTTTCTCCATAAAGTCGGCCAGCTGCTGGCCCCTTCGGTTCCGTTGCCCTACACCAAATTTCCCTAACTTCAGCTCACCGTTTTCTTTTGTGCCTAGTTTTGCGTTGAAGTCTCCCATCAACACCGTGTAGTGGGTTTTGGATCGAATGCATGGCTTTGGAAATATCCTCATACATTTCCTCCACCTCCTCATCGGGATGTGCCGAGTTTGGTGCGTAAACTGTATGACCTTCAGCGAATACCGTTTGGTGATTCTGAGTATCAGGTACGCGACCCTCGTCGACACACTCCCAATCTTTATAACGTTATTAACGAGAGGCTTGTGAGCGATAAATCCGACACCTCCTTGGGACAGATAGTCGCCCTCCCGGTGATGGAACAATTTGCCGGATTGACAAAATTGCTTTACCACATTGATAATGTAAAACATGAAAAACAATTTTCAGTAGCTAGCATGTGTAGATAACGGCTCCGTGGCTTAATAACAAGTTATAGCGCTAAAGACCGTGGGTTCAAATTCCACACGCAACAAGTATTTGTGTGACCTACAAGAAAATTATTCTGGAATTCTTACTCCTTGATTGATACTTCTTGAATAATTTATGTATCTAAAATATCTCCATAATACACGAGAAAGTGTTAGGGTTTTTAAAATAAAACAATGTTAAGTTAGTCATCGTCATAATCATCGTCAGTAATAATAATCATCGTAAACATTAACATTTTATGTTACAACCAAGTTTAAAGTAGCAGTACCAGACGTAGTTGTTTTAAATTTAGATTCTTGTTGGCTGTATTAATTTACAAGTACATTGATTTAATGTTTTATCACCATCGTCACAGACTATCAAAAGCCCACAGCAAAACTTGAACATCATCCATAGATTGCCTCATTGGGGTGATTGGGGTACGCTTTCTAGGCAAACTGGCAATTGCAGTTTTTTTATTATTTTCATTTGCTATCACGAAGATGTGGCAGCTTATCTGCTGACTGTTTCCCTTTGTCATCTCTTACGACACGTACTGGATGATATGTGGTAGTGAATTATCTTACGCCGCTAGTACATAGTATTTCTACATATACTACTAGTAAAGTGGACATAGTATATAATATACAGATCTTTAAGCCATATTATTACTTATCAAGTAAACTGCGTACTCGACTATCACAGCCTATCAAGTCCACTGCTGAACATAGGCCTCCCCACATATTGACAGACGAGTGGAATATTTTCCATAATTGCAACATTTGGCAGAGTAGACTACAGCACTTTTTCATTTTGTAGTAGCTATAAGGAAGACGCTACTGCCCGTCTCTTGCTTTGTTTTCCTCTGTTACCTCTTACGAAAGTCATAGGAATATAAGGGGTAGTTGACATTCTTACACAGCCACTACACACCGAGCGTGATATAGTACAGTGAATTAAATTCTCCGAAGCCCGCAAACGTGGCAAATATGTCAAATATCCCTTTCTATAAGGCGACCTATGGGTAAGCCTATTTTCATTTAGACGTTTTACTGCCTCGTTGGTCTAGTGATTGTGAACGCGACTGCTGATCATGAGTTTCCGGCCTTAAATGTCTGGTCGGGCCAAGAAAGATCAGTTATTGAGTTTTTCTGTCAAGAAATTCTCAATAGCAGCCGAGAGTCAAAAAGTTGGTAATGTTTTATCACCTTGCCTTGAAGATCCCATAAGGTGCTGCACCTAATTTTTCTTCGGTTGCCTCGACTTGCCGACACATGTATTTGCGCATACACTCGGACATTACAATCCTGTCTTGCGTAGATTGAAATGCGGTCCGGAGGAAATTATTATTATAAAGTTTTCATAAAGTTTTCTCATTCGGTTATGCTGTATAATATATAAAGAACATGATATCATCATCATCATCATCATCGTCATTACAACCCTTCACAAGTCCACTGTCAAACATAGGCGTCTTCGAAGGAATACAAAGCACGATATTGAGCCACCTGCATCCATCGACTTCCTGCATGACTTACCAGGTCTTTACTCTATCTAGTGGAAAGTTGTCCTATGTTTTGCCTACTGGTACAAGGCTGCGACTCGAGAACCACTTTTCCCCATCAGTTTTCGGCCGAGCTATGGCCGGCCCCTTGTCACTTCAGCTTCAGCAACAGGTATGTCTTAAGATGAACATGGACAAAACAAAGATCATGTGTAAAGTCCATGTCACACTTACGCCGGTAGTTGTTGGGAGTACTAAGCTCGAAAATGTTTTCAGCTATGCTTACCTGGTACAAATAGTCCGACAAGGTAAATACAACTTCAAACAAGAGGTCACTCGATGGATTCAACTAGGCTGTGCAGTGTTCGGGAAATTAGGACACATCTTGTGGTCAGGTATACCTCAAAATTTAAAGCAAGATTGTACATACGTGGTTCTTCACTGTTGCTGTTTTCAAGAGTCAATACGAATCGTCTGGTACGAAGAATCGATGACTTGCAGCTTCCCGAACATGCCAGTTTCCTAAAAGGCTTTATTTCCTTAGACCACATACATGCCCTTTGGCAAATTTTACAGAATAAAGATATTAATAGTTATTTTGCAACCATCCTCTAAATTAAATTAAATTATGTGTCTTCCCGAGTTTGAAGAGCACCTCCCGCCCTCCCTCAATTGCGTGCACTAATCCCGTCACCACCAATCCCAGCACCACTACTCCCAACGCCACTGACTGCTAAGATATTCTTAGCGGTCAGACGCCGTAGAGTCAACGTCACCTGAAGATGCCACGTGTAGAGGTGAAACACGTGTCGTATTATCGTCGAAGGTGTGTCTTTCCTAGAATAATGGTGTTGGGAGTAGTGGTGTTGGGAGTAGTGACGTTGAGAGTAGTTACGTTGAGAGTATTGGCGTTGGGAGTGGTGGTGCTGGGATTGGTGGTGACGGGATTAGTACACGCAATTGAGGGAGGGTGGGAGGTGCTCTTCAAACTAGGGAAGACGCATAATTTTATTTAGTTGGTGGATAGTAATGAATTTCCGCAAAGTAACGCTTGATCTATCAATAATTTTACAGAAGACCGAAAAGTACAATCTGGCACTTTGCCTTGCCTATGTGGACTATGAGAAAGCCTTTGATTCCATCGAAATTCGGACAATGCAAAAGTGACTTCAGCAAGTCCAAGTTGACTGTCGGTATATCGAAGTGCTGTAGTGTTTGTACAGTAGGGCTACCATAGCTAACTGAGTACAGGACTAGAATACAAAACCCATCCAACTGCAAAGAGGTGTAAGACATGTGATGTTATTTCCCCGAAATTCTTCACGCTGCATTGGAAGACATTTTCTAGCTACTGGACTAGAAATATTTATTTATTTATAGCGTTTACACATGGTTAATAATATTTCATCATCATCATCATCATCATTACAGCCCTTCACAAGTCCACTGCTGAACATAGGCCTCACCCAAGTAATGTCACAAAGCACGGTCCTGAGCCACCTGCATCCATCGACTTCCTGCATGTCTTACCAGGTCGTCACTCCATCTAGTGAGGGGTCGCAATACACTACGCCTACCGGTACGAGGCTGCCACTCGAGAACCTTTCTTCCCAATTGGTTATCGGTTCTTCGAGGTATATGACCGGCCCATTGCCACTTCAGCTTACTAATCCGTTGAAAAATCAATGCGGACGGGGAGGACACGTGGCTCGATTTAATGCTAGCCTCAAACCCCACCTTTGTCTCTACTCATGGTCAACATTATGCATCTGGTTTCTCCCATCATGATCTCATTTTCCTTTCCTATATCGTGAAACCTCCTAAGCCCTCACCTAAAATCCTGCACTGATGTAGAGAAGTTGTGTCAGGATGCTTCTAAAATTAACTGGGACACAGTGACAGCCGCTCCCAAGATAGACGAAAAAGTTAGCGCATTTAATAACGTATTAATTAATGTATATAATATGCGTGCTCCTATTAAAAAAGTAAAGCTAAAACAGCTGCCAGCACCTTGGATGACAACAGAGATCCGCGTTGTGATGAGGCGTAGAGACCGAGCCTTTCAGAAATATAGAAAAAAGCGATATGAGGAAAATTGGTACATTTTTAAAACTGCAGGAAATCGGTGTAACCAGATAATACGCAACGCAAAACGCCGATACATTCTTAACAACATCATAACCTCTTCCCCCGCATATATCTGGAAGTTCCTTGGAACCATGGGTATTGGTAAGAAGTCTCATTCTGAGTTTCAGAGGACAATTTGTTTGGATGATATCAATCAACACTTCTCTTCACATACACCTCTGGATCAAGCCACGGACTAAACCAAGTGTCAAACTGTTAATCAGTAAATGGGTTTACCTCGTCATAATATCTCTCCTTTCCGCTTCTCTCCAATAGCTACGAATGAGATCAGGAAGGTTATACTATCCATTAAGTCTAATGCTATTGTTTGTGACAATATCAGGCGCCGTATGATTATTAATATTATAGACCATCTCCTCCCTGCTATTTCCCATATAATTAACTTCTCTCTGGATTCTGGAGTTTTTCCGTCGCTGTGACGTAAAGCTTACATTATACCTCTACCAAAAATTTCTAATCCTTCTTTACCTAATCACTTCCGACCTATATCCATTCTTCCCTATTTATCAAAGGTGCTAGAAGCTTATGTACACAAACAGCTATCACATTTTATCTTCTCAAATAAGCTGTCAAGCTCATTACAGTCTGGTTTCAGACCAGGTCATGGCACTGTTTCCGCGCTCCTCAAAGTCACTGGTGACATTAAGGCAGGCATGGAGGAAACTAAAGTCACAGTACTGGTTTTGGTTGACTTCTCTAACGCCTTTAATGCCATCAGTCACGACATCCTATTATCAGTCCTTTCACTTTCTATGATCTCATCTGAGGCTTTGGAGTGGTTCTCATATTATATTCGAGGCCGCCAGCAGTCAGTTCGCATTGACGAGTCCTCATCAGGTTGGTGTGACTTGCATGCTGGTGTTCCTAAAGGCGGTATTCTATCTCCGTTGTTATTTTCAATATTTATAAATCTCATTACCCCAAATCTTCAGTGTGCATATCATTTGTATGCTGATGACTTGTAGTT
Organism: Parnassius apollo; assembly: GCA_907164705.1. Classification (NCBI taxonomy): domain Eukaryota; kingdom Metazoa; phylum Arthropoda; class Insecta; order Lepidoptera; family Papilionidae; genus Parnassius; species Parnassius apollo. The sequence continues at coordinate 37,958 of CAJQZP010000247.1, read as the reverse complement.
GTACTTACACGCGAAGGTCGACTGTATATCTACAGCAATTGAGTCTCTTAATAGGGACCTAGAGTATATAAAAAACTGTTCTAACAAGTTTGGTCTTAAAGTTAACCCATCCAAATGTCGGGCTATAATAATAGGTAGCCAACGGATAATAAAGAAACTGGATACCACAGCTTTACTACCGATAATTTTAACGGTTTTATTTTAGAACTGAGTAATACCGTGAAGGACCTTGGATTGCATATTGAATCCACCTTGAGCTGGCAAACTCAAGTGGCAAATGTTTGTCAGAAAGTGACAGGTATTTTGCGTTCTCTCTACCGCCTGAAAAACTTTCTCCCGTCCAGGACCAAGACGATTATTGTGCAGACCTTAATTTTTCCCATTTTACACTATGGTGATGTGTGTTATTTTGACCTGAATGCAGAACACTTGAAAAAATATGACCGTCTTCTTAATAACTGCATTCGACTCATATTTAATCTTCGAAAGTATGATCATGTGTCTACTTATCGCTCTTAACTCAACTGGTTACCCATTCGTCAGCGCCGTAGTCTACGTGCACTCACTACTCTTTCCTCTATCTTGATGTCTCCTAATCCTCCATCTTATTTAACTCCTCATTTTCAATATCTTAGCTCCAACCACGATAGAGTTCTCCGTTCTAGTAATAAACTTTTGCTTCAGTGCCCCCTTTTAGTATATATATATATATATATATATATATATATATATATATATATATGTGTGTGTGTGTGTGTGTGTGTGTGTGTGTGTGTGTTTAATTTTATGTATATATTTATACGCTTATGTATGTATGAGTTTATATATATATATATTTTACTTACTTCTTATTACACCTACCTCTTTTATCTCTGCACTACTCTAAGGTAGACTGGTAGATAATGCCTCAGGCATTAAGTCCGCCTATATACATCTAATGTGCATGTGAAGTTAAATAAATAAATAAACAATCCGTTGGTCTATGTCGGTCACTCTGGTTTTACTGCGGATATCCTGATTTCTAAATCTATCACGCAGAGAAACTCCGAGCATAGCCCTCTCCATAGCTCGCTGAGCGACCTTGAGCGTCCTCATACGGCCAGCAGTGAAGGACCACGTCTCAGATCCGTAAGTCATCACTGGCAACACGCACTGGTTATACACTTTAGTTTTCAGAGATTGAGGTATACCTGACGAGAAAATGTGTCGTAATTTCCCGAACGCTGCCCAGCCGAGTTGAATCCGTCGATTGACCTCTCGGTCGAAGTTGGACTTACCTAGTCGGACTATTTGTCCCAGGTAAACGTACTCCTCAACAACTTCGAGCATAGTGGTCCCAACAACTACCGGCATAGGTGTGACATGGACATTAAACATGATCTTTGTTTTCAGACACCATTGAGGTCATTGAGCATAGTGCTAAGGTCCTCCAGCGATTCTGCCGTAAGGACTATATCGGCGGCAAATCGAAGGTGAGTGATGTACTCGCCATTGATGTTAACACCGTATCCTTTCCAGTCCAGTGGCTTGAAAACGTTTTCCAACGCAGCGGTGAAGAGTTTCCGAGATATAACATCACCCTGTCTTACACCTCTCTGCAGTTGGATAGGTTTCGAACTCCGGTTCTGTACTCGGATATCCATCGTAGCCCTACTGTATAAACACTTCAGCACTTCGATATACCGACAGTCAACTTGGCACCGCTGAAGGGACTAATAATATTTATAAAAATATTATGATATAGTATATTTTTATACGTTGCAAGTATTATTATAATATATAGTATACGTTTTATTACTATATTTATTTATTTGCTTTAAATTTACATAATATTCATCTAATTTTTAATAACATTTCTTAATCAAAAAGCTTTGTAGTGCTATCACAAACTTCTTATATTCTTATAATTCTAATATGTCTTCGAGTTATATATTATTAGTTTAACTGTCATGGAATATGGTCCAGAACTATATAAAGATAAAGTGGTTTTAGGCAATATTAATTTATTACACTTCCTAAGTAGTATATTATTTCGATTTATATTATTATAACTAGCTTTTTGAAACATATGTATGTATTTTCTTACTAATTTACATGATTCCAATATGCATATAGATGTAACTGTTAATATCTTGTATTGTATAAAATATGGTATACAGCTTTTCCATGAGTCAATATTTGCTAAAATTCTTATACACGTCACTTATATATGTTTCCCCACAACGGTATACCCTATCGCAAACACGCGTGCGCATTGGCATTGTAGGCCATTTTGGCTGTAGTTGTATTTGTGGGTGTTTTTTAACTCCTTTAACGCATATATTAATGTAGATAGTTTATTTAATACACATTTTATATAGCTTTTTTAATTTAGATTACTGTCTACTTTAATTCCTAACAATTAAAATTTTTGTACATACTCTAGTTTTGTATTACAATTCGAAAAATTTAACTGTTGTGTAAGGTATTAGGCAAGGTAGGGTATTAGTATTAAGGTATAAACATCAATGTCGAGTACTACCCTTACCTCCAATTTGTCAACGATACAGTCTTTATGGCAGAATCGCTGGAGGATTTAAGCATTATTCTTATTAACCTCAATTGTGTCTTCAAACGGATAGGTCTTACGAATAAAATGATAAATATACATTAAATATAATAAAATAAATAAAAACAAAATGCATCATTTAATAATAACGTGGTAGCCCTAGGTAAGGAACACCAAACGTCAAAGTAGCACCGCCTTCTGAATATGAACCCGGAACTGTCCATTACAGAGTTCCGGTCGCCTCAGATAAGCCAAGATTAGTCTTTTCGTAGAAACGTCTACAGGAATAATTTTAGTCGACAGTCCAGTTATAATATTTTCTTTTCTGTTTCGGATTTTACGAAGATCTCGTTATACGGAAAGGTTATGCTATCGACCAAAAATATTCTAGACAACGCTCGGTCCTTTAGCATAATATCAGGCTTATTCGTAATAATAGGCCTATCTGTGATGACGGGTCGTTCCCAGTAGTGCTGGTGCGGTCATTTTCAAGCACAGATTTCAACAATTACTTATAATAATGCAGTTTCCAATCCACGGGACCATATTTCAAGGCAATCTCCTGAATTCTGGCTTCCAAATTGTGTTTGTGCAAAAATTCTCCCATAATTACAACCGGAGATGACATGCCTAAATGACTCACCGGCATGGCGACAAGCTCGACATATTATATCGACGGTGCCATACTTTAGGATTATTATTGTTATTTAATGGCCAGTTATAATGACGACGCTGATTATAAAAACAATATGAAGGAATTTATATCAAAAAATGATTAATTGGGAAATAATTAGAAAACTTCTTCCATTAAAACTTCATAGCTCGTTAAACTTTCAAATCTTTTATTTTAATTAACAGATCGGCAATTTTACATTTGCTTTGAATTCTGGTAATTCCACTTATCTCTTTATAAATTTTGCTGCCTTCCACTTTCAAGCAGTTCATCATTTGCGTTTAATAAGTTTTGGAATCGGTTACTCAGATAACCGGATTAAAATTAATTAAAATCGAATTCTTTTGTGTTTTAAATAACGTATAAATTCAATCAGCGATTTTAATACTTCAGTTTTGAATACGAATATGGTTGACATTGGAATATTTTTTTATTAATATTCGAGTACGTCCCACAGCTGAAAATAGGTCTCTATGGCCAGCACGCTGCGCCAGTGTGTGTACTATGGGAAGTTCTAGTCTCGAAAATATTTTTTATTCTTCAGACATGCAGGTTTTCTCACAATTTTTCCTACATGACAGAACGTACTTCAATTTGCAAATGACACATTTATTGGTTCCGGGGGGATCGAAATAGGGTTGCTTACGTACATGGAATTTGCAACAAACACCTCAGCTACAACGGTTCTTATAAATTAATTATTTCACATCATGTAGTGTAGTGTAGCCCTCATGATAATATATAAAGTGTAGAATAAGTGAAATAAGTATTATACTATAATAGTATTAAGTATATACTAGAATAAGTGAACAGTATTCATAACAATAACTAGTGAACGAAACAAAAACAGCTGAAACAAACTAGGAGATAGGCAGAAATAACAAGTAAAAAATAAATTAAAAACTGCTGTTGAAAAATTTTACAAATTATCATTTTGTCTGTCAAGCAAATGCCCATGTCCGCTTGTAAACTTCTGAGGGTCCATAATGATGCTGTGGACAATATAAGTTACTTTATTATTATTATAATGGAACATACTAAATGTTACAGTTTATTACGAGTAGATGCAAAGAAAAAGGCGGTGCACGTACATCCCTGGTAAGCTAATTTAAAAACCTAATTTCGCTGCCGCTTTTGAAAGAATATTGCTCGAGCAACGAGGGTGAGTGTAGTAACGCTTCTTGATTACAAAAAATTCGAAGTCAGGCATGGTGTTATTAATATAAAATGGAATGCCGATCGCTTACTCTGGAAGGAAAATTTATATTCTTCAGTAATGTTGACTTTTGTTGTCAGGCACTGATTTATATTTAGAATAAAGTGGTAAAATACTTCGTTTTGCTAAGACTTTTATATTTAATTCTTCATTTATGTAGAATTAAATACCATTTTAGTATCTTGAATAGTATATCTTTCTTCTATGGCAAGCTATAGCTTGATAGTCTACGCTCTCTCAGAAAATTAGCGTAAAATAGTATCACAGTGCTGCTACTCTTCTTATGGATAGTGAAGAAAGGAGACAGGTTTTGACTGTCTTTTTGGTATAGAAGTTGTAAGCATGAATGATGATCATGAGGTCATGGGTTCAAAGTTTGTCGGACCATTATGAGTAACTTATGTATTAAATAATTAACAGAACTGGAGTCAAGGATTTGTCAGTGTATCACACAAATATCTCGGAAAGTGGGTTCGTCCCGCACCTGATCTCTGTTATCATGTCGGAATGCTATTCCATTATAGTGGGCGAAGAGAGAGTATGAATAGAGGAAGCAACTGTGCTTTTGCACGTAATCTACACTCGTGCACTACGATCCTGTCCTGCGCAGATAACTATTGTATCCATTAAGACTGGCCGCCGTTGCAAAAATTCGGTTAATATGGGTAGTGATGAAACCTGGAATCCCTTTAACATTCAATGAAGCACCGTATGGTAGGCTCTCAGCCTGCCATACGGTGCTTCATGGGTGCTGATGCATCTGCAGTTTGATACTAAATTGAGGATAAATGAAAGTGCCTGAGGGCCACAAACTACTAAATATCAAGTTAAATGTGTACTCATTGGTAATCCTTAATTTGAAAAAAAAAAACTTGAGGAGTAACTCAGCATTGTTATCATTATAATCATTATTGATAATGATGAATGATTATCGAAAGTGGTTTAAGTTAATGATGTAACATTTTTTTAATTATTCAGTCAATCAAACGATCGGTATGGTCAAGTCGGAGGCACCGTCTTATTGCAATCGCTCGCGCGATGATGCGATGCGATTTCATCGTCCGATGAATCCGCTCGCGCGATTAGAAATCGTGTGTCCTATTTTGGAGTGATGCGATCATTTTCGAAATGTCTCTAAACAGAGATGCATAGCTTTTTCTGTCGAGCAATATTTCTGTAATAGTAAATAGCATTAAAAAAGAAGACGTATAACAAATAATATTCTGTATAAAAACCTGTGTTTGTTATATTATTTTGGTAATTTTGTGTAATTACTCGTATACGATTTAATTTGTTTTGGAACTAAGATTTTCCATTGTTTTTCTTCTTAAAACTGTCTCAACTTTATTGTGTTATTTACCATTTTTATGCCTGTGCCGAGTAATTTCATTGTCATTTTATTATTTTATTATACCATTTTTATTATAATATGTCCAGAATTAAGATTACCCTGTGCGTTCATTTCCTTCCTTTTTTTGCTGTCTTTATACAAATTTTTTTTGTTACTTAATTTTTACCTTACATTATTACCATATATTATTACGATAATAATTATCTATAAAAATTTCCCACTTTTAACAAATTATATAAATATAAAGAGGAAGCATACGCAATATGTCTTAAATAGCAGAAACGTGTAGCCTTCTCTATGGGTTATAGAAATAAGTAATGTTTTACTTCTTTAAAAAGAGAATAAAACTATGGAAACTTACAATATACTCCCGTCAGTGTAGCCTAAGGCGGAAACCATAAACAAACCAGAAGAGATGGGTTTTCTGTACCTACAAAAACTGTTTCTAAGTTGGCTGATTCTGTGAAGAGAACTTACAGAAATATTACAGTTGATAACTGGTTTTCATCGGTTGAGCTGGTTGAAAAATTGAAAGACATTGGTTTGATGTATGACGGAACCGCGCGGAAAAACAAACGTGAGGTGCCGCCGGTTTTTTTTTCCACATAAAACGCGTCCTGAAGGCTCCACTTTATGCGGATTTATCAACAACAAACACTGTCGTCGTATGTTCCACATAAAAAAGAAGAGTGTTGTTATGATTTCTACCATGCACCACGATCAATCTATTGATCCAGAAAGCGGCAAGCTGGAGGTAATACTTTTATAACAATATCACAAAATGAGTCGTAGATGCCTTTGATCAAAAATGTACAAATTATTCGTTAGCCAGGAGAACTCAATGATGGCCATACGTTATGTTTTTGAGTATCACTAGTATTTGATGGTAAACGGTTACGTTTTATGGAATGCAACAAACCCAGATAAGCGTCTAAAAAGAAATAATTAGATGAAGATTATTGGAACTAAGTACATTATATTTAAGGTATGTGTACTCAAGCATTATCGTAGAAACAAGTATTTTTTACTGAATCGTTAATATTTTTTTTCTAATCAACTTTATTTCATTTTCAAAAAGTTTTGCATCTAGTCATAACCAGTATTTTAATTTAGCATTCACCGAAGTACACCTTCTGGTCACTCCATAAAGTCCAAGACTTATAAGTAAATTTATATATAAATCCTACTTAATTTTAGCGAAACAATATATTGTAATGAAAATCTGTGATTATAGAAATAATAATAATATCTTACCTTGTTTAAGTATGAATCAATTTGATTTTTGGAATGTTTTGTATTTCTACAGCGATCAATATTTTTCATCTCGAAACGATGTAAACAAATGAAACAGTAACCCAATCACGATAGCGGCCGAGCCCGCAGTGTCTCGAACTGTAATAGTAAAAATTTTACGTACGTAATATATTTAATATATTACGTACGTATTAATTATAATTAATTATTGATATACTCGCCGTTAATGTTAAAACTATATCCTTTTATTAGTCCAGTAGCTTGGAAACGTCTTCCAATGCAGCGGTGAAGAGTTTTTGGGATATTACGTCACCCTGACTTACACCTCTTTGCACTTGGATAGGTTTCATACTCTGGTTCTGTTCTCGGATATCCATCGTAGCTCTACTGTACAAGCACTTCAGCAATACCAATAGTTAACTTGGCGCCGCTGAAGGGGGCTGCACTGCCCAAATTTCGATTAAATAAACGGATTTCTCATAGTCTACATACGCAAGGCAAAATGGCAAAATTGGTTTCAGCACAATTTGCCGAAGGATATGTATTTGGCCTTTGCTACTAAAGTCTTCGAAAGTTCGAAAACAATCTTGTTTGAGAGGCTTGAAGTCGTCGAGTTTGCATTAATGTTGATGACTCCCGAAAAACGCACGTTGACTCGGTTCATAAGGAAAATCGGTCTGTTGTTCTCTAAGAAAGACGAAAATGTTCTCTTAATAACTAAAATAATTACAAGACCACCACGCTTCCACAGCATTCCGCTGCATCCGCAGTAATCCCCCTATGAAAGATGAAATTAAAGAGCTTCTGAAGGACTTCAAGTATCGGTTTTCCACCAGCCTTCAGAAGCACCGCTGTTCCATCTACACCTGACGCTTTGCTGTTTTTACGATCAAGAAGAACCATTTCTATCTCGCTCAGACTCATGTCCGGGACATCATCGTAATAATGTTCGATAAGTCTTGCTCTTTGATAGATACTCACACTTGCGTGTGGCTTCAACGGTGACATGTACAGCTGTCCATAGAACCACTCAATGTCGCTCAAAATCTCAAGTGGTCTGGAAACGATGCAGCCTTTCTCGGTCTTCAGCTTCGACAGTTGGATCTTTCGAGTTTGGACTTTGAAGCCCTGATTCCGCTCGATTGCTTCTATGAGCTGATGAAGTTGCATATGTCTTGTCGCATGCGTGTGGAGATATGTCTATTCAGGTGCCAGTATGCTGTCAAATCTGCTGAAGACTGCAGCTTCATTTTCTGTCTAGCAATCATGAGATTTAGAGTATTATCGGAGAGTTTTTGTTTTCTTATGCGACGTATCTTACAGAACTTAGCTCCAACCACATTGACAGTTTCCACGAGCTTGTCATTCATATTTTCCAGTTTATTGCAGTCTTCTAGGCACTGAAAACTGTTTTATAATTCATGCTCTAAGTCAATGGGACTTGATATAAGAGCACGAGGGGGACGGAGCTTTGACTTTATTAGACGAGACCTCTTCAACTTAAAGCTAAAGTTCAGTGTGCCTCTAACCATTCGGTGGTCGCTACCAGATTTTACCCTCGCGACCACTGAAAAATCACTGAACAGTTGGCGTCTCGTCCTCATAATAACGTCTATCATATTATTTATCGAACAGTTGGGGCTCAAACAAGTTCACTTTCTGTGGTGCCGCTTCTGAAAGAAAGATTTCATTATAAAGGGTCCCTCTTTTTCCATGATGTTGGCCAGCTGCTGGTTCCTTGGATTTCGTTGCCCTATTCTGAATTTTGCTACCTTCAGCTCACCGTTCTTTTTTAAGCCCAGTTTTGCGTTGAAGTCTCCCACTATCATCATATAATATAAATATATTTTGGTGGCATGCATGGCTCTAGATATATTCTTATCCATTTTCTCCACCTCCAGATTGGGTTGGCGCGATAAACTGTATATGACCTTCAACGAATACCGTTTGGTGATTCTGAGTGTAAGGTACGCAAATTTCATCGACACACTCCAAATCTTTACAACGTTGCTATCGAGAGACTTGTAAATGATAAATCCGCCCCCTCCTTGGAACAGATGGTCACCGTTCCGGTGATTGAACATGTTGCTGGATCAGAGGATTATCTTGTTCTTCCCTGTCTTCAGACCTCATATAACTCTATAATATCGCAGCAAAATTCGACTTTCTTTTATTTCAGCTCCAAAATCTACTCGTCAATCCTCAGAGTACGTGCGTTATATATTGCCAGGTCGAGTTACTTAGGCTTTTGGTGGAGGTAGCAACCGAAACTCCCCAATAGATTCTTAGCAGCCCCTGCCCCACCGTTACCATGGTCGCCACCGTAGCCAGGAATAGCGGGGCCAGCGGGAACTATGAGGCTGTTAATATGCGTCGTTGCTCTTGGTAGGTATTTTTCCATAATTGCCACGCTTGCCGAGCGAGTTGGCAACCGCAGTTTTTTTTTGTATTCTTGTTGTTTTCAGGAAGATGTTACTGCCCATCTCCTGCCTGTTATTATTGTCAGATATTATTAACCACCACTAAACAGCATTTGATATTTTGATATACCTAGACAAAATTAGTAAATAACATACTAGCTTTAATATATAAATGTAAATAAAATGAAATTTTCTTCTGTAATATTTAAATAACTGATTTTTTAAGTTTTAAATCTGCCTGTCTCTTCGGACTAATCTTCAGAATGCCTGGACCGATTTTGATCAATATTTAAAAAAAATAGAAAGCAATATCAGATAAGAGAAGCCATATTTTATTCGAGAAACTTTTGTGACGAAAAAAACGAATAAATGATTTTTTTGAGATAATTTTTTTTTTGATATAAGTAGATTCTGTCCAGGAGCTGGGGCAGCCGCTATTCTGAAATATATTTTAAGAATCGAATAAACCTTGGAAGAATATATTTTTTATTCAATATAGACTTCATGTAATTCTCATTGAAAGTCATTTTTTACTTTACCAAGTAATTCAAGAGATGGCATCTTCGGTAATCTGTGCTGTCACTCCACGTGGCGGTGTAAGATATACTACCCCAATTCATCCTATGGGTTGCCAATCTACTTGTTTATATGGCAACTCTGTAGTTATAATAATAATACCCCCCCCCCTCCTCTAAGAGGTCGTTTGAGTAGGCCTGTGTTGAGCAGCGATCAGCTGTTGTTTGATAGACTGTTAATAAGGATAAAGGTGAGTAGCAGGAATCAAGAAGGGACACAAATACACAGATAGAAGTTTATCGTTTAAATTGGATGTATATTGTTGATATGCTAAATTAAAAGTACCCTTAACGGGCTAGCATGTACCTAGATAATATGGATGTGAATGAAGCAAGAGTGGTGTGTAGGGATCGTGAAAAATACAAGTTATTGTCTACCTACTCCTGTACGTGACAGTTATAAGAGTTTATATGTATGTATGTACATCAATATTAGAATTCATATTTATAAGCCATGACCGCTCTTTCACCGGGAACATATCCTGAATGAATCAGAGTCATAAATTTTATAGAATGCAAGTCAATAGCCCTCCAGTCGCTCTGTGGGTTTTTAAAGATATAAATTTAACTTTTGTATAATGTACTTAATGGTAAAAGAAAACATCATGGGGAGCTTTCAAGAAACCTGTACGAAAAAAGGGAAGGTGGGCAATTGCCTTACGTGAATGATTATTTATTTTTATTTAAAAATCTCTTTGCCTTAAACCTCTTTTAGAAATAAGATATGTATTTTAATGGTTATATACACATGCTTTTGTCAAATGTTATATCAGTCAAGTTGTTATTTATATTGATATTAGAAGGCAATATTATAGAAAATACAAAATATTCTGATAAAACGACTATAGAGATAATTATTATGATGAGGGAGTTGAGAGATTTTGAACCATTTTTAGACAATGAGCCCAAACATTCTTCAATTTTATTTTGTTGGTAGGTCACCTTAACGTTACTTAATTTAATTTTTATTCCTAGCCTTACTCCTTGTTGTACCAATTTATACTCCTAATACGCCAATTTATACGCCCAAAAGGAACAAAATGTAATTTGTATTCGATTTTCGAAGTATTGTACTTTATAAGTAGTACAAAGGAATTGGTCAACATCATAAATTTACCCGCGTCAACAGAAAAATCGCAGAAATGCCTTGCAGCTTATCTATTGGATATTCTATCCCTTACATCACCCGTCATGTAACGTGTGAGGGAGCATTGGTCGCATTACGAAGCTATAAATTATATTCCGGAGCGTTCGTGAACTTAGTTCGCAGGAACCGGTCATCAGTACGTCACGTTATAGGTTGATAAACGTTTATTTATATAATTAAACTGTTATAAAACAGATTTTATAAGAAAAAAAAGTTAATATTCATTGATGATGTTATCTGCCTCGCAGAATGTGGCGAGCAGTGGATAGAACCATTAAGAGATGTAATGAAGGTGGCCGCAGAATATGAACTCGAAATAAATTGCAGCAAAACACAGTTAATACAAAGTTCTAATGAATATCTTGGACATATTGTTTTCAATGGTATAGTGAAACAAACTATTAAGAAGGCATTGTTGAAGTATACTATGTCTATAATTTAAAAAAAAGTACATAGCTTTATTGAACTTACCTCGTATTTCCGGAAATTTATTAAAGGTTATGCGATAATTGCAAAAGGGAAAGGAGTCCTCCCATCTAGTTATGTGTATAATTTATTGTACGGAAACTGACGCCACCTGTATAATGTGTACAGTAAAGGATGAAAGTAATTTGCTTACGTTTTACTACACGAAAATAGTTTACCATCAGGAATCGTAGACGATTCAACTAAAAGTCCGTCACTGGGCCCTCACACTATATCTCTGATAAAGTTGGAATTAATCATATGTTTCTTTTTTACATTTCTAATTCAATGCTTGTCTACGCTAACCTCGTGGTGATGCTGCAAAAGCTGGTGAAGCGCACTGATTTAACAAAAGCTTATTCCCTCTTGCCTTGAAGACATACACATCGTGTATTAACAATATGTTAAATACCTTCATTAACGGCAGTAACTTCCAGTGATAGTAAACTTTTTAAAAACAAGTTTATACGTGCGTCAACATATGTTACAGACTGCAAAATCTGTTTACCGGCCTAAGAGCGACACATACAATTTGCAATAGAAATTTGCCTCCTTCCGCTCAGTATTTACGGCTTTCAGGCCCTTCCGAAGACTACACAGTAAACGCTTTGAAATGCAATTCGAATGAATTAGTCATAAGCCTACTACTTTGTTTTTTCGTATTACTGCCTACCTCCTACTAAGGTACTTCTTAAAGTAATCGAATGGAATGCTTAAAATTACCATAAGTTAGTGCACTTTTGTTCACATGTTTTCATGTGTAACGCATGTGGCAGCCATCGCTTTCCTCGACCAATAAGAAAGAAGTCAACTAGATTTCATACAACGGTACCTGCTGAGTACATGGTGGTTAACAATATTATTACAGAATTTTTTTAAGCTGATAGATTAGTTTATGATTCAGGCACAAATAATTTGTATTTCACAAAAAGAAATAACACTTAGAACATATATGTCAAAAACTGAATACCTGTGGTGTAATTGTGTGTCTATCAGGAATGTTTCGGTCGTTTAACCCAGGCCACGCAAAAGTATTGATGATTGTAATCATTCATTTTGAACTATCCGGTTCAATCAAATACAATTGACGAAACCTATCTAAGCTTTTCATTTATTACGTATTAAAATGAAAATATTAATCCTACTAAAGTCTAAATATGGTACGTTAATCACCCCAGCCCGTCGTGACCATGAGTGCTGCTCTGAACGGTCAAAGTAATTGGTCTAAAGTCTTTGGTAGGAATCGATGTTCTTTCGATGCGTAGCGTTCATTTAAATATAAGTAAGTACTAACTTTACCGATATTGTTTCAGACGTTTTATAACAGTTTAATTATATAAATAAACGTTTATCAACCTATAACGTGACGTACTGATGACCGGTTCCTGCGAACTAAGTTCACGAACGCTCCGGTTTCACTATACCATTGAAAACAATATGTCCAAGATATTCATCAGAACTTTGTATTAACTGTGTTTTGCTGCAATTTATTTCGAGCTCATATTCTGCGGCCACCTTCATCGCATCTCTTAATAGTTCTATCCACTGCTCGCCACATTCTGCGAGGCAGATAACATCGTCAATGAATATTAACTTTTTTTTTCTTATAAAATCAGAAAATATTATATTAATTAATTAAGTGAAATATTTTGGACAAATAAGAACAAAAGAAAATAGAATGTGCCCGCAGGAATTCAAATTGGCCTTCTGGGTTGCTAGTCTTAAACTGTACTTCACCGACTACTCTATTGGTAGATGAAAAAAAAAACATGCTTTAGACCGAGCGTATAAAACTCTAAATTTACTCAGCTTGTCGATCTGATCATCTATTGCTGCCTGCTAATCTTTCATCATCTTCTGATTAAGTTTTCTGTAGTCAACGTAGATTCGTGTTGTTATATCATTCTTCTTGACAAGTACAAGTGGGCTTAAATACTCCGAGTTACTCGGATGAATAATTCCTCCGGTTAACCATTCATCAGTTTGTCGATTCACTACTTCTTCTTCATTCAGAGAAAGTCTCAACTCTATTTTACAATTTAAAAGACAACTTCTATTCTTCATATTTATCATTCTTGCACAATTGGCATTTCAAGACTTTCAACTCCAATGTCTTGAAATGCCAATTGTGCAAGAATGATAAACAATTATCATTATTGTAAAAATGGCATTTCACTATTATGGTCACTAGAAAGCATATACATCAGATATGAAAAATCATAAAATTGTAACCTTACTTAAACACTACTTTTGTCAATAAAGATGATGGTATATACTAAACAATGGCTGACCTGATATTACATCATATGAACTAACATTAGTGGGATCAATGTAAAAATTAGTGTTATAGTTATGGCTATCTAAAATTAAAGCAAATGAAACGTACCAATTCAAAACATCATGCAAATAATTTAAATTATTAAACAATTCTAAAGTAATTAAATTTAAATCACTAACCGTATGAAAAATAATTAATCCTTAAACAGTTTACGTTTACATGTTTAACACGTTCGTTTATTAAATTACCTTGATATTCAATCAAAATATTTTGGTTTTTACAACTGCTAATGTCACATTGCACAAACGAACTGACATTTGAGTTTGGCGCAAGTGAAGTTTGCGCCGACGCACACCCTTGCATTTAATATTTGCATATGTATTTTGTTAATTAAGTTAGCTGGTATAACCTCCCCTCCCTTCCGTTTCCTTCCCGCACGGGCTTGCTTAATGGGGTCTAGACATGTTTTTTATAGAATAAGGGTGAAAAATGAGCACACAATCCACATGATGGTAAGTGGATGCTGTGGCCCATCTACATTTATCCTCTATTAAGAATCAAAACGCAGATGCGTTGTAACCTCTGCGGACTAAGATGGAATATCTCGTTGCCAGTAAAAAAAGTTCTCCTTATCTCTACACTCCGCATAAGAAACACAGCAATATTAGGCTGCTATTTTACGCTGGTATTGTGTGAGAGCGTGGCCCATCCCCGGTCAAGCTGACCCATTCGTGCTACAACCATAATATAGCTGCAGCGTGGCGCTACCACGTATAAACTGGTGAAATTATTATGTTCGTCCGACGTGCTTGATGTGCCCTGCCACTGTCAAGCAAGTATCGTCGTAACGCTCGCCCCAGTTGCAACACAGTTTTCGTTGCACATACAAACCCGAAAAAGGCCGCTAGCATCTTCCCCAGGTTATGAACGGGTACTTGTTTCTTAATTTTTGAACTGTTTTCATTTTGTTGTTCCCTTTTTTCACAGCAGCTCATGTTCTGTCGTGACGGCTAACGTATTAAATTAAATTTATAGCAAGTATATTTGTCCCAAGACCGCCATTTTGTTTTGATCTATAACAAACAACGCTGATAAAGTCCACCTAATCGTTCAACCCGCAATACCTTTCGTCATTCGCGCAACCATATTTGTGTGTCATGCAAACGGGATTCAATCCAAGAACCTATGGCCCAGCCAGCATTCGCTCCCATTCGCTCTTCAAAATCATTCCGCACTTTATTCGCATTTGATATGCCCTCTGGTAAGTCGTACTTAACGAACATAAATTTTTGATCAATCGTAGTATCGACATTACGACTTGTCAATTGTTTCGTTACTTTGTTCTCCATGTCTCTTCCATTCACGTTACAATAAGTAGCACCGAAATTTTTTTATTCCTTATCGACCTTTATCACCACACTTGTAACAACATACTAATTTCATTTTAGTTTCTACATGTTTTTGGTCGATTGTATACTATTTTTCCATACCTTATATAATCTTGCTTTTGTGATTTATCTTTAAACATCTTATATAATTTCAATTTTTCCTTAAGCACTGGATAAGTTGCCGCACCGTCATGCCGTCAATTATATATTGAATGGCCTGACTGCCTCGTTGGTCTAGTGGTTGTAGTAGTGCGACTGATGATCATGAGGTCCTGGGTTCGAATCCCGGGTCGGGCCAAAAAAAATCAAATATTGAGTTTTTATGTCAAGAAATTCTCAGTAACTGCTCGGAGTCAGGAATTTGGCGGTGCCTGAACCCCGTACCTCGGAAAGCACATAAAGCCGTTGGTCCTGCACCTGATCTCTCTCCGGTCGTGCCGGTTTACCGTTCCATCGGATTATGAGAGTGAGAGAATAGAGAGTGCACCTGTGCTTGCACATACACTTGTGCACTATAATCCTGTCCTGCGCCGATGGCTAGCCTCCGTTGAGGCTGGCCGCCGTGACCGAAATTCGGTCTGGATGACATTATTATTATTATTGAATAGCCTCATATTCGCGAACTTAGCTCTCTTTCTTAATTCTTTCACGATAAGGATGTATTGATAATAAATCTCGTTTGAACGCTTTGAGCAACTACTAACAACCTTATGCATTTGTTTGAAATGTATTGCATTTGAAAATTCCTTAATGAATGCCACCTTAAAGAATACCTTACTTACTCCTCCTTAGCTCCTCATAGTTCCTGAATGCTTTTTCCGTTTTGAAGCATAACTCCGTCGAATCCGCCAATGATTGTCGGGCTATAATTAATGTTGCTGTGCAGTCTATCCACAGATCTCAGCATTGTCTTCCAGGTCTTGCATTCACTTCGTTGAAGAAAACATAACCTCATCTCCGATAAACTTGGGAATGGATTCTATCATAGCAATACGATTGTACCTGCTTTCTTTGTTACTATTTCCTTCTGCCATTGTACCGCATCGTCGTTAAAATTTAGCACCGAATCGGAAATACAATTAAGTTTATGCTTATACCGTGCACGTTGCTGTTCTTTTATTCTCTTTAAACCTAACGCATTCGCGATCCCGAACGAGAGATTGTAGCCTTGAGTCCAAAAAAAGAAGACTCCTTCTTAAAAACATTTTTTATTTCCTTTAAAATATCACGTTAGAAATAATCTTCTTACTTCTTACAACCGTTCACGTTAACGTTTGTATTTGAATAGATCGTCGTTCCACTCTCAATAATAATTAATAATAATAGTTTATTAAAATTTAAGCTTGTATTATCTATAGAAAACAAAAATCATACATGAGATAAAATAGCCTGAATTAACACTCCATTACGCGCACCCCTGTTTGGGACGCGAGTGCTCGCGCGCTCTACATATGTAGAACTATTTTGTGTAAAGATTTTACAGGAAAAATAAACAAATATAAAAATACTTCAATATTATGTGAAAACAAACTTTAATAAGAAACTAAAATAGACGAAACATAACTGTTACCATTTATTAGGCACTTAATATCAGACTTCTTGTGAATTTTGAGAAAAATCAATGATTTTTTTGGCATCAAACCTTCTCAGTCTCCTTTTTTTACTAGCTCATATCTTCCACACGGTCTTTATCATTTTTACAACAGTCAAGGCATTGAAGAACTTGATGTTGAGGACGAATCCACTTTTTACAGGTGTCACATTGTTTTCTAGTGGACTTATTGCGCGCTCTGTCACAAAAGGAACATTTCCCGACTCGACCAGTATTGGGGAGTTGTGCTGGGCATGGTTATAATTCCGATGGCTCTTTCATGCCTAAAAGCATTTTCCCTTTCATTTTCAGTGATTTTGGAATACTTTCAATATTTATTCTGCGTTGTATGCATGGCACGACTAGGTGAAAACCAAGTTCATATAAAAAATCCTTCCTGGCCTTATTTCTGTAGCCCTTGTTTATTGTATGTACAGTATAACCGTTTATAGCACTTATATTCATTAAATTAAAAAAAATGGTAAGTGAGACGTCATAAATACTACAAATAATGTCCACGCCATATTTGGTATTGTTGTAAAAAGTTATTATTTCCGGCTTACGTTTCTCTGCTGTTTGTAAATCGATATGATCGTCATAGTGCATAGGTGAGTAAATAAGCACCACTTTCTTTGATTTTGGCATGTAAGATACTAAAATACCTTGGTTTTGAAAGCCAAAAATTGAACTCGTTTCGCTTCTGTTTCTTGTGAAATTCTTTGGGAATTTGTGGCTTATTTTTCTTCACAGTGCCTATGACAGTAATTTTGCTACCTAAGAGTTCTAAGCATTGAGGTATATTCGTGAATCAATTGTGCATTGTGACGTTATAACCTAAACCATCCAATGGGGTAAGCATTCGTTGCACAATGTCCACAACTTTATTTGATTGTGCATAAGGACCATCTGACTGAGCACCTGCGTATATTTCCATATGGTAGGCATAAGGTACCTTTGTATCCGTTAGTAAAAATATATGTATCCCATACTTTACTGGTTGCTTCATCAGTAATAACTTCTTCCAACCATCTCAAAATATGTGCCATCATTGTGCGAAATATAGTTACTTCGGTTAAAAATAATATTATCAAACAAAAAAAAAATCATAATAACAATATTTATACATAATATAAACACTTACATAAAATAAAAACGATAGGTAAACTTCCGACAAAAATGACACTCGAGTGCTCGCGCGCTCTACTATTGTAGAATTGTAGTTTTAGTGCGAAATTTCTAACAAAGGCGATCGCGCAGTTTGCCGAAAGGGTACTAATTGTGATCACCAGCTAGTAATAGAGGAATACTATGAGTGTGTGCGTTAGACACCCACAATTAATGTTAAAATCCCACGAAATGCATGCCTGTTCTACAATAGTAGAACGCGCGACTAATGGAGTGTTAACCTACTTACTACCCTACTACCTACTGTTTATAATACCTCCTTACTCTCCATTGCTCACTATTATAGCCATAGATAATACACTCTATTCATATCTTGTTTTTGTTGTGTTCCGAATTAATAGAATTAGCAGAGATCGTCTTTGTTATTACAATTATATAATTGTTATAGACGATGAAAAACTAACTACGCCGTTAAAATTTAATTCCTACATAGTACGAGAAAGTCTACAAAGTACTTGGGTCTAAAGAGTAAATATAGTATAATTCTCAATTAATATTCATTATTTTTATTTCATTACAGTTCATCAAATGTTAAATTCACCGCATTTCGTAAAATTGGCACCATTGTCAATCGCAATTGGCAATCGGTTTGGTATTTACATCTACCCTCGATTAAAAATTTAAATGTAGATGCGTTGTTACTCCTAAGGACTAAAATGGTATGCTTTCGTTCCCAATAAAAGGATTCTCCCGTTCTCTGTACTAACCATTTAAAATACAGCGGCATTAAACTGTTCTGATATTTCAAGCTAGTATTCTGTGAAAGTGGTGTATTTCCCTGGTCTGTCCGATCCATTGAATACACACAACAGTGATATTATAGCTTCAGGATGACTCTATTATATACTAAACTCGATAAATTGATTTTGCCATGACATGACGTTGATTGAACACATATAATTGAATGAGTAATAGTGACATTGCAGCAAATTATATTTGGCCTAGATCAGGAAATAAACACACTCATACAGCACACCAGCGTGAAATAGCAGCATATGGCCGTCGCATAATGAGGCGACGGTCTACTATCGTGACTCTACTCGTAAACACATTTAAATATCGAAAGTTACTTAGTAGGAAATACTTTAAGTATAAACGTATTTTGAACAACACGGTAGTTGAAACTTTAATTACATCTTTTAAGCTACCACCTTTTAAGGCATTTGTGGGTTTAATTTTATATTTAAGCATACGAAGCTCATGTTAGATATTCCTGTTTAAAATTATACTAGCAACCCGGCCGGGTTTTGCCAGGTTAGAATTGATTTATAAGGAACTATTTAGATTTAAGACGATCACAGACCATTTAATTTATCAAATTTTAGTTTTTTTTTCAAAAAAATCTTTCAGTTTTTCGGATAAATAATAGCCTAGATTCCTTTTTTTCTATATATGATAGGATGACAAACGAGCACACAGTCCACCTGATGATAAGTGGTTGCTGTAGCCCATAGACATCCACATCTATTCTCGATTACGATTACGAAAATTCATATGCGTTGTCAATCGTGAGGACTAAGATGGGATGCCTCGTTTCCAGTCAAAAGGATCTCCGGTTCTCTACACCCACCATAAAAAACACACCAGCATTAAGCTACAATTTGACGCCGGTATTCTGTGAGATAATTCCTCTTTGTATTACTTTCACTGTATATAAAGTTTTAATACAATGGGCTCAGCCATTGCACAGATTAGCGCGGACAGAATGGCTTACAGACAAACAGACAACAAAACTGAAAATGGTTTAAATCTTAGTGCAAATAACCTGAAGCTCAGTAGAAGCCAGCTATTTCATTATTAATGACAAACATTTCAATTTTTTATGTGTATGGACTATAATGAGATATTTCGATTCAACATTATATTATGAGGTAATCAGTATTTCGATTAACATAAATTACAGCACGTTTGTATTATGTACTGTAATCAAGATGCTTCCCTTTGCTCCCGCTTTCTCAACCCGAGAGCCCTCATTCCGTACGGCGGCTAAATTAGATTTCTTTTTCATTAATCTCCAGAGATTATAGTCTGTATTTTGCAGGAGAGTCACGTTATAGGCTTTGTTATAATTATTGTGATTATATAAGACAATATTTTTATTTCTTGGAAAATTAATTAAAATGAAAATTTGTACGTGAATGTTTGAATTTTGACATTAGTATAGATCAGTATGATTTTGCGAAAATAAGTATTATAGTGACAGCCGCGTTGGTCTAGTAGTCGTTAGCGTGACTACTGATTTAAAGGTCCCGATTTTGAATCCTGAATCGGACCAAAATCAGTTATTGGGTTTTTCTGACAAGAAATTAGAGAACGTCCGCAGTTAAAGAACATTAGTTCTACACCTGATCTCTATCTTCATGTCGGATTGTTGTTCTATCGGACTATGAGAGTGAGAGAATAGAAAGTGCACAAGTGCTTGCGCATACACTCGTGCATTATAATTACATCCTGCGCAGAGGCCTAGTTTCTATAGCGCCCAACTTCCGTAACAGAAATTTGGTCTGAATTACATCGTCATCATTACTTTTATCATCATCGTCACCATCACAACCCATCACAAGTCCACTGCTGAATATATGTCTCCTCCAAGAAATGACACAAAACACGGTCCCGAGCCACCTACTTTCACCGACTTCCTGCATTTCTTACCTGGTCGTTTAGTTGGAGCGGCTTTACACTTCGTCTACAGCTGCTACTCAAAAACCTAACTTTCTCACCGGTTGTCAATTTTTTCCGCTATATGGCCGGCTACCATTGGTATACAAAAAATCCGGTTACCTAATTTCTCTCGCTGGTATTATAAACATTAGCATTAACTCTATAAACGTCCTCTGTTGAACATTGGCTTCATTCGTAGATTCATAAGAAGACTCATAAGATAGAATTTGCCAAAGTTGCCACGCTTGAAAAGGGGTGTACAATTGCAGTTATTTATTACTTTGCGTTGTTATCAGAAAGGTGGTGCTGCATTTTGATTCTGTAAGGAAGATAGAATTCCGATCAAGCCAATCCATTTTTTATTTATTTATATTATATTCATACTGGATTTATACTAAAACCACGGACAAGTGTAAAATTTTATGTAAGTTTTTTATACGAGTGGAAAATGATAGATCTAAGATTTCTAAGATCTAAGATACTACTGTCACCCTAAAGATATGGGACGCTGAAAGGTAACAACAGTTCAGTTATTTTGAACCGATTTCATATTTGATTAATTACAGAATAATGAGCGTTTTAGAGTTAATATCTGTTCAGTAAACATATTTTAACAGAGCCAACATTAGGACGGTCAATCATTCAACGTCGCACATCACCGCAATTGCGGCTACAGTGTTGCTATTACATTTTGATTAATCACTGTTACGTACGTGTAAAGATACCGTAAATGTTAACAAAACATTTACTTACATATAATAATAGAGTCATGATAGCTCAGAAACTAGGCACTCGCCATAAATCCGATAGCCTCGTGGCGCAGTGGTTTAGCAATGAGTTGCACCGCTGTAAGTCGCGGGTTCGTGTCCCGCACGCTTCAAGTATTTGTATGGCCTACAAATAGTTGTTCCGGGTGTGGATGTTTGTCCTTGTGAAATTTATGTATGAAAACTTTCTACACGATACAGTAGAAAATCCTAGTGTGAGTTTAACGTTATTTTTTATTACATGAGCAACCCGGGTTCGAGCGAACCCCGTCGGCACCAATGAAATTGTTTATTGCAGTTGTAAGTGCTGATTTACCACGCGCACGGCGTTAAACGAAAACGGCAAGTCGGAGAAATAAAAAAAAATCAAAGACATGTGAAGTCAACAAAACGCATTGGAGCTTTCAGAAATGAGATGAAGCCTTTCACCAGGATTAGGACTTATTTATTTCCTTAAATAAATATGTTATATATTCATGGCTGATTCAATATAAATTTGAAGGAAAATTCCATCCATACTAGCAAAATAAAGGGTAAAAAAGGCTTTTAGTGTGTTAAAACGACATTGAGGTTACGAAATTTATTTTTTATAGAATAATGGTGACAAACGAGCACACAGTCCACCTGCTGGTAAGTGGGTGCTGTGGCCTATAGACATCTACATTTATCTTCAATTAATAATCCAAATGCAGATGCGTTGCCAGCCCTGAATATTGAGATAGAATGCCTCGTTTCTCACACGTTCGTTCTCTACACTCACCATACGTAACGTATTAAGCTGCTATTTTACGCTGGTATTCTGTGAGAGCGTGGTCCTACCCCGGTTTTACCGATCCATTCGTGCTACAACCACAATATAGTTGCAGTATGATTATGGTTGTGGCTTAGTTCACTCTACTCTTTTTTGTTAGTTACAGCCTATTAACTTCTACTGATGAACATAGGCTTATTACGACTACTAACTATAGTGATATAGCTTGCTTCATAGGAGGATTTTCGCCAAAGTAGCTTCGTTTGGCAAGTCGGTTGGAAACCACAGTTTTTTATTTTATAGTTGTAAGAAAGACGTTGCTGCCCATTTTCTAGTTGTTTCCTTCTGTCGCCTCCTTATGAAACCTAAGACAGGAGCTAGTGGATTTTTACACCGCCACTACACCACCACTACACCACCACTACACCACCACTACACCACCACTACACCACCACTACACCACCACTACACCACCACTACACCACCACTACACCACCACTACACCACCACTACACCACCACTACACCACCACTACACCACCACTACACCACCACTACACCACCACTACACCACCACTACACCACCACTACACCACCACTACACCACCACTACACCACCACTACACCACCACTACACCACCACTACACCACCACTACACCACCACTACACCACCACTACACCACCACTACACCACCACTACACCACCACTACACCACTACTACACCGCCACTACACCGCCACTACACCACCACTACACCACCACTACACCACCACTACACCATCACTACAACACCACTACACCACCACTACACCACCACTACACCACCACTACACCACCACTACACCGCCACTACACCGCCACTACACCACCACTACACCACCACTACACCACCACTACACCACCACTACACCACCACTACACCGCCACTACACCACCACTACACAACCACTACACCACCACTACACCACCACTACACCACCACTACACCACCACTACACCACCACTACACCACCACTACGCGGTACTCTACTCTAGGGCTTTAATTCTTCTATAAAATATGTCTTAGAACCCACATCAAAATGTAAAATTATTTTATTCGTTTAAGTTCTTCGAAGTCGACTTTTGTTTTTATTAAAACATATTTTGTAACAACAATGTAAGTTTAACACGGTTTACAAATACATATCTGTGCTATCTTTGTATTAGAAATAATACAACCATTATTAAAGTAATAAGGTCATCGGCAGGTAGAGTGTAATGTGAGAAGTATAATTGATTGTTCACCTTTTGTGGCAATATAGAAGAGATCCTAATCATAACAATAAAAATATGCTTAGAACTTATTTAAATAGATTAAAAAAATAATTTATTAACACAAAAAGCGCAAAACAATCACATTTTTCATTTATCACTTCATAAAAAAACGAACTTGGAAAAGTTTTAATAGTTACAGAAAAATTATAATAAAGAGATTACTAGAAATTTTATAACACAAAATAAAATAAATGATAAATTTATAGCGAATCCAAAAGACATTGTGCAGGCATTTTAATAATCATTTCTTTGACCAAGTACCTATATGCAATAGATGACAAAAATAATATGACATATTTTAATAAATTGACACACAATAAATAATAATTTTTAAACGTGGTAGAGCCACCAGTGGGTCGGTTCGACCGGGGAAAGACTACGCTCTCACAGAATACCAGCGTAAAATAGTAGCTTAATAATGCTGTGTTTCGTATCGTTTTCGAGTGTCGAGATCCGGAGATACTTTTTACTAGAAACGAGGCATTCCATCTTAGTCCTCAGGGGTGACAACTCATTTGCGTTTTGATTCTAAATTGAGTTTAAATGTAGATGTCTATGGGCCACAGCATCCACCTACCATCAGGTGGACTGTGTGCTCGTTTGTCACCCTTATTCTATAAAAAAAATTAATGTTTGCTTAATTTTGTTACAAATAATGACATTTTATTACCTATAAAGTTATTAAAAAAACACAAATAGCACTGGTTTTGATAACATTTAAACAAAAGTAATAAAACACCTAGGTAATACAATTGCCCCCGTAATGAGTCATATTGTAAACCTGTGTTGAAGATTGAGTATTTCCTGAAGTTATTAAAACGTCCATTATTACACCACTATTTAAAAAGATGACAAGGAGAACTTATCCTGTTACCGTCCAATTGCCATAACTTCTATATTATCAAACGATTATAGAAAAAGTAATTTATAAGAATTTATATAATAATTTCATTGAATTGCCGGCCAAACAACTAAACAACTAAAACGGACCAGTGCGCTGTAAACTGTAAGTTTAAGGCCAACGCGAATCGGTCGACAGTGGTGCGTGTGTAGGACATATTTGCCTGTCATAAATATGTCTAGTTGCATGGTAAAGGAATGCAAAAATTACGATACAAAATTTAAAAAAAAAACATGGGATATCGTATCATCGGTAAAAAACCTTATATTAATTTTGTTACAATAAAATTGTTATATAAACGCATTTTTAAAGTTTTATTTTACAGTTAGTTTAGTTACGTTACCAAGGTTAGGTCAGGGTTGGATTCAGATCCTCAAAAATATTGTACATGGAAAATTAAATTATACTATTTTTAAAAAAAATATCACGTTTGACGTTTCATTTTTCTTTTTTCCCATGTGCCGGGATTTTGGCGTCACGCGTCTAGTTTATCTATACGTTTCGTTTTTTGACGGTTTTATTTTTATTCTTTTTAATTTTTGTCTAAAGAACTATGTGTAAGTTAAATTTTGAATATTGTTACCTAATATATTTTATATTCAATAAGGGTAAAGCAAAAAAAAAAATTACAAAAGAAACCATATCTGCTTAATTGAATCTGAAAATATGATTCATAACATATTTTGAAATTCTGTTTTTGATTGTTCTCGATTGATTATTGATTTCAATTAATTAATTGATCGATTGAAAACGATTGCTTCTGGAGCATAGAGTTTTTATCGTAGTATACGAACGTATCCTCTTTATACCAGAAAGGGAGCTAATTCTAATTTTATTTAAAAAAACGCGGTACATGTTGCAAGTTTTATATTTTATATGTAGAAAGTCCAAAATTATTCGTATTTTATACTTAAATTTTGAGCTTAATGTATGTTTTGTTAATTGTAAATGGTACGATTAATAAAAATGTCTAAATTTTGTAAAATTTAATTGGTAAATTATATATGTAGATAAATTAAATTATATACAAGCAGACACGCGCCATGCATTTTTATGTATTTCCATCACAGAACACTATTACTCCTAGCGGAGAATTTGCATAATGAAGAATGAAAAACTGGTTCGGTCGCTGCGCCCGCGCCTCCGCGACAACCAAAGGCGGGCGACACTGTTATATTTTTCTAATTCGTTATGTTGTTATATTTTTCTAATTCCTTATATTATTATATTTTTCTAATTCGTTACGTTGTTATATTTTTCTAATTCGTTATGTTGTTATATTTTTCTAATTCGTTATATTGTTATATTTTTCTAATTCGTTATGTTGTTATATTTGTCTAATTCGTTATGTTGTAAAATTTTTCTAATTCGTTATGTTGTTGTAATATATTTTTCTAACTGTTGTTTTAAACTGTTATAATATATTATTATAACAGTTTCAAATATTACATTGTACACGCGGTTAGTTCAGTTCAGTTGTTGGCCGTGTTAGCATTTTGTTGTATGTTGTTATAACGATTATAAATATTATGATGAAAGATTATTACGATTATAAATATTATAAATATTAAACGATTATAAGTATTATATGAAGACAAAAAAAAAATATTTTTAAGTTCTATTAGCATCATTTGAGTGTTTCATGTTTTAAAAGAAAATCATTTAAAATATGTATGTTAAGTTTAATGAACTTCCCTTCCTACTTTTTATAAGCTTAGGACTGTCTGAATGTATGTTAAGCTGTGTAATTATTGTATCTGTTATAATTATTTACTCATATTTTCAAACATTTTAAGAAAAATAACTCATTCATTCGTAGTTAGAAGCTTATTGATGTTATGTACATTTTGATTATCTACAATTATTTATATTTTTTTTAGTTACTATTCAAAAACATTATTTGATTTAGTTTTGACGACGTAAGCCTTGTGAGTCTATCCGATATTAAATCCGAACAGCATAACTCTTCATACACTCCTACGTGTTTTTGCTTAAGGTGAAGCTTTAAATTTGTAATTGTACTTTTGAAAGATAAAGTTTTTTTTTAATTGCACACTGCTTTTTTCGTCCACACTTTAGACTTAGACTTAAAATAGTTTCAAATGGCTGCGCTACGCTGACGCGACATTATTATACACTTTTACATACAACACGCTAAATGCTATCTATATTACACTAAATATTTAAAATTATTTTAGGAATAAAACTTAAATAAAAATAAACAAAAACAACAATAGCTTTTTCACGTAATATGGGGACCTGCTATCAAAACATTACGTATATAATTTAATAGATAACAATGTCATTGTCATCTCAGCTAGACAGCTAACTGAACACTAATATATTACAACAGCCAAAAAATTAAATAACAGGTACAACGGGCAACAGCTAGCAATTAAAGAAATAATATATTTTTGTTTACCGTTATAATTTAGTGTTAGTAAAATAAGCTCTTATTAAGTTAGCTTAGAGTTTAAATTAGTGTAAGCTATACGCAATTCTTGTGGCATAATGAATGTTGTATTTTATTGACTCCCATTGAGGTGCCGCGTCTCGGCGTTTAGATGACGTTTTCTAACGAAAATGAATATAATATTATAACAGTTAATGGTTCATTATTCTAATGTGTTGTAAGATTACCAATATATAATAAAATATATTATCTGTTGTATGTTATAACGGCCAACTTTAGGGACAACGAGATGGCCAGTTCGTCCGCTTCCGCGTTGCACGTCGCATATGTCCTATACCTGTTGTTAGCCCAAGACCCACGCTTACGCAGTTTGTATTGTTAAATTCTTCTTTTCGTATATTACTGTGTTTCTATCTTCTCATTCGTACCTTCTGTATTGTGCTGTTGTTAGACTGTCATTACTGTGCGCCCAGCGCAATAAAAATATAAGTGTGAATATAGACTATTAATTTATCAGTTCAGACCCCATAGATACTTACATACACTACATAAATTCTCAATATCGTAGGGTCAATATTAAAATGTAAAAGGACCCAATAATAATACATGTCGACCTTTAGGTAAAATTATGGTATTTTCGCTTAGTATTATTACGATACTATATACTACAAACTAGAAATAATGGTACAATTAGGATAATTATACTACGAAATCTACGTTACATATACGACGTACGATTATGACAGATGCGCTACTTTTTCTTTTATGAAAAAGTTATGAGTAAAATATTTATATGGGCCTATCCTTCCTTTTTAAATCATTGAATTATTTTTAAAAATCAATATTTTTGCAAAAGAACGAAAAGGTTTTCGTAGAAACAAATCTATTATATAATGTAGAAATTTACGAATTTTCTTACCAAGTATTTACAAACGTTGACAGAAAAGTACCAGTGACATTTATTTATTTGTTTATTTATTTGGTTATTTTTCATAAGGTTTGTATTTTACAGTTGTTATAAAAATATGGTACAACACATTAACCATTTCTGGTGTACAAAATGACATAAATTTAAAAACATTAAGTACAACATAGATTATAATTACAAAAAAAAAACATTAAAATAATTAACCAACAAAAAACATAAA
This sequence comes from Parnassius apollo, assembly GCA_907164705.1. Taxonomy (NCBI): domain Eukaryota; kingdom Metazoa; phylum Arthropoda; class Insecta; order Lepidoptera; family Papilionidae; genus Parnassius; species Parnassius apollo. Next base: position 9,911 of record CAJQZP010000247.1, on the reverse strand, counting down.
AATAAACTAGAATATGACATAATAAAACAAAAACGTTTACTATTATTTTCACTATCACATCATTAATATTTATATTTTCATGTCAAATTATATACATAAGTATTAAAATATTATTATTAAAAAATAGCCCAAAATTTAAAGATATTGTTTTTCCAACAACTCACTAACCGAATAAAAAGATTTATTAAATAGCCACATTTTCAACTCGTTCCCGAAACTCTTCCTTGGTTGTAGTTTTATGTTATTGGGTATAGCGTTAAATACTTTTATGCACATTACATAGCAATTCTTATTATAATTAACTGTTTTTGGTATTTTATCAATGACTAATTTATTTGGATGCCTCAAAGGTTTAGATTTGATAATATCTCCAGCAGTTATAAACAGCTCGGGGTCATTTTTAACAAATTTTGCTGTTTCAAGGATGTATATGCACGGAAGTGTTAGCACTTTCAAATTTCTAAATATTGACTTGCACGACTCATGAGGGGCCATATTACATATTGAACCTAGACATTTTTTGCACAATGAAAACTTAATTGATGTCTACAGAATTTCCCCATATTATTATACCGTAGCTAAGTAATAGTAATAATAATAATGTCCTCCAGACCGAATTTCGGCCACGGCGGCCTGCCTCAACGGAGGCTATCCATTAGCGCAGGACAGGATTATAGTGCCCAAGTGTATGCGCAAGCACAGGTGCACTCTCTATTCCCTTACTCTCATAATCCAATGGAACGGTAAACCGACACGACCGGAGAGAAATCAGGCGTAGGACCAACGGCTTTACGTGCTTTACGAGGCACGGGGGTGATACACCGCCAACTTCCTGATTCCGGGCAGTTACTGAGAATTTCTTGATAGAAAAACTCAATAATTGATTTTTGGCTCGACCCGGGATTTGAACCTAGGACCTAATGATTAGCAGTTGCACTACTACAACCACTAGACCAACGAGGCAGTACGTAGCTAAGTATACGATAAACGTATACGTAATACGCCATGAGAGCTGTTGACTACGATGCCGTCTTTGTAAGGTTGCGTAGTACGTAAACATAGCGGTTAAGTTTGTTACATACTTTTTCTATGTGAGTTTTCCAGTCAAATATGCATCTATATGTACAGCGGGAAAGGGAATTTCTTTTACTTGTTTTATTTGTTCGCCATTATATAAAATATTTAGCTCTGTTTCATTTTTTTATTATAAAATTGTATTAACTTGGTTTTGCTTATATTTATGATTAAATGATTATGTTCTAACCATTCAATTATTAATTTAAATGAATCATTAATGTCATTTACAAATTGACCAATGTCAGATTTTTTGTTACATGTCAATAGCATGGCAATATTTTCTGCAACTAAAGACAGCCCTATTTATGGACATTTCGAAGGCTTTCGATTTTATCAGGTATCACTTGTTAATTATAAAACACTGTTACTCAAAACTTGTACATAATATCATCACCATCATCATTACAGCCCTTCACAAGTCCACTGCTGAACATAGGCCTCCCCCAAGCAACACCACAAAGCACGGTCCTAAGCCACCTGCATCCATCGACTTCCTGCATGTCTTACCAGGTCGTCACTCCATCTAGTGGGGGGGTCGCCCTACACTACGCCTACCGGTACGAGGCTGCCACTCGAGAACCTTTCTTCCCCATCGGTTATCGGTTCTTCGAGCTATACGGCCTGGCCCATTGCCACTTCAGCTTACTAATCCGTTCGGTTATGTCGGTCACTCTGGTTCTACTGCGGATATCCTCATTTCTGAGTCTATCACGCAGAGAAATCCGAGCATAGCCCTCTCCATAGCTCGCTGAGCGACCTTGAGCGTCCTCATACGACCAGCAGTGAAGGACCACGTCTCTGATCCGTAAGTCATCACTGGCAACACGCACTGGTTGTACACTTTAGTTTTCAGAGATTGAGGTATACCTGACGGGAAGATGTGTCGTAATTTCCGAACGCTGCCCAGCCGAGTTGATTCCGTCGATTGAACTCTCGGTCGAAGTTGGACTTACTTAGTCGGACTATTTGTCCCAGGTAAACGTACTCGTCAACAACTTCGAGCATGGTGCTCCCCACAACTACCGGCATAGGTGTGACATGGACAATGAACATAATCTTTGTTTTGTCCATGTTCATCTTAAGATCGGCAAATCGAAGGTGAGTGATGTACTCGCCATTGATGTTAATACCGTATCCTTTCCAGTCCAGTAGCTTGAAAACGTCTTCCAACGCAGCGGTGAGGAGTTTCGGGGATATAACGTCACCCTGTCTTACACCTCTCTGCAGTTGGATACGCCTCGAACTCTGGTTCTGTACTCGGAGAGCCATCGTAGCCCTACTGTACAAACACTTCAGCACTTCGATATACCGACAGTCAACTTGGCACCGCTGAAGGGACTGTAGCACCGCCCAAATTTCGACGGAATCAAAGGCTTTCTCATAGTCCACATACGCCGGGCAAAAGTGGCAGATTGTACTCCTCGGTCTTCTGTACAATCTGCTGCAGGGTATGTATGTTGTCTATGGTACTGAAGCCTTTTCGGAAACCGGCTTGTTCGGAAGGCTGGAAGTCGTCGAGTCTGCGTGCGAGACGATTCGTAATGACTCTCGAAAACAGCACGTAGACGCGGCTCAGAAGGGAAATCGGTCTGTAGTTCTTCAAGAGAGCGTTGTCGCCTTTCTTAAAGAACAAGACCACCGCACTTCTGCTCCACGCCTCCGGAGTAGTGCCACCATGGAGGACGGAATTAAAGAGCTTCTGGACTTCAAGTACCGGTGTTTCACCCGCTTTCAGAAGCTGCTGGAGAGCCATTCTAATCTCGCTCAGACTGACATCCGGGATACCATCGGAATAGTGTCGGGTAAGACTTGCTCTTGGATCGTTACTCACACTTGCGTGTGGCTCCAACGATGATGTGTACAGCTGCCCATAGAACCTCTCAATCTCACTTAAAATCTCAGGTGTCTCGGAAATGATGCTGCCACACTCAGTCTTCAGCCTTGACAGTTGGCTCTTTCTGGCAGACAGATCTCTAGCAAAGACTTTGGAGCCCTGGTTCCGCCCCGATCGCTTCTTTAATACGAGCAGTATTAAAGTTGCGTAAGTCTCGCCGCATGCATTTGGAGATCTGTCTGTTCAGTTGCCTGTATGCTGTCAAATCTGTTGACGATTGCAGCCTCATCTCCCGTCTAACAGCCATGAGATTAAGAGTGTGATCGGAGAGTTTTTGTGTTCTTCTGCGGCGGGTCTTGCAGAACTTAGCTCCGACCGCATGGACAGTTTCCACGAGCTTGTTATTCATATCGTCCACTGCATTGCAATCTTCTAGGCACTGAAAACGTTTACGTAACTTGAGCTGAAAAGATTCGGGATTCTGTATTAGAGCACGAAGGGGACGGAGCGTTGACTTCATTAGACGAGACCTCTCCAACTCAACGTTTAGGTTCAGTGTGCCTCTAACCGTTCAGTGATCGCTGCCGGTTTTCACCGTTGCGATCACTGAGACATCACTGATCAGTTGGCGTCTGGTCGTCATAATGAAGTCAATCTCATTTTTTGTCGAACCGTCGGGGCTCGACCAGGTCCACTTCCTGTGGGGCCGCTTCTGGAATAAAAGAGTTCATCATAAAGAGTCCCTCTTTCTCCATAAAGTCAGCTAGCTGCTGGCCTCTACGGTTCCGTTGCCCTACTCCAAAATTCCCTAACTTCAGCTAACCGCCTTCTCTTGTGCCTAGTTTTGCGTTGAAGTCTCCCATCAATACCGTGTAGTGGGTTTTGAAGGAATGCATGGCTTTAGAAATATCCTCATACATTTACTCCACCTCCTCATCGCGATGTGCTGAGGTTGGTGCGTAGATCTGTATGACCTTCAGCGAATACCGTTTGGTGATTCTGAGTATCAGGTACGCGACCCTCGTCGAGAGACTTGTGGATGATAAATCCAACACCTCCTTGGGACAGATGGCCCTCCCGGTGATAGAACAAGTTGCCGGACTCGGGGATTACCATGTTCTCCCCCTCTCTTCGGACCTCAGATAATCCAATAATATGCCAGCGCAACTTGTCTACCTCTTCTTCCAGCTCCATTATCTTCTCGTCAGTCCTCAAGGTGCGTGCATTATACGTTGCCAGGTGGAGTCGTCGTAGGTGGCAACCAAGCCCCGCCGTTACCATGGTCGACCGTAGCCGGGAAGCGGGGCCGCCGGGGGCTGGGGGCCGTTTATTTGCGTCGTTGCTCATGGGGGGATATTTGCCGTAGTTGCCATGCTTGGCGAGCGGGTTGGCAACCGTAGTTTCTTATTGTAATAGTTGTTATTAGGAAGATGCTGCTGCCCATCTCCTTTTCGTGCCCTCTGTTGCCTCTTACGACACCCACGGGAAGATATGGGGTAGTGGATATTCTCAACCGCCACTACATGGCTACATAATAATAAAAAAGCCATAATGTACATAATAAAAAAGCCATAATTATTATATCGATATTATTTTAAGTCAACTCAGATAATAAGGATTTCTCAGTGGAAGACATGACACATGGTGACGTGTGCCTACTATTTACCTGCTGCGGTCAAACTTATTATTGTATAAGATTTCGCAATTCTGCAATTTCCAACAAATTTCATCAAATTTTCGTGATAATCGCAATTTACATAGAGTAAGTGTCCTCTTGAATGAGTTATTGACGGCTGAGAAAAACCCTGGGCGGTGTGAAAGCTGGGATCACCGGTAACAGTGGATATCAAATGAGAAGAATTGTTGGAGTCCATTGAGAAAGCTTATTAGTTGCTTAAATTCACAAAAAACAAGCAAACAAAATAACACAATTGTGAATACCTAGGGAGGTTAGTGAATTATCTAGTATTTACACAGTAATTTATGTTGTGAATTGTGATTTAATTCGCATGACAGGCGTAGATAAATAGGCCTAGCTCTCTGATTTGATGTTTCCACTTAACTGACATGAAATCGATTAAACGATATCGATTTTTATTCGATTAATCCTTAATCCTTAAGGCACTTTAAGTCTTGCCCGCTTTTAAAAATATATTTTTATTTATTTAATTTAAATTCAAATTTAAATGCATTTTTAAGAAACAGTTAAAATTGTGCAGTAGCGTTCTGTTATGCTCCACAGATCATCGTAAATCAGTTCACTTCTTTAATTATCATAACATGATTACATTTAAATGTTTTGTTAAGAACAGATAAGAATAATAGTTAAATTGTGCAGTAGCGTTTTGTTATACTCTAAATAATTCATGGTAAATGAGATAATAATTCGCTTGTTTAATGGTCTTACATAAAATCATAATACTTATCGAAAAATTATATTAGCATATTAATAATGACACCATAAATAATCGATTAAAAAAAGGGAATCGATTTTTTTAACGAGATTTGTGATTGGCAACACTTTTTATTTTATCCACAAACTAATGAATTACAGATTTACCTTATACTATTTTTATTTCTTCGGCACATTTTTTTGTACAAAAATGTTCCGATCTTTTTTTGGATAAATGAATACCGCGATTAATAACCATAAATAACCACTTGAACATCCGAGCAACGCGGCGACAGTAGCCTTGTACATTCCAGAAGATATATTTTTAACATATCCAAATTGTTGGTCGTTTCATGGCCGGAAACGGGCAATTCCCTTTGCTTTAACTAAAACTAATAAAAGTTGAAAAGTTAATTTTGTTGACCACGTAGTGACGCTGTAAGAATATCCACTACCCGCCCCGTGGGTGTTGTAAGAGGTGACAGAGGGAAACAAAAGAGAAGATAGATAGCATCTTCCTAATAATAACTAAACAATAGGGAAAACTGCGTTTGCCAACCCGTCTGCCAAGCGTGGCAACTAAGTGTTGAGGTCTATGGGGGATTCCAATGTTCCCGCGGCTCTTCTTGAGTTTAATTAGGAGCCGACAAATTTTTAAAGACTAATTTGGGATAGAACAAATTATTTTACAACAAGTTATAAACCTACGTTCTATTTTAATATGTTATATAATATTGCGAAATCACATCAAAATCCATTAAGTAGTTTTTACGTAGTTGGAAAACAAACATACAAACATCCAAACAAACTAACATGTTGTATAATATTTAAGTACTATTTTGTTGTAACGTTATTACTGAATCTCTATTTTATTACACAGATCTCCCATTGCAAAGGATATACGATTTTCAAGAAACGTTACAAAAATAGAATAACAGGGAGAGCTTCTGAAGTCGTTAAAAAGTTAATTTTGAATTCTTCTAGCTTTGTTTCTTTTTGTTACAAACATCGCTAGTGAAATCTTAAGCGTCCCTTTGATGTCTTAATAACTTTAAAGTCAAGTCTTTGTGTTACAGTTTTAAACCCCGTTTAACATGAAAGGGTATCTTCATCTCACATGGCAAGCTGGTTAGTTTTTTTGCCGCTACATGAATCAACAAACACTAACCTAGTAAGAAAATTTTACGCTAAGAAAATATAGTGATACTGTATGTTGAGGTACCAGTTGTTTGCAAGTGATATAGTCAAGCTGCAGTAAATTATGGTTGTAGCACGAATGGGTCGACTAGACCGCAGAGGGAATACTATCTCACAGAGTACCAGTGTAAAATTGCAGCTTTATTTGGCCGTGTTTCGTATGGTGAGTGAAGAAATGTATGCTTGTAAATGTCTTGTCACCCCTGAGAACTAATATTATGTAATTCTTCGATTTCAGTAAAAAAGGCCTCCGGTTCTCTACAGTCACCACACGAAACACAACAGCATTGAACTACTATTTTACACTGGTATTCTATGAGACCGTGGTCTTACCCCAGTTGAGAGGACCCATTCGTGCTACAACCCTATTATAATACAAACTAAAGAGTCCCCATTTCATGTAACTCGGATATAGGTGATCAACTGAAATAAATGTGAAGCTTATTGAAGTACCGTAAGTCTGTCGCTCAATGACTCTTAACAATGATCTATAGGCTATATTTTATCAGAAAAACTTTTTTGTTGCCTTTGTGGGTTTTTTTGTGTGGTTGTTTCATTGCCATTGATGATTACCTTAAAGTAAATATCGCCACATTAAGATAATCCAGGTAAAGCAAGAGCGGGTCGCTAGTATGTATTATAAAAGTTTGACCAACTATTTTAAGAACAATGCTTTGGAAAAAGATATTCTTACAGCATTCCATAAAAGCGTGAATTAGCCAAGTCTGAACTTAGCTGAGATTGACAAGAAAGTGTAATGGAGTTTTGAACACAATTATGTCAGCACCAGTGATAATATGACAGGTGAGTCGGGTCGAAGTTAATTTTAGGTTCGCTTACATCTGATGGGTTATAAATATATAGGACAGAGCTAGACAAGAAAAATTAACGACTTGATGTCTTATTTGGAG